>QJOB01000190.1:0-126156 GCA_004155035.1 Monosporascus sp. 5C6A | reverse complement strand
GTCCCACACAAGCTCACCGGACACACAAGCTCACCGGACACTTTTTGGCACCTTCCAACAATCAACCCAAATAACTCAACCACAACCCATCAAATCAAGCCTAATTAATCGAATACCTTTTTCCTAATTATATTTACAGCTTTCCAACAAGTGTACGCATTATATCAAGGCTTGTTACGGACGTTATGTTGCTATTTTTTCTTCCTAACCTGCCCGTAACCGATTAACTTATAACGCGTTTAAGCCAGTATTACCTTTAATTCGTACGACCCAAAGCCGACCGATTAAATAATTATTTTTCGACCGAATCCTTAACCAAATACGTAAGTATTTCTTATACGGCTTTTATACGTTAAAAATATACGTTAAGAAACGCGTTATAAAACGTATTAGAAAAAACGCTGGTAGTACGTTAGGCATATTGGGGGGTCCGTACGGGACGTCTCGCAGGGCGTCTCGCGGGGGTCTTGCGGAGCGTATAACAGCGCGTATCGGACTTAATTTCGCAACAATTCGATCCTTACGTTAATAAATAATTAAAACAAACGTTTCCTAAAAAGATAAATACTTGCTATATAAGATAAACAAATTCTTTAAACCAGCAAAAAGATTATAACAAAAAATTGCTATTAACAGCTACTAAAGGTTATTAGTTGTATATAAGCTAAAAGGAAGAAATAGTAACATAACGTCTGTAACAAGCCTTAATATAATACGTGCACTTATTGGGAAGTTGTAAATACGGTTAATAAAAAAACATTCTATTAATTTAAATTAATCTAATGTGTTATAGTTAAGTTATTTAAATTAATTGTTAAAAGATGCCAAAAAGTGTCCGGTAAGCTTGTATGTCCGGTAAGCTTGTATGGGACGTTATTATTATTAATAATTCTTTATCGTATATCCCGTAATTA
Organism: Monosporascus sp. 5C6A; assembly: GCA_004155035.1. Taxonomy (NCBI): domain Eukaryota; kingdom Fungi; phylum Ascomycota; class Sordariomycetes; order Xylariales; genus Monosporascus; species Monosporascus sp. 5C6A. The sequence continues at coordinate 125,242 of QJOB01000190.1, read as the reverse complement.
TATTTAGTTCCCTGTATTATTTTAAAGTAATAAACGACGGAATATTAATCATCCTTTTCGGTTTCGCGTTAAAACATAATACCTGCTAAAACGCCATCCGACGCGTCGGTTTCCACCTTAATCTCGTAATTATATAAAAAATATCGAAATATAAAGGTTTCGACAAGGCGTTATTTCAAATTTTCGAAAACGTTTATCCGGTCGGGCGTTATAAAAAATATTTCGTTTTTTTTAGTAAAAGCGGTTAAAAAACGGGCGATTTTGCTATGATTTTTAATAAACTTTCTGTAAAAATTACAAAACCCGAAAAAAATTAAACTTCCTTAAAGTTCGTAAATATCTTTTAATCCTTAACGACGTTTACCTTGGCAGGATCGACGGCAACGCCGTCTGTATTAATAATAAACCTTAGGAATTTAATTTATATAACGTAAAATTTATATTTGGCTAAGTTTGCCTGCAATCCGGCCTTTTGCAGTTTAGCGAAAATCTTGTTTACGTATTTTACGTATTTTTCCATATTTTTTTAAAAAAAAATTGAGGATGTCGTCGACGTATACACTATAAAAATCGTTTAAGTATTCGAAAAGAATGTCGTTAATAAACCGCTGGAATATCAACGGGCCGTTAATTAAATTAAACGGCAATATTCGATATCTGTAAGTTTTATATCTGGTACGGAACGTCGTAAATTCCACGTTTTTAAGGTTAATACGTATACGGTAAAACGCTTAACGGATATTAATTTTCGTAAATATTTTAGTTTTCGATATTTTCGCTAAAATTTCCTCAATTAACGGTAATAAATAACGGTTCTTCCGCGTTATAATATTTAATTTGCGATAATCCATACAAAACCGGAAATTTCCGTTTACTTTACGGGCAAATAAGATAAATACCACTTAAAAAGTTACATTAAGTTTAACAAATCATTTCTGGAAATATTCGGTAATATATTTCCGATACGTTTTAAGTTTTTTTTAATAATATTTTATATAAAAGACTAAAACCTAGTTTTTTAAAATTATTATCGGTCTTTATTTTATAATCGACGTTAAGTCGTAATAGCGGTAAATTATCAAATTCCGTTTTACTAAATACGTTTAGGTACTTATAGTACTTTTCAGGTATAAATTCCCGAATACGTTTATATAATTCGTTTTCGTTTCTCGATAAGGGCTATTTTTGTTAATAAATAATAACCTTATCAATTTTATATAAGGTAATAACACATATTTTAACATTTAAAACTTACGCGATATAATGGAACGTAATTACGTTTATTACAGCTATATTTAGCCGATATCGGTACTATCTAATAACATCTTTTTTAAATATATAAAAACTTTATACGTTTTGTAAAGGTTTTTTTAATTTATTTTCGTTTTTCCTACAGAAAATATCGGGTTTTTTTTCTAACCTTGTTAATTGTTTTTATATTGCGCGTTTTTTTATGTAACAACTAATAGACGTTTGTTTTTGCGGTTTTATAAAATTCGGTCGTGTTGTTGGTAGGTTTTTTTCTGGCTTCTTAATACCTAAAGGTATCTGTTCCGTAACCGTTTTTAATATTTTTATTTTTTTAAATATGTCGCAAGGTGTCCTTTGTTAATAAAAAGGTAAAAGTTAGGGCTTAACCGATATCAAGTGTTAGTTGTTTATTTGGTATTTTTTTAATCGTTAACACTAAAAGGTTACGGGGTATCTTGGGGGCAGATCGTCGACCGTCTCGACGTTGCTTATTTTCTTAATCCATTAAGCGTTCCTTTTTTGGATATCGGTTCGGAACTTCCCGTCCATATTAACTATGGGGTTTTTAACGTGATTTATCGGAATATCATATAACGGCATTAAGTTCCAATTTTCTGGGAACAGCAGACGACGGTTAGTTATATTGATGTTTACCCGGTATAACTCGAACTAGGTGCGACTAATAATAATATCTTATTTTATATCGAAAATAATAAACGGGATTCGTAATGACGTTTTTCCTTGGATACGAAATTTTAAAATTATAAAAACGTTAATAAGTTGGGTAGCTTATCCGTCGAACTTTCTTATTCGATAAAGTTCGAAACCTGTAAATAGGTATGGTTTTAAATATTTTCTAATTTTTTTTAGCAAACTTAATATTGAGAAATAAGTAACCTTTTGCTTCTGTATTAACGAAAATAAATTTGGTGGTTAAAGATAATCCATTAAATATTACGGTATTCGAAAATAACAAAAGTTTTTTACCGAAAATTTGCTGCAAAAAATTAAAAGGTATTTTAACGTTAAATTCCTCCGTTAACTTTTTTGGAACGCAGTTTATTTCCTTTAGGGCATTTATTTTTCCTATTCGTTATCGGTTTCTTAGTTTAGTTTTGTAAGGTTAGATTTGGGCGTTACGTAACGCGTAATAATAACATTAATTTTAGCCTAGCGTTTTTAGAAAATTACGTATTAAATACGGGTTTTTGAGAATATTTTCGTAAAGTATATTCCTTTTCGTAATATCGGAAATATCGTTTTTTTGCGATGTATTGTTTAACTTGGTTTGTAAATAGTTAAAGGCAACTATCGTTTTGTTGATTAATATTTGTCGAATTACCGTTATTGCTGTTATTAATAAACGTTCCGTTATTTTCTCGTCCGCCTGCAGCTTTTCGGGTATTATAATGCCTTCCAAATATTTCTCGATTTGGCTTACAAACCTTTTCTTGTTTATAGGCTAAAGCGATTTCCGTAGCTAATTAGACATATTAATAAAAGTTAACGTTTTTGTCGTAATATAATTAGATTAATATTATTCGCAGCTTATGCGAAATCTCAGTTTTAAATTCGAATTTCCAGGATTTTTTGTCGCGCTGATATTTCCCTGCCAGGCGAACGAATTTGTTTTTAAAAATGATATAATCGTCGCATTCTTTTATTCGGAAAACGCAGAATTTTTTTTCAATTTTTTCAAAGCGGTTAGGATTAACGTATTTGCGGTAAAGGTAGGCCGTAAAACTTTCTAACGAGATGATTTAATTAAGATAGGAAAGTTGGAAATAAAGCAAAGTATTGTTTATAATTTTGCTTTTTAAGTAAAACTTGATTTTCGTTAACTTGGCTTTATCGTTAGCAAAATAGTCCGCGTTAACTATTAATTTATCTTCTATTTACTGGTACCAATTTTCGAACGATATCGTATTTTTGTCCTTATCGGTATAGAAATCTGGAACATTAATTTTGCCGCTTTTGTTTCCAAAAGTCGAAACGTTGGTGGTTATGCTGGCCGTACGTAGACGTTCTTTTAAAGCGTTAATCTCGGCCTGTTTTTCGTTAAGCTTTTATTATTTGTTTTTAATTATTATAAAAACCGTAGCTATTTCGTTACTATACTGGGTATTATCGTTAAATTAGTTAGCCGGCTGCTTATTTAATTTATTTAAGTAATAGGTTTAATTAAAAAAAGTAAATATACTGCCTTTAATACTTTTCATTATAATAGTAAATTTTTCGGTTTATTACTTAAAAGCCAGGTTTATTAAAGTTCGAAGTTTAATTTTAATAAAGAAGGTTTTGGGATGCTTTTCGATTATTTTGGTAAATCCTTTATAATTAATAATGCCGTTTAGGTTTAGCTAAGCCTTACGTTATTTTTTCGACAAAGATTTAAACGGGAAAAACGCGCTATTTTTCTTTTTGCCGTAAATTTCGGCAAGTTTTTCTGTTTTTTCTACTAGGTCGCTTATTAAGTCGAATTTTGGAACAACAAACTTATGTTTATTCGTTATAGAAACGATTTGCTTGAAGTTTTTATACGTAGATCTAAGAATGGTAATAACCTTTTTAATTACTCGGCTATCGTCGGCTAATACCTTTTCCCTTAATGTAACTGTAAATTCGGGGTTTCGTTTAATAGTATTAAGAATATCCGAATAACGGCAAAAGCTTGTTTTTAAGGCTTTATCGCTTTTAGGCTGGGTTTTGGCAAAAGCTTCCTAGTCGAAATGTACTTTTTTCCGGGCCTGTTACGTAACAGCGGCTATTTTTTCTGTAGACCGCGCTATTTCAGGTAGTATTCGCAAATTATTAATTTTGATTCGTTCGGGTATTTCCGTTACGCTATTGTTATAGTAATGCAAATTTTGTCTAGGTTCGGGATAGCACGTTTCGGGTAGCTGCAGTTATAACAGGTTAATTCGGGTTTAAAAAAAATTAAGATATTATAAGGCCTTTTTAAGCGAATAAAGATAACCTTAAATTGTGTTACGATACGTAAAGCTCGGCGTAAAAAAAGCAAATTCCTATTTGTTATGTAAAATTTAAGGTAAAAAGGAAAGGAAAAACAGAGAAATTCCTTTATCCAAATAAGCTAAAAGTAGATTTGTCGGCTAGGGCTTGTGGGCTCCACCCAGAGCACAGACCACCCGATTAACAGGCAAGGTGGGAAAGGTGTAGTACGTACCATAACAATATATATTTAAATTTATTTACTTTAATTAAATTATAGGTTATATATAATATGTAAAAATTTAGGAATACTATATTAATGGATCTTGCTTATTAATATATAATAAAATCATTTTTAATTTAATTTTCTTAATTTATTCGTCGACTTATAACCTTTTAAAAGATGTATTTTTTTTCAAACTTTTCGGTTACAGCTTATTAGTTATACTTACCTTAATTATATTTTGTTTTGTTTTTTAAAACTGTTTTATAAGCTTTAAAAATAGAAATAAAATATACCTAAATAAATGCAAATTATATCTTTTTATCCCATATAAAATAGGCTTTTGTTTTTTAAAAATCTGCGAAGTTATTTACAAATTTTAAGAGATATTAACAGGAAATCCCAAGGGGAAAATAAAAGGATATTAAATAGGCAAAATAAAATCAATAAAATCAAAGGTAAATTTTTGTAGCCTTTTTTTAAAATTATTTTAATATTAACAAAATAAATGTATATAAAAAACGGAAATAACTTATAACATAAAGGGTTTAACATAATATATATTAAATAATAAGAGGAGTTTAAATAAAGAAAAAGGTATTAAAACCTGTTATTTAGCCCTTACTTTTATATATATATAAAAACTTTTATTTTTCTTTTAAAAAAGCCCTTTTTATAACCTTAAAAAATTAATATTTAGTATTTTTTAGTAACTAACTAATTAATATTAATTAGTATTAATATAGCTTCGGACTAATTAACCAAGTATTAGTATAAGTTCGGACTAATTAATTTAGTTTTAGTACTTGGACTAATTAATTTAGTTTTAGTATAGGCTCGGACTAATTATTAATTATTAAATCACAACTTTCTTAATCGGCAAATAAATTAACAACAATAAATTAAATATAACTTTATTATCCATTAATACGTAAATTTTATTAATATAAAATTACGATTTATTATTTACTATACGTATTATATAATTGCATTAATCTCTTTCGAGAAGACGTAACTGTGTATGTACTTGGAAAAATGATAGATTGCTACGTCAACTTCTAGCTTTATTACCCTTTTCCGTTTTGCAGACTGCTTAGTTCCGAACAAGCTTTTAATTACGTCGATCTTTGTCCGAATTCTAGAAGCCCTTTGCTGTTTTGTGTAGCTTGGCAAATTACCGCTTATATTGTTTTAATATTTGCATTTCGGAATCTTTTAATCCGTTGTTATTATTTGCTTGCAGTTTTATTAGTAGTATTTTTGTTAAAGTAAAATTGTGCCGTATAAGTTGTTCGGAAAGTCGGTTATTTTTATTTTGGAGATTTATGTGGTATTTAAAAATAAAAAGCCGAATTTGATTTTTTTGTAAAAGTTTTTCCAAGTCGATAATAACGTTAACGGCCTTGAAAAGTCCGGTGTTTTTATCGGGATTAATTGTCGTAAGCGTAATAGTTTTTGTATAAGCTTTTTTGTTACGGAGGACCGGTATTGTATATTGGGAGTTACGTAGTATATTGTGTTCGGTTGCTGTTTTGATGGATGGGAACTTAAGAAATTATAAAAGCGATCGAGGTTGGAATTCCTAGTTATGAAATTAACGAGGGTTTATAAAGCTTTTTATGCGTTTTTAAGGTTTATCTTTAAGGTTTACCGTATAAAGTTATTGTTTGTTTTTAAAAATCTTGTTAAACTGTAATTAACGGGTATAAGGTTTACTAGGGCCGAAGCTTATCGGCAATTACCAGTCGGAATTGAAGTAAAACGGAACTGAAATATGTAATTTATCTAAACCGTAAAAACCTATTTGAAAAGTTATCGTATTTAAAGATATTGGGTATAGTATTTATCGTGAAAATTAATCGTAGCATAATTTTTATATATTAGCTTAGCTTTGTTTTCCAGGTTTGGACCTATATAGTTTACCTTGCATAATTGCATTACAGTAACGAAATTTCAATATATACAACTTATAAATAATATATACAAAGTTAGAAATTTACTATTTTTTAAGTTAATAACTTAACAAATAAAATAAATAAAGTTAATTCAAGATATCGTTTATATATATTAAAACGTTAAGCTATATAAAAGAATAATTATAAAACATTAATTAATAAACTTGCTTAAATAAATGGCCAAAGTACTTATATGTAGGTTTTTAAAACAAAGAAGTTGTAAGTAAATTTTTCAAAAAGCCTAAATATTTTAATAATCTAACAACGCATAAATTCAAAGATGCTAATGCAGTTGGTAGTTTTTAGTTAATAACTACAAAGAAATTACAGTTATTACTAAGAAAAAACTGAATTTTTAATATATTATTTAAGACCCGGTTTCAGAAAAATTGGAAAATCTAACCTTAACTTATTAAGTTAATATAATAATGAAATTATTTCTTTTAACTTTAAACCCATTTTAATTAATGGGATTATTATGCTTTATTATTTTCTTATATTAATTTTATTGGTTTAGTTAAATTATTAAGAAAAATTTAGGATTTTGGAAACTTTTGCTTACATTTTTTGGTTTTAAAAACATACATATAGGTACTTTCGCGCTTTATATAAGCAACTTTATTAATTAATTATATAATTATTCTTTTATATACTTAACGTTTAAATACATATAAACGATATCTTTAATTAATTCTATTTATTTTATTTAGTAAGTTATAAATTTAAAAAGTACAACAATTATGAACTTTTTCTTTATTGCTTTTAAGTTATATATATTTAAATTTTGTTATTTTGATTAAATTATACGTTACATATAATAGGTATTAATTTGTAAAGTTTATAGTATCAAACCTTACGTATAGAGATATATTAAAGTTAACGTTTTACATTAGTAAATCGGTTACATTAGTTAATCGGTTACTTTTTGTACAATTTCAATTATTAATTTTTCATCCCCTATTCTTTAATATTAACGTTATAAAACGCTTTATTAAAAAAAATTTAGATAAATTTAGCTTTCTAGGTAAAAAAAAAAAAAAAAAAAGACCCGAAACTTAGTTTTAAACGGCTTGGTTCTATATACGAAGTAGCTTTATTTACATTGCAGAACCGACTTAATGGCAAACCTTCCCGAACCGATATATTTTTTTTAAAAAAATTAACGCGGACCGAAAAAAAATCGATTATCGACCGAATTTTTGACTTAAATACGCGAACGTTTTTTGTCCGGTTTTAGTATGTTGAAAATATGGCGAATTTGTTATTTACTTAACGCGTTACCGAACGTGTTGGGGTTTGCTGCATATCGAGATTTGTTCGACGGCAAAAAAAACTTTAAACGCATTTAAATCGGAAAATCGATTAGTAAAAAGTATTATGCGAAAATTTAAAGATATTTCGTAAATAATTCGAACTAATTCGGGTTATAATCGTAAAATACAACAACACTGAAAAAGATATTTATAATTTTAACGAAACGGGTTTTTTAATAAAGCTTTTAATAATATGCGGTATAATAATTACAAATACCGAAAAACGTAAAAAACCTAAATAAACTTAATAAAGTAATTGGGAATAAGTTATAATTATATAAATTATTAATTCGTAAAATTAAGTTATACTGTTATTTATTATTTTAACTAAAAAAATTTACTTTAAATTTTAATATTGCGATAATTTATTATTATTTAATTACAAAATCGGAATTAATTATAATAACTAAATAACGAACGAATTAAATTTAAAATAAATCCAATATTTCGATAAATATATTTAAACGCGTACGAAAAAAACAAAACGGTTTTTTATTTTCGACGGTTACGAAAATTATCATTTAATAAAATTCGAAAAATATTACGCGAATAACAATATTATTACGTTTTATATATATTTTTATTTTTTTATTAATTTTAACTTTTCGACATATTTTAATTTTCCGTTGTAAAACGTACGTATACGTTTTATATTGAAAATTTAATATAACGTTATTATAGTTATATCGTTAAGGAAAATTTTCGCGCCGGTTTTTTCAATACGTTTAAAACCGCTATAACGTCCGATAATATTAAATCCGCCTTCGCAAAAGTTAAACTTGTTTTATTCGATCCTAATAACGTTTTTTCCGATTTGGAAATTTTTTTAACTATACCTACGCCGACCGTCTCGCCGTTTACCTTCGCCGGTTTCATTCTTTCTCCACCGTCGAAAACCCCTCGAAATATACAAAAAATTAAAAAACGGGAATAATACTTACAAAAAAAAAATAAAAATTACCAGGAAAGCTCGCCGATAAAAATAATTAATTCGGTTAATTTTTTAACAAAAAAAACTTAATATTTTTATACGAAAACGCTTTTTTTAAAAACCGCCAAATTGCGCGAAATTAATTATCTTTTTAATAAACGCCGAAAAACCAAAAATAAACGTTTCCAAAAAAAACCATTTATTATATAAAAAGGATAAGTTTTTTTAGCCGAAAAAAAATAATAAAAAAATGCAGTTAATAACGGCTAAAAGTAATCGTTGCAAAAAAGTTAAAACTAAAAAACGGAAATATAACATTTACGGCAAACCCGGACATAATACGCGTACTTGTAAAAAAACTATAAATACGTCTAGCGTCCTAATAGCTCAGTGGTCGCGAGCTTGGGTAGCCTCGTTCCGTCTGTTGTTGGCTTCGGCAACCAACAACTTGCGAGAGGTAGCTGGTTCGAATCCAGCTTGGGGACAGCGTGCTCTGGGTTGCCAAGCCCAGCGCACGGACTAGCGGAGGCGCTTGCGTTTCCAATCGTGTTTGGCACCAATTGGAGTGGTTGGGGCGCTGGAGCTAGCTGGGGGCTAAGCTCTAGAACGAACCAATTAAATTTATCGTGTATACCCTTTGATTTGTTATCGTGTTCAAGATTCCTATACGGTTTTTCATCCGGCCTGCTTGTGGGTACGGTTTTTAGGGGGTGCTCCCCGGTTGCATCGTGTAACCAGTCGTGTATGTATATAGTAAGTGGTCAGCTTATACATAGCTAGATACCTAATAGTACTTAACCTTGCATAAATACGTCTAGCAACAAAAAATCCGATTAATATAAATTGATTTATGGCGTTATAGTTACTTTATTTAGATTTGTTATTGCGAAATGTCCAAAAAAAACCAACTTATTGATATAACCGACTTATTAATATAAAACGTTATTTTTAATTTACTTGTATTAATTTATTTGCCGACTTACACTTTATAAAGAAAACCTTTTTAGATTTTTCGATTATAACTTATTAATTATATTTATCTTTTTTATTAACGTTTTATGCTAATAAGAAATATAAATAAATTATAACGAAATAAATACAAGTTTTATTATCTTAGCCCATATTAAATAGGTTTTTTTTTTACTTTTTATTTTTAAAAAGTTATTTATAAAATTTAAATCTCTTTTTCGAAAAGACGTAACTATATATATACTTGGATAAAATGGTAGATTGCTACTTAACTCCTAGCTTTATTACCCCTTTCCGTCTTACAGCTTTTATCTACGTCAATTCCTGTCCGAATCCTGGAAGCCCTTTATTGCTTTGTGCAACCTGGCAAATTACCGCCTGTATTACTTTAACGTACATTATTTTAATAACTGCATTTCGAAATCCTTTAATATTTCGTTATTATGCGCTTGCAGTTTTAGTAATAATGCTTTTACCGAAGTAAGATTGCAATATATAAGTTATTCGGTAAGTCGGTTATTTTTATTTTGGAAATTTATGTAATATCCGAAAATAAAAAACCGAATTCGATTTTTTTGTAAAGTTTTTTTTAAATCGATAGTAACGTCGACGGCTTTGGAAAATCCGGTATTTTTATCGGAATTCTTTGTTGTAACGGTAATAATTTCTACGTAAGTTTTTTTATTATAGAAAACCGGCATTATATATTAAAAGTTACATAATATATTTTATTCGGTTGTTATTTTAATAAATAGGAACTTAAAAAAGTGCTATAGAAATAATAAAAATTAAAATTTCTAACCGTAAAATTAACGAAAGCTTATAAAGCTTTTTATGCGTTTTTAAGGTTTATTTTTAAGGTTTACGGTATAAAGTTATTATTTGTAAAGCTTTTAAGGACCTTATTAAATTGTAGCCAGCGGGTATAAGGTTTACTAGGGCCGAAGCTTGTCGGCAACTATTAATCGAAATTGGAATAAAACGGGATTAAAATATGTAATTTATCTAAACCGTAAAAAACTATTTAAAAAATTATCGTATTTAAAGATATTAGGTATAATATTTATCGTAAAAATTAATGGTAACATGATTTTTATATATTAGTTTAGCCTTGTTTTCTAGGCTTGGATTTATATATTACCTTGCACAGAAAAATTAAAACCGATACTAAAAGAAAAAGATATATAAAACGTAACAATATCGTTATTTGTACAATATTTTTCGAATTTTATCAAATAATAATTTTCGTAACCGTCGAAGATAAAAAAACGAGTCGTTTTATTCGTATACGTTTAAATATATTTATCGAATTATTAATTTATATGTTATTTTATTATTATAATTAACCTTGATATTTAATTAATTAATAATAAATTATTATGATATTAAAATATAAAGTAGGTTTTTTATTAAAATGGTAAATAACGATATAGTTTTATTTTATATAAGGTAAAATATTAGGTCTAAGCCTGGAAAACAAGGCTGAGCCAATATACAGAAATTATTACACGATAACTTTCTACGACAGATACTATACCCAGTATTTTCGAACACGATAACTTTTTAAATGGTTTTTTACAGTTTAGTTTCATTTTATAAGTTAATAATTTATATAGGTCGGCTTTATTCGATTATTTTAATAGATTTATTTAAACATTTTACCTTTTTCGGTATGTGTAATTATTTTGCCGCATATTATTAACACTTTTATTAAATAGTGCGTTTTGTATTAATTATAAATATCTTTTTTATAATTCCGTAATCTGCGAATGTAATCCGAATTAATTCGAATTATTTACGAAACATTTCCGGAATCTCGTATAATACTTTTTAATAACCAATTTTCGATTTAAATACGTTTTAATTTTTTTAGGCGGTTTAATAAATTTTAACGTTTACATAATTCCGATAACTTCTGTAACTCGTTAAGTTAATAATAAATTCGTTACATTTTTACTACGTTAAAAATAAATAAGAAAGATTTACGGATTTAAATTAAAAATATAATCGATAATCTAATTTTTTCCAGTTGCTGTTAATTTTTGCGAATTGAAAATAATGTTGATTCTGGCCTATTTGCTGTTAAATTGCGGTTTTAAAATAAAATATAAAACGTTATAAATAAAACTTGGTTTTCTTATAATTAAATTTAAAGTTTTAATTTTTTAACTTCAATGGCTAACTTTATTTTTCCGTTTTTTATAAAGTGTTTTCTTTTATAATTATTAATAATTAAGCAATTAAAAGTAGATGATTCGAATATTAAAAAAGGTGTTCCGTTCGATAATATGTTCCACTTGGTAGTGTAGAACGTTAATTGACATTGCAAGGTAATATAGGTCCAAGTTTATGAAAGTAAAGCTGAGCTAATATATAGAAATTATTATACGATTAGATTTTAGGATAGATATTATATCTAATATGTTTAAATACGATAATCTTTTAAATAGTTTTTTTACGGTTAAAATATATTGCATATCTTTCTTACGTGCTTTATTCCGATTCCAACTAGTGGTTACCGATAAGCTTTAACTCTGGTAAACCTTACTTATACCTTTTAAAAAAGTTTCTTTTCCAACTTTTTAGTTACAGCTTGTTAATTATGTATTTTTTTCGAAGAAACGTAACCGTATATATAAATTGAATAAAATAATAGATCGTTATCTTGATTTCTATGCTTTATTAATACCCTTCCGTTTCGCAAGTATTTTATTTTAAGGCAACTCCAGACTGCCTAGTCCGCTTTTATCTACGTCGATTCCTATCGGAATTCTGGAAGCTTTTCGCCATTTTTAGCAGCCGGGCAAACCGTTACTTGTAACTTTCCGACGTATAATACTCCAATAGCTAAATTTTGGAATTTTCCAATTCGTTATTATTATCCTTTTTTATTAGCTTCGCTAGCAGTATTTCCGCCGAAATAAAAGTATTTCGTATAACCTGCGATTACTTAAAAAATTAATTATTATTATATTCGGTAATTAAATAGTAACCGAAAATTAAAAACTATAATCGGTTTGTTTAAAAAATTTTTTCTAAATCGACAGTAACGTTAACTGCCTTAAATTATAAAATAATCTCTTTTAAATAGCTATAGAAAATGGGTTTTGTTAAAACTTTTCCGTAACGAATAATAAATACTTTATATTTAAGGTTACTTAATATGTTATATTATTTCGGTTTATATCTTAACTAATAATAACTTAAAAAAGTACCGTAAAAATTATCCAGGTTAAACTTTATAATCGTAAAACTAATAAAAGTTTATAAATCTTTTCGTAAACTTTTAAAGTTTATTTGTAAAGTTTATTTTTAAAGTTTATCGTATAAAGCTATTCTTTACCGTTAAGGACCTTGTTAAACCGTAACCAACGGGCATAAGGTTTACCAAAGCCGAAGCTTGCCGGTAATTACCAATCGAAATCGGAATAAGGTAAGGGATTAAAATATATAATTTATCCAAACCGTAAAAACCTATTTCAAAAATTTTAGATATAATATCTATCGCGAAAATTTCATCGTGGAATTATGTTTTATATATTAGCTCAGCTTTATTTTCTAGGCTTGGATCTATATAGTTATCTTACATTAATTATGCATATTTTATTCAGTTTTTTGTTTTTTATAACGGCTTAGATAAACTCCCAAAACAAAAAAACTTGCGGGATACTTTTTTTAATATTTCAATTACTTAACTTTAATTACTAATATTTTAATAATTACAACAGGGTTGCTAATTAGTTACTAAATTAGTAACTACAAACTAGAAGTTGTAGTTTGTAATCAGTTAATAACCTAACTAAAACTAACTATATATAGTTAGTTAATACCTATAAAAAACTAAAAACTACAACGTTTTTTATGTATATCAATTTGGCTTCGTAAAATATATAAATTCACAAAAATAAACAAAATAAATAAGGGATTAAAGCCCTTTAAAGACTATTATTTAAATAGATAATTAAATAAATACTTATATAAAAAGGAAAACAAAAGAATAAGCATAGAAAGATTATATAAATAATAAATAAAAGCTTTGGGAATATAATATAAGGAAAATACGGAAACGGAAGAAATTGAGAAATAAAAAGAGGAAAAGGTTTAAAATTTGTAAATAACTTTTCAAAAATTAAAATTAAAATCCCTATTTAATATGGGTTAAAAATAACATTTGTATTTATCTACTTATAATTTGTTTATATTTTTAAAGCTTATTAAAACGTTATAAGAAATAGAAAAATACAAATATGGTAAGCAGAACTAATAAGCTATCATCGAATGTTTTTCTAAAAGGTATAAGTCGGCGAATAAATTAACAAAAGTAAGTTAAAAATAGCCTTATTATATATTAAACCGTAAGATCTAATAATATGAAATTTACAATATATTACCTGTTATACGTAACGTACAATTTAAAAAAAATCAAACATATATAACTTATAAGCAATAAGGTTAAGGTTAAAAATATTAACATTTCTTAAATTTATAACTTTGTAAATAAAATAAACAGGGTTAACTAAAAATATTATTTATATCTATAACACCGAAAAGTTAAATAAAAATATCAATATATAATTTTTATTAATAAACTTGTTTAAATAAAAGCCGAAAGCATCTGCAAATAGATTTTTAATACGGGAAAATAATAAAATGCGATAAAACCGCTAATTAAAAAAAGTTTAAATCAAAATAAATAATATTATTATAATGTTAATTTCATAAGTTAAAATTATTCTTTGCAATTTTTAAAATTCAGGTTTTAAATATTATATTAAAATTTCAAAGTTTTCTTATAAATAAATGTAATTTTTATTTTTTGGTAATGCTTAACTAACTAATTACATATAGTTTGTAATTAATTAATAACCTAACTGAAACCACAGTAGTTAATTGGTAACTACAAATTAACTAAAAACTACAAACTACATTAGCAACTTTGAATTATAATATGGAACGATTTACGAAAAGATTTAAAATAAAATTAGCTGTTTAAATTAAAAAAGAATAAGCGGAAACTTAGTTATAAAAAGCTTAGTTTTCTTTATAACGCTTTATATTTTATTATAAAAACCCGAACTAATGGTAAAAGGGCCCGAACCGATATTATTTCCGGTTTACGAAAATTTACGCCGGGTTTTAAAAAATTTATTATCGGAAATCCTGAACTTAAAAAAGCGAACGTTTTTTATCCGGCTTTAATATGTTAAAGATATAGCAAATTTGTTATTATCTTAACGTGCTATAATACAAGTCGGGGTTAAATAAACATCAAACTTCATACGACGGCCAAAAAATTAAAACGCGTTTAAATAGAAAAATTAATTATTAAAAAGTATTATACGAAACTTTAAAAGTATTTCGTAAATAATTTAAAGTGGTTCGGGTTATAATTATAAAATATAATATGGTAAAGAAATATTCATAATTTCCACGAAACGCTTTTTTTAACAAAGTTTTTAAGAATATATAAAATAATAATTACAAACTCAGAAAAACGTAAAAAACCTAGAAAACGTAATAAAGGAATCGGAAATGACATATAATATAATAAATTATTAATTCGCAAAATTAAGTTACACCGTTATTTATTATTAACTAATTCAGAGATTAAAATTGATTATAATAAATAAATAATAAATAAATAAAATTTACATAAATTTAATATTCCGGAAGATATATTTAAACACGTACCAAAAGAACGAAATATTTTGTTTTTTTCGACGGTTTTAAAAGTTACTATTTAATACAATTCGAAAAATAATACATAAGTAACAAGATTGTTACGTTTTATATACTTTTTCATTTGTTTATAAATCTGAACTTTTCGCTGGATCACTTTTTTTGTTTTAAAACGCGCTTATACGTTTTATATTAAAAGTTTAAATATAACGTTATTATATAAATATAACGTTATTATATAAATATAACGTTATTATATAAATATAACGTTATTATATAAATATAACGTTATTATATAAATATAACGTTATTATATAACTATAACGTTATTATATTAATATTATGAAAAAGAAATTCGTTAATTTTTATAACGCGTTTAAAACCGCGATAACATCCGATAATATTAAATTCGGTTTTGTTAAAATTAAACTTACTTTATTTAATTTTAATAACGCTTTTTCCAATTTGGAGATTTCTTTGGTTATACTTACGCCAACAGTCTTGCGGTTTACCACCGCCAGTTTTATTTTTGCCTTACCGTTGAAAATCTTTCGAAATATCCAAAAAAAACCGATGCTTATAAACAAACATTTAAAAGTTATTAAGGAAGCTCGTTAATAAATATAATTATATCGGTTAATTGTTTAACAAAAAATAACTTGATATTTTGTACGGAAACGTTCTTTCTCGAATAGAAATTATTAAATTACGCGAAACTAATCTTCAAGATAAACGCTAACGAACTAAAAATAAATGTTTTTTTAAAAAATTAAAAATATTTAGGATACAAAAAACATATTAACTTAGTTAAAAATGGTTAATAAAAAATACAGTTAACAACGGTTAAAGGTAATCGCATTAAAAAGGTTAAAACGAAAAAACGGAAATATAACGTTTGCGGTAAACCTGGATATAATACGCGTACATATAGAAAAGCCAGGGTTAATAATTAGTTACTAAATTAATAACTACAAACTATAAGTTATAATTTGTAATTAATTCATAATCTAACTAAACCTAACTATATATAATTAATTAATAACTACAAACAAAGTAAAAACTATAACGATTTTTTTAATTTTAACTTTGTAAAACATATTAATTAATAACTAAGTAAACCAAATAAATAAATAACTAAACGCTAGAAGCCAAATAGCTATACGCAAGGTAAAATAACTAAATATATGAAAAGAAAACTAGAAAAATTAATATATAGGAAAATAAATAAATAAATAAAGATAATATAAATTTCTTCTTTCCTTATTTGCATTTCCTTTTTTAGGGTTTTTATTAATATCTATTTTAGTATCGTTATAAAGCCTCCGTCTTGTTAGATAACTTCTTTTTTGCTAAATACATAATTTATAAATCTAAATATATTTTACGCAAAAAAGCAATTTATTTACTTTTTATTATTAATGTTATCTCAGCTATTTAATATCCTTTTGTTTTCCTTTTAGAACTTCCTATTAATATCTCTTAAATCCCGTTTTAAGCTATTTTTTCGTATAATAAATTCTGGTTTCCTACATATATTATTTAATTAAAACTAAAGTGTTTTGCATTTAAAATAAAACAAACTTACTTTGTTAATGTAATTTAAAATCAAAATCGTTCCTTTATTCGGGTTTCTCTGTTTAGTTTTCTGTTATTTTCAATATTAATATATATGAATATATATATAATAAAATATAAAGCTTGATAATATAAAATTTACAAATTATTGCCTATTATACGTAATGTATAATTTAATTAAAGTAACGAATTTTAAACATATACAACTTATAGGCAATAAGCAAAAAATAAAAGTTTTTAATATTTATTAACTTTATAACTTAACAAACAAAATAGGTATGGTTAACTAAAAAATATTATTAATATATATTAAAACGTTAAGTTATATAAAAAAAGTTTATAAAATTTTAACTAATAAATGTGCTTAAATAAAACGCGAAAGTACCAATATGTAGGTTTTCAAACAAAAAAGCTATAAGCAATGTTTTCCAAGATCCTACATTTCTTAATAATATATAACCAAACGAAGAAATTTAATACAAAAAGCGGTGAAATATAACAATTTCGTAAATCAAAAAAGTTTTATAATAAATAAATAAATTATTATGCTATTAACTTAATAAGTTGAATTTATAATTTGCAATCTTTTTGAAAACCCGGGTTTTAAATAACATATTGAAATTTTAATGTTTTTTTTAAAAAATAGTTGTAGTTTTCAGTTTTTTTGTAATTATTAACAAACTAACTATATGTAATTTGTAATTGGTTAATAATCTAACTAAAACCACATTAATTAATTAATATCCTAACAAATATTACGGTAATTAGTTAACAACTACAAATTAACTAAAAACTAAAAACTATATTAGCAATTTTTAAAAAAGCTATAAATACGTTTAGCGAAAAGAATCCGCTTAATTTAAATTGATTTAATGGGTAATAGTTCTTTTATTTGAATTTGTTGTTATGAAATATTAAAAAGTATCCCGCAAGCTTATTTCTTTTACGAGCTTGTTTAAAACGTTAATTTATATATAATAAGATGGTAAATAAATTATAACTAAATAAAACCAACTTTAAACTATCTAGACTATAAAATATAAGGTTTGTATCTTCTATTTTCAAAATCCAATTTACAGAACCTTTATTTTTTCATTTTTTAATTGTTGTTTTTATTTATTTTTTATAATTAGCGTTAATTAAGTTAATAACTTATTACAAATTACAACTTGTAGTTTGTAGCTAAACTATTAGTAAATAATTAACAATGTTAAAGCTTGCCGATAAAAATAATTAAATTAGTTAATTTTTTAACATAAAATAACTTAATAGTTTTATATAAGAACGTTTTTTTTCTTCAAAAGAAAAACTGCCAAATTGCGCAAAACTAAAACATTTCTTTAACAAACAGCCAAACGCTAAAAATAAACGTTTTGAAAAAAGAAGGCATTTACTATATAAGAAAAACAGGCTTTTTTAACCGAAAAGAAAAGTGGAAAAAATGCAACTAATAACGACTAAAACTACTCGTTGCAAAAGGTTAAAACAAATAAACGGAAATGTAGCGTTTGCAGCAACTCGGGACATAATACGCGAACTTGTAAAGAAACTGTAAATACGTTTAACGAAATAAAAATCCGATAAATTTAAATCGAATTAATGTATTATAGTTACTTAATTTAATTTGTTATTACAAAGTTAAAAAAACGGCCGTTAAAAGAGTTCGGCTTACGAGATAATATAAAACGTTATATAAAATACATAACATTTTTTATTTCCGTTATACTTTTCGAATTATATTAAATAAAAGTTATTATAATTTTCGAAAATAAAAAAAGTTATTGGCTTTTTTGTCGGGGTTTAAATTGCTACTCTTTTAAAACGATACTGACATATTTAAAACATTCTGACATTTAGTTTTTAACTCAATGCATGTTAAAAAGTTATAAGCAATAATTTGCCTCGCTGTTTAAAATTTCGAAAAACTGTTAAAATACTAACAAAAATCGACGTAGATAAAAACTACAAACCGAATAAATATTAATAAAGGATAGAAATTAAAGTAACAATTTAGTATCTTATTTAATTTTGCTTATATAAGGTTAAAATACGTCCAAGCTTCTTTTAAGCTAAGCCAATATTTGGAACATTATTATATGATATAATTTATACGATAAATACTATATTTGATATTTTCAAATAAGATAATTAATTATATAACCTTAACAACCGCTAGCTACTGTATGCCACAATCTTTAAAATTAAATAATAACTTTATATAGTAAACCTTAAACTTACTTTTAAAAAAGCAATAAAAGACTTTATAAGCCTTTAGTAGTTCTACGGCTAAAATGTTTAATATTAACTATTCCTATAATTTTTATTATTACTATTAATGAAAATACCAATAAGAATAATACGATATACTACGCAACTTAAAATACGTAATACCAGTTATTTAAAACAGAAAGGTTTTTATAAAAACTATACATTTACGGTATTCCATTTTTTAAAAAAATTACCGACCGATTTAAAGCTATTAATGTTACTATCGATTGGAAAGCTTTTTTTAAAAAAAATCAACTGCGGTTTTTAATTTTCGGATACCATTCAATTTTTAAAAAAAATGAAAATATCCGATTTTTTAACCAATTTATATCGGCAAATGCATTGCAATTATTGGAAACTAGGGGAAGGCGATTGCTTGGTTGTCTGTCCTATAACTAGGGGTAGGAGTAATTAGCTATATATAGGCTTCAGCTTTTTTATTTCGCAATCTTAAGATTATATTAAAGCCCGTTTCTTTCTTTTACCGCTCCTTTTAACAAATCGTCTCGACTGCCGACAATTTATATTAAAAAATTTCAGTTACATAGAAACACTATAAGCAAAAGTTTAAGATTACATTTTAAAAGTTTAATATCTAGTTTTTGAAAAAGTATACGTTAAAAGGTTACAAGCGGTAGTTTGCCCGGCTATTCAAGATTACAAAGGACTTTCAAAATTCCGATAAGAATCTACGTGGATAAAAGCGGAACTAGGCAATTTCGAGTCGCCTATGAAACAGATATGTGTTAATAAAGCATAGGAATTAAGGTAGCAATTTATTATTTAATTTAATTTTATATATCTAGTTACGTTTTTAAAAAAAGATTAATAATTATATTTAGCTTTTTAAAAGTTGAACCGGGAGTTAAATTAAGCTTAAAATGTAGCCGATTATAATATTATACAAAGTTTTAAAAGGTTAAAATTTTTGAAAAAATAAACGGAAAGCTATTTTTAACTAGTATTTTATATAATTTAATATTTACATCTTTATATTAAATAACGTACCACACAAGTAAGCGGCCCAAACAAGTAAGCGGACCGTTTTTTGGCACTTCGCAATAATACATTCGAATATAACAACTATAACATAAGAAATCAATTTAAACTAATCGGATTCGTTTTCGCTAAACGTAGTTACAGCTTTTTTACAAGTATGCGCATTATATCCGGGCTTGCCGCAGACGCCACACTTCCGTTCCTTTGTTTCAATCCTCTTACAACGATTACCTTCAGCCGCTATTAGCTGCAGTTTTTCACTACCCTTTTCTTTTTCGGCCAAAAAAGCTTGTCCCTTTTGTATAATAAGTATTCCTCCTTTTTAAAGACGTTTGTTTTTGGTTTTTCGGCGTTTATTAAAAAGATGGTTGATTTTGCGCAATTTGGCAGTTTCTTTTTTTAAAAAAATAACTTCGTATAAAAGTATTAAGTTACTTTTTGTCAAAAGATTAACCGATTTAATTATCTTTGTCGGCGAGCTCCCCTGGTAATTTCTAATCTTTTTTTGCAAGTATTATTCCTATTTTTTTATTTCTTGTATATTTCGAGGGGTTTTCGACGGTAGGGAAAAAATGGAGCCGGCGGAGGTAAGCGGCGAAACGGTCGGCGTAGGTACAACTGGAGGAATTTCCAAATCGGAAAGAACGTTATTAAAATCGAATAAAACAAGTCCAGCTTTTGCGAAACCGGACTTGATATTATCGGACGTTATGGCGGCTTTAAACGCGTCGAAAAAACCGGTAAGAAAATCTTCCTTAGCGATATAAGTATAGTAACGTCGTATTAAATTCTCGATATAAAACGTATAAGCGCGTTTTAAAATAAAAAAGCAAAATACGTTGAAAAATTGAAATTAATAGGAAAAATAAAAACGTATATAAAGTATGATAATATCGTTATTTGCGTAATATTTTTTAAATTTTATCGAATAATAATTTTCGTAGCTGTTAAAAATAAAAAAGCGTTTCGTTTTTTTCGTACGCGTTCGAGTATGTTTATCGAAATACTAAATTTATTTTAAATTTAATTCGTTTATCGTTTAATTATTATAACTAATCCCGATTTTTTAATTAGCAGGTAATAAGTTATCATAATACCAGGATTTAAGGTAGGTTTTTTCTGCTAAAATAATAAATAACGGTATAGCCCAACTTTGCAAATTAATAGCTTATATAACTATAACTTATTTCCGATTGCCTTATTACGTTTATTTAGGTTTTCCACGTTTTTCGGCGTTTGTAATTATTATACCGTATGTTATTAAAAGCTTTATTAAAAAGCCGGTTTCGTCGAAATTATAAATATCCTTTTTTATAATACCATATTTTGCGATTATAGCCCGAATAAGTTTAAACCATTTACGAAATATTTCTGGATTTTCGCATAATACTTTTTAATAATCGATTTTTCGATTTAACCGCGTTTTAAGTTTTTTTTGCCGTCGAATAAAATTCGACGCTTAATTAATACCAACGCGTATCGCGACGCGTTGGGCCAGCAGTAAATTCGCTATATCTTCAACATGCTAAAGTCGGACAGGGAACGCTCACGTATCTAGGTCAAGAACTTTTTCGATAATAAATTTCTTTTCGGTCGGCGTTAGCTTTCGTAAAGGAAAAATAATATCGGTTCGGGCGCGTTTGTTATTATATCGGGCCTTTAACGTAATTTCGGTAACATCGTAAATAAAACTAAACTTTTTATAACTTAATTTTTGGTTTTGTTTTTTAATTTAAACAGCTAAGTTTATCCTGGTTTTTTTTGTAAAACGTTCCATAATATTAATATTAAGTAATAAGTAAATAAAGTCGAAAAATTGGAATATTCGCAAAATTGGTCCGCTTACTTGTTTGGGCCGTTTACTTATATGGTACGTTATATTAATATCGATAAATATAATTTTTTAGTATTTTTTTTAAACGTTATTTAAAATATAATATTAAACGTATAAAAATATCAACTTTACTTTTTACAACGATAAAGGTTAAATAAAAATAATATCATTAAAATATAATAACGTCCCACACCACCTTACGGGACATACCATCTTACGGGACATTTTTTGGCAGCTTATAACAACATACTTAAATTACTTAACTACAACATATTAAATTAATTCTAATCGATCGTATTTTTTTTCGTAAAACGTATTTATAGCTTTTTAACAAGTATACGTATTATATCAAAACTTGTTACGTACGCCATATTTCTTCTTTTTAACCTGCTCGTAACCGATTATTTCTTAATGCGCTTAAGTTAATATTAACCTTATTTCGTACGACCTAAAGCCGACCGACTAAATAATTATTCTCGACCGAATCCTTAACCCAAATATACGAACATTTCTGATCCGGCTTTAATACGTTGAAGATATACGTCGGAGAACGTATTATGGGATACGTTAGGAACGCGTTAGACGGCGTATTGGGGGTCCGTACGGGGGCGTTCCGCAGGACGTATGGCAGGGCGTATGGCAGGGCATATAGCAGGGCGTGTCGGGTTTAATTTGGCAACAACTCGATACCTACGCAACTAAATAATTAAAACAAACGTTTCCCAGAAAGATAAATACCTGCTATATTGGATAAAGAGGTTTTTTTTTGGCTGGCAGAAGGTTATGGTACAGAATTGTGCTAGCAGCTGTTGCGAATAATCGGTCGCATATAGATTGGAAGGAAGAAATAGCAATATGGCGTGCGTAATAAGCCTTGATATAATGCGTATACTTGCTAAGAAGCTATAAATGCGTCTTGCGAAAGAGAATAC
The DNA here is from genome assembly GCA_004155035.1 of Monosporascus sp. 5C6A. Lineage (NCBI taxonomy): Eukaryota > Fungi > Ascomycota > Sordariomycetes > Xylariales > Monosporascus > Monosporascus sp. 5C6A. The sequence goes on along the minus strand of QJOB01000190.1, from coordinate 102,361 downwards.
GATTGATTGGAATCAATTTGATATGTTGTGGTTGAGTAATTTAAGTATGTTGTTATAGGCTGCCAAAAAGTGTCCCGCGAGGTGGTGTGTCCCGCGAGGTGGTGTGGGACGTTATAAATAAAACATAATTTTCGTTTTTATTTCTGCGGTTTCTTCGTTATAAGCATTTGTTAGATATTTATCATTATAATATTTTAAAATATTTAAGCTTTAAAACTTCCGGGTATCAGTTATTAAGTAAAAATTAAACTTGTAATTATTATAATTAATAAAATAAAATAAAAATAAGCAAATACTATAACTTGTATATTATACGCAATAATTATTTCCGTAGGTTTAAAAATATAATAACAAAGTAAGTGCGGATAAACAAGCTGTTTTAAAAAAGTAAATACTTGTTTTGTTATCAAGCTTTAATTCAAAACCAGGCTAAGATGCTTTAATAATATCAAATATTTCGGAAACCTGCGAATTGTAAATAATAGCTTGAAAAAAGAAAACTTGTTGTCGAAAGTATCGGGAAAAAAGATATTATAAATAATATAAAAGAATTTAAAACGTTAAAATGTAAAAAGAGTATTTATAAAAAAGTAACAACGTGTATTAATATATAACTAGTAAATACTTTTAATAGTATATGTTAATAGTTTCGTAAGTTATGTAAAGCAAATTTATGTAAGGTAACTATATAAGTTTAAGCCTGGAAAATAAAGCTAAGCTAATATACAGAAATTATGCTACGATTAATTTTTATGATAGATATTAAACCCAGTATCTTTAAATACGACAACTTTTTAAATAGTTTTTTACGGTTTGGATAGATTATATATTTCAGTTTTGTGCTTTATTTCGATTCCGATTAATACGTAGTTGCCGATAAGCTTCGGCCTGGGTAAACCTTATGCCCGTTAGTTACGGTTTAGCAGGGTTTTTAAAGGTTTTATAAATAATAACTTTGTACGGTAAACTTTAAAGATAAACCTTAAAAGCGCATGAAAAACTTTGCAAGCCCTTGTTAGTTTTACGGTTAGATATTTTAACTTCGATCGTTTTTATAGTTTCTTAAATTTCTATTTATCAAAATAACAGCCGAATATAATATGTTACGTAATTTTTAATATACGATACCGGTTTTCCGTAACGGGAACACTTACGTAAAAATTATTAGGTTTATAACAATTAATCTCGATAAAAATACTGGATTTTTTAAAGCCGTCGACGTTACTGTCGACTTGGAAAGATTTTTATAAAAAAATCGTATTCGGCTTTTTATTTTCGAATGTTACATAAATTTTCAAAAAAAAATAACCGACTTTCCAAACAGCTTATATAACCCAATCTTACTGCGGTAAAACTATTGCTAATAAAACTACAGGCGGATATTAATAACAAATTAACGAACTCCAAAATAGAGTTATTAAAATAATGTACGTTAAAACAATACAAGCGGTGGTTTGCTAAGCTGTACAGGATAATAAAGGGCTTTCAAAATTCGGATAAGAATCGACGTAAATAAGAGCTTATTCGGAACTAGGCAGTTTGGAATTACGTTAAAGTAAGATATTTGCGAAACGGAAGGGGGTTAGTAAAGCTAGGAGTTAAGGTAGTAATTTATCATTTTATCTAAGTATATATACGGTTACGTCTTCTTAAGGTAAAAAAGCAAATTTATAAAAAAAGTATAAATTTTATAATAAATTTTATATTTATAATAAAAGGCCAAGTATTAATTAATATAATAGATAAAACTGTGAAATTTAAAATATTTAAAGCTTTAATATATTTAAAAAATATAAATAATTTCAGATATATTTTATTTATATTATTGAAAAAATTACTTTTAAGAATTTTTCCTATTTTATATTTCGTTATGTTGTAATTGATTATTAATACTTTATATAATTTATAGATTTAATACGTTAACATTATAAATAAAACCCATTAAATCTATAATAGTAAGTTCCTTGTTTATTTTATATTAAGTGTTTTTAAGGCCGTTTATTAATCTGTAAAAAATTTACTGTTATTTATTTAGCCGCTTATTTGCTTTGTAATTTCGTTTGGATTTTAATTATGTTTTCAAGGTTGCTAATTAGTTGTTAATAGTTTAATTACAAACTACAAGTTATAGTTTGTAATTTGTTAGGAACCTGTTTAAAACTACAGTAGTTAGTTAGTAACCTGATTAAAACTAACTATATGTAGTTAGTAAGTAATTATACAAAAATAAAAACTACGATTAAAAAGCAAAAACAAAAAAGGCTTTAAAATTTATAAATAGCTTTTTAGAAATAAAAGATGTAAATCTTGTATTATATGGCATAAAATAATAAAACTTAGTTTTAATTCGTTAGAATTTATTTATTTCTGATACTTATATATAGAATATGAAAAATAAAAACATATATAAAAAATATATATTTAATTAATAACAACTTAAAGATTTAATTTTCTTAAAGGTATAAGTCGGCGAATAAATGTACAAATATAAATTTAAAATACTTTTAATGTATATTAATAAATAAAGTTTAATATTACAAATACAACGTTTTATTACATATTAAACGCAAAGTATAATTTAATTAAAGTATCGAAATTTAACGTATATAACTATTTAGCAACATGTAAGAAATTTAAATAATTTATAAGGCTTAAATTTATAACTTAACGAATAAAGTAATTAAAGATAATTAATAATATACTTATTATATATTAAATCTCAATATGGTTGCTAATATAGTTTGGTGTTTTTAATTATTTTGTAGTTACTAACTACGTGGTTTTAGTTAAGCTATTAACCAATTACAAGATTTATTTATAATATAATTAAATGGGAAAAGATTTTAAAAATAAAAAGAAAGCTTTTTTAAAACGATATATAATACCGCATATTTTAATTGTGAAGGTAAATAAATATATGTAAAAATACGGAAATTAGAATTGTAATTACTAATAATAACTACATATAGTTAGTTTTAATTAGGCTATTAACTTATTATTGAAGTTTTAATCAAGTTATTAACTAATTACAAACTACAACTTGTAGTTTATAGTTACTAATTTAGTAACTAATTAACAACCCTGGATTCCAAATTTTATAAAACAATAATTACAGAATTTATATTAATAAAAAAATTTAAATAAAAGCGAAAGTAACTATATACAAAGTTTTAAGATATATAAGCTATAGGTAAGATTTTACAAATTCATAAACTTTCTTACTATTATAAGTCGCTAATAAATTTGTAAAAGTAGAGTGAAAATAGCTGAAATATCGATTATTAAGCGGAGTTTAATAATATAAAGTTTCCAAATTAATTACTTATTAGGAATAACGCACAGTTCAATTAAAGTAACAAAATTTAAACATATATAATTTAAAAAAAATAAGCCAAATAATTAAAATAAAATATTTCTTTTAAATATATAATCTAACTGGTAAAGTAAATAAGGTTAATTTAAATATCTTCTATACCGGTATAAAGATGTTTAGATTTATAAAACAAATTTTTAAAAAATTTTAATTAATACAACTAGATAAATAATAGGCAAAAGTATCCGTATATAAGTTTTTAAAATATAAAATTATAATTATTTAACCTTATAACTAGAAGAATAAACCTAATATAAGAAATAATAAAGTACGATAATTCCGTTATTTATAAAACTTTTAAAAAAGTTCATGCGGTTAATTAATAGTTTAAAGCTTTAGTTTCTAACCTTTTAATAACCAGTTCTTAAATAACGTACTTAAAATTCGGGTTTTTCTTAACTACAACCGTAGTTTTTTTATAGTTTTTAACTAACTTTATATAGTTTGTAGTTAGTTAACAACTTTAATAAAATTATATTAATTAGTTAATAAACTAATTAAAAACTATAATAATAAGTTAGTAATTACAAATTACCTAAAAACTAAAAACTATATTAACAACTTTATGTATTCGATATTATCGGTTTATTATTTATCACCCGCTTAAATGGTAACTTTTTAAAAAAATAAGTCGGATTAACTTTTACTAAAATAAAATAAGTTTTATGACTTTTTTCTCAGCGTTTAAATATCGTATTATAATTTATATATTATACTAAACGTATTATGTTAATAATATTGAAAATAATCTAAAGGAAAGTTGTTTCGTTGCGTAATATATATTCAAATACGTTTATATTTTAAATTAAAGTACAAAAATATAGAAAACAGAAGATTTAGAATAAACCGTAATATATTTATTTTATGCAAGAAAACAAGTGGTTTATTTTTACTTTACAAGTTTATTTTATTAACGTGTTAATATTATTTCGGGCTTTTAAATAAGTTATAATTATGAATTAACTAGGATAATTTAAATATAGTTAAAATCAATTAATATAGTTTTATATAGGTTATTAACACATAACTTGTTTTTAAATATTTTATTACGTTGATTTAAGTTTGTTATATTTGTAATATTTATGCAATCTATCCAAACCGTGAAAACCTATTTAAAAAGTTATCGTATTTGAAGATATTAGGTGTAGTAATTTTCGTAAAAATTAATCGTAGCATGATTTTTGTGTATTGGCTCAGCCGTGTTTTCCAGGTTTGGACCTATATAGTTACCTTGCATTTGTAATATTTATAAATAATATATCGGATGTTATTTTAAACTTTATTAAAAATTCCCGTTTCGTTAAACTTATAAATATCTAATATTACGATACTTTATTTCATAATTATAACCCTAATTAGTTCGAATTATTTGCGAAATAGTTTTAGATTTTCGTATAATACTTTTTAAAAGCGAAATTTTTATACAGCTTTTAATTTTTTTCTCTTTTGGAAAAACGTAACCGTATATATAAAATTAGATAAAATAATAAATTGCTACCTTAATTCTTATGCTTTACTTACATCTTTCCGTTACGCAAACTTCCTAATCCCGTTTTTATTTACGTTAATTATTATCGGAATTCTGGAAGTTCTTTATAGTTTTAAGCAGCCGAATAAACTAACATTCCTAATTTTTTAACGTGTAAAATTCCAATAATTATATTTGGGAATCGTTTAATTTGTTGTTTTTATTATCATTATCCCTTTATACTTTTATTAGCAATCTTTCCGTTAAATCGATATTATTCATAATAAGTTTGTCGAAAAGTAAAATCTTTTTGTTAATAATTAAGTGGTATTTAAGTATTCAAAAACGTAATCGATCGTTTTAAAAATAGTTTTCCAAATCCCTCGTTACTTCAATTGCTTTGAATTATGCGGTACTTTCTTTCGAATAAATTACCGTAAATAAAACGGGTTTTATTAAAACTTTACCGTTCTGAATAACTGATATTACGTATTCGTTACGCAATATATTATGTTATTTCGGTTCGTATCTTAAATAGTAAGATCTTAAAAACCGTAAAAACGATCGAATTAAACTTTTTAATCGTAAACCTAACAAAGACTTATAAATCGTTTTATACGTTTTTAAGATTTATTGTTAAGATTTACCGTATAAAATTATTATTTATAAAGCCTTTAAAACCTTGCTAAACCGTAACTAACAGATATAAGGTTTATCAAAACCGAAATTTATCGGCAACTACGAGTTAAAATTAAAATAAAATATGGAACTAAGGTATGCAATCTATCGAAACCGTAAAAACCCACTTAAAAAATCTTCGTATTCGAAAATACTGGGTATAATATCTATCGTGGAAATTTTATCGTGGAATTATTTCTATATTTTAGGGTTAAACCTAACTTTACCTTACGTTATATATTTTTTTCGTTTAATAAAATTTAATATTTAGTTAATATTAATATTTATCGAAATAGGCTATATAAGTATTAATATTGCTATATTATTAATATAATAAAGCGGGCTAGAAAAAGGTCGCGAATTTAAATTAAACGCTTCGTTTAATAAAACCTTTTTTTCTTCAAATTAAATTGTGTAAAAAAGAATAATGTCGGCTGAAACATATTATTATTAATTAGCGCCTTTAAAATAATATACAACATTTTTTAAATAGAAAAATCCTTTTAGAACTATATTTCGATGTTTTTTTTTAACTTAAACGACAAAGTCTGTATTGGCATTTTTGTAAGTTGTTTTATATTATCAGGGTTGCTAATGTAGCTTGAAGTTTTTAGTTTTTTTGTAGTTACTAACTAACTACTGTAGTTTTATTCAGATTGCTAACTAACTACTGTAGTTTTAATCAGGCTGTTAACTAACTACAACTTATTTAAATATATATAATATCTAAAATTAAAACAAAAAGATAATATATTATAATATTAATTAATGCATATTCTAACGAAAGAAATAAAAGCGTATTTGCAAAAATAAAAAAAAGGTATTTGTAGTTATTAATAGTTACTACGAAACTAACTACATGTAGTTAGTTTTAGTTAGATTACTAACTAATTACTGTAGTTTTAGTTAGGTTATTAACTAATTACAAACTACAAATTGTAGTTTGTAGTTACTAATTTAGTAACTAATTAGCAACCCTGCCGGCTACCAAGTTGTTATATATTTAATTTACGGTTATAATTAGGTATTAGCGAATAGGGTTGTGATTTAGTATCTTAGTATTTAGTACTTTTTAGTTACTAAACTAATTAATTAGTTTTAATATAAGTTTGAACTAATTAATTTAATATTAATATAAGGTTAGATTAATTAATTTAGTTTTAATACGGGTTTGGACTAATTAAATATTAATTTTAATTACTTTAATTAATAATTAAAAATACTAAATACTAATTTTTTTAAAAATTGTTATTATTTTGTAAAAGAAATTATATATATATAGTTGCAAATTTGTTACATTTTGTTTGTTTTAAAAACTTATATATAAGTACTTTCGGTTTTTATTTAAGCAAGTTTATTAATTAAAATTTTATAATTATTTTTATATATAACTTAACTGTTAATACGTATAAAAGATATTTTCAATTAACCTTACTTATTTTACTTGTTAAGTTATAAATTTAAAAGTTATAAAAATTTTTACTGTTAATTTATTGCTTATAAGTTATTTATGTTTTAATTTTGTTACTTTAATTAAATTATACGTAACGTATAATAAGTAAAAGTTTTTGAATATTATAGTATTAAACCTTACCTATTAAAGCATAATACTGCCATTTTTAATTTACCTTTGTAGTTTATTCGCCGAGTTATACCTTTTAGAAAAAGTTTTTTTCAAACTTTTTGGTTACAGCTTATCAGTTGTGCATACCTTTTTTGTATTTCTTTTTATTCTTTATCATTTCTTTTATAAGCTTTGAAAATATAAATAAATTATAACTGCATAAATCCAAATTGTATCTTTTTATCCCATGTAAAATGGGGTTTTTATTATTTAATTTCGGAAAGTTATTTACAAATTTTAACCTTTTTTTTATTCCTTAATTTCTTCCGCTTCCGTATTTTCCCGTATATTGCATTTCTAAAGCCTTTATATCCTTAATTTTCCAGCTTTTTAATAAAGTTAACTGGTTTACCATTTCTGACTGTAATCTATTTCTGTTTTTAATAATAATATTACTAAATTAGTAATTTCTTAAAAAAGCTTAAACGTAAATTTGTATAAAGCTTTTTTAAATTATATTAATATTAACAAATTAAATATATTAGAAAAACCTAAATAACATATAATATAACTGTTTAACACGATATATATCAAATAATAACAGGAAATTTAAATAAAGAAAAAGGTATTAAACTTATTATTTAGCGCTTTTTTTTGTATATATATAATAACTTTTAAAAAGATTAATATTTAGTGTTTTTTAGTAACTAACTAATTAATAATAATTAATATTAGTAGAGCTTCGGATTAATTAACTTAATATTAATATAAGTTCGGATTAATTAATTTAATTTTAATGTAAGCTTGGATTAATTAATTTAATTTTAGTATAGGCTCGGACTAATTATTAATTATTAAATCATAACTCTAATACTTATCTTATTTGTATTTTCTTTTATTTTTTATGACTTTTTTATAAGCTATAAAAATATAAATAAATTATAACTGTATAAATCCAAATTATATCGTTTCGTCCTATGTAAAATGGGGTTTTTATTTTTTATTTTCGGAAAGTTATTTATAAATTTTAATCCTTTTTCCTTTTTAATCCTTTATTTCTTTAATTTTTTTAATTTTTTTATATTGCATTTTTAAAGCCTGTATATTCTTAGTTTTTATTTATTGTTATTTTATGGTAATTTCTATTTCCATTAACGTTTTACATATATGAGCGAGGGATATATATAAGCGAGGCACTTTTTCAGTTATTCAATTACTTATCTTTAATTGTCCATTTTTCAATATTAACATTATGGAACGTCTTACAAAAAAAAACGAAAATAAACCTTGTTTTTCAGGTGAAAAACCGAGACTTAAAACTTAGTTATAAAAAACTTAATTTTATTTATGAAGTTTTATATTTTACCTTGTTATACCGTTTTAACGGTAAACGCGCCCGAGGCCGATATTATTCTTCCTTTGCAAAAATTAACGCCGACCGAAAAAAAATCGATTATCGACCGAATCCTTAACCTAGATACGCGAACGTTTCCTATCCGGTTTTAACATATTGAAGATATAGCAAATTTGCTGCTTACTTAGCATGTCGCCGATCGCGTCGGGGCTAACTGGGCGTCGAATTTTGTTCGACGGCAAAAAAAACTTAAAACGCGTTTAAATCGAAAAATCGATTATTAAAAGGTATTATGCGAAAATCCGGAAGTATTTCGTAAATAATTTAAGTTAATTCGGGTTACAATTACAAAATACAGTATCGTAAAAAAAATATTTACAATTTTAACGAAACTGATTTTTTAATAAAACTTTTAATAACGTACAATATAATAATTACAAATACCGAAAAACGTAATAAAATAATTAAAAATAAGTTATAGTTATATAAACTATTAATTCGCAAAGTTAAGTTATACCGTTATTTATTATTTTAATAAGAAAAACCTACTTTAAATTTTGATATTATAATAATTTATTACCTATCGATTAAAAAATTAACATTAATTATAATAACTAAACGACAAACGAATTAGGTTTAAAATAAATCCAGTATTTCGATAAACATATTTAAACGCGTACGAAAAAAACGAAACGTTTCTTTATTTTCGACGATTATAAAAGTTGCTATTTAATGGAATTCGAAAAATATTACGCAAATTACGACATTATTAGGTTTTATATACCTTCCTATTCCTTTTATTAATTTTAACGTTTTAACGTATTTTGTTTTTCCGTTTTAAAATGCGCTTATGCGCTTTATATCGAGAATTTAATACGACGTTACTATACCTATATCGTTAAAAAAAAATTTCTTGCCGGTTTTTTCGATACGTTTAAAGCCGCCATAACGTTTGATAATATCAAATCCGGCTTTGCCAAAATTGGACTTGTTTTATTTAATTTTAATAACATTCTTTCCGATTTAGAAATTCCTCCAGCTATACTTACGCCGACCGTCTCCTTATTTACTTCCTTCGGTTCCATATGTTTCCTTTTCGCAAAAACTTTTCGAAATATCCAAAAAAACAAAAAAACGGAAACGTTACTTGCAAAAAAAAATCAGGAATTATTAGGGAAGCTTGCCAACAAAGATAATTAAATCGGTTAATCTTTTAATTAAAAGTAACTTATTATTATTATACGAAGTTACGCTTTTTCGAAAAAAAATAACTTAATTACGTAAAACGAATTATTTTTTTAGTAAACGCCGAAAAACTAAAAATAAACGTTTTTAAAAAGGAAGAATACTTACTATACAAAAAAAACAAGCTTTTCTGGCCCAAAAAAAAGTAATAAAAAATCCCAGTTAATATCGGCTAAAGATAATCGTCGCAAAAGGGTTAAAACGTAGGAACGGAAATGTGACGTTTGTAGCACACCCGGATATAATGCGCGTATTTATAAAAAAGCTATAGATACGTTTAATAACGAAAAATCCGATTAATTTAAATTAATTTAATATGTTATAATTATGTTATTTAAATTTGTTATTACGGAACGCCAAAAAGTGCCTCGGTTATATATGTCCCTCGCTTATATATATAAAACGTTATCTGGTAAATATAAAATTAGAAATTAAAATTAAAAATAATATATATAAATACTGTTGTTATTAGTTATTCTGTAGTTAATCTGTAGTTAAGGTACTGACTAACTACTGTAGTTTTAATCAGTTAGCTGACTAACTAATAACTACATATTGTAGTTTGTAGTTTGACTATTAGTGACTAAATTGCAACCCTGGTTTTAATTAAACCGTACTAACGTATTATATAAATCAGCTGTATATAAAAACGAGTTATATATTTCTATTAATATTTTAATTTGTTTATTTTACGTTTCTACTATTTAATAATTATAAAATAGAATAGCTTATAAAAATAGCGGCATAACAATTTAGCGATTCGGATCTTTTTTAAAAAATTCGAAAATTAATTAAACAGGTTTTTTTTGGGTTATACCGGTTTATATATCAGTTTAACAACGCCAATTAACATATAATTTACTTAATTTGCTATGGTTATAATGCACTAAATAAAATTAATGCTAATTAAATACATGTTAACGGTTAATTAAATTATTAATTTTAATATATGAATATTTTGTATTCGAATTTTTTATTATAAAAACATGGCATATATATTAATTGTTTCGGCCTGTTATATATGTTTAAAATAATTAACTGCCGAATTTTCTTTATTAGTTGAAAGGTTGAAACGCGTTTAAATTGGAAAAAGTCTATACAAAAAAAAATTCAACGAAAGTTTAAAAATATAACGCACTATATAAGCGAACTGGCTATACAAACGAGCCGGCCAGATTTTAACATTACGTAACAATAGATGTAAATATTATAACTATATATTATAAATTAATTCCAATTAATCGGATTTTCTTTTATTAAACGTATTTATAACTTTTATATTGTTTTTCGAATAAAAAGTAACCGTATATATAAAATTGGAAAAATGATAGATTGCTATTTTAATTCCTATGTTTCATAAATATCTTTACGTTTCGTAACTTTTATTACGTTAATTTTTATCATAATTTTAAAAGCATTTCGTAATTATAAGTAGCCGGGTAAATTATCGCTTGTAATATTTTAACGGATAATGTTTAATAACTGAATTTCGGAATTTTCAAACTTGTTCTTATTATTTCTTTTTAGTTTCGTCGGCATTACTTCCGCCGAAATAAAATTGTTTAATATAAGTTATTGTTATTTAAAAAATCAGTTGTTGTTATATTCGGTAATTAAATGGTATCCGAAAATTACAAGTTAAAATCGATATATTTGGGAAGAATTTTCCAGTTCGATAGTAATATTAATTTTTTTAAATTATGCAGTAATCTTTTTCAAAAAAAACAACCGTAAATAAAACGTGTTTTATTAAAACCTTCCCATAGCAGATAATAAATATCTCGTATTTAGGGTTATATGGTATAATAAGCCTTTACTTTGTTGTATTATTTCGGTTTGTATTTTAATTAATAATAATTTAAAAAGCCGTAAAAACAATCAAGGTTAGACTTTTTAATCGTAAAACTAGCGAGGGCTTATAAAGCTTTTATACGCTTTTAAGGTTTATTTTAAGGTTTACCGTATAAAGCTATTTTTTGCTTTTAAGCATCCTGTTAAACCGTAGCCAGCGGACATAAAGTTTACCAGTGCCGAAGCTTGTCAGTAACTACCAATCGGAATTGGAATAAAATACGCAACTAAGGTACATAATCTATTTAAATTATAAAAATACATTTAAAAAGTCATCATATTCGAAAATGCTAGATATAGTATTTATCGTAGAAATTAATCGTAAAATAATTTTTATATATTAGCTTAGCTTTATGTTCCAGGTTTAGACTTATATTACTTTACATAAACTTTTTATAAATGCGTATATTATATCCGGACTTATTGCAAACATTATATGTTTATTTTTTTGTTTTACCCATTTTATACCAATTTCTTTTAATTGTTATTTATTGAGATTTTTTACTATTTTTGTTTCGGTTAACGTGTTATACTAAGGCACAAGCCTACGGAATGGTTTTTAATATTTCATATAAAATTTTAAATTTATTAACGACAACATATTAAATCAATTAAAACTAATTGGATTTTTCTTCGGTAAATATATTTATAACTTTTTTACAAATATGCGCATTATGTCCGAGTTTGCCGTAAACGTTATATTGCCGTTTTTTCGTTTTAACCTTTTTATAATAATTAGGTTTAGTTATTATGAACTGTGCTTTTTTAATAGCTTTTCTTGGGCTAGGGAACCTTATCTTTTTTATAATAAATATTCCTCCTTTTTAAAAACGGTTGTTTTGGTTTTTCGGCATTTAAAAAAAAATCTGTTAATTTCGCGTAATTTAGCGGGTTTTTCAGGGTTGCAAACTAGTTACTAATAGTGTAATTACAAACTGCAGCTTGTACTTTGTAATTAGTTTTGTAGTTATTATTAATAATGACAATTTTAATTTCCGGATTTAATATATATATATTTTTACATTTCAAATTAATATATATGATATTATAATACGTTTTAAAAAAAAAGTCTTTTTTTAATTATATAATTATATATAAATTTTGTAATTAGTTAATAACTTAATTAAAATAATGTTAGTTAGTTAGTAATTACAAGTTAATAAACAATTATAAACTACATTATTAACTTACTTTTTATTAACATATTAATCGATTTAATTTTTTGGTTAGTAAGCTTTTTTAATAATTTCTAAACTGTTTTTTGCAAATAATGTCTTTTTTTTATTTTTTAAGATATTTCGAAAAGTTTTCGAAAATAAAAAAAAATTGGAACCGCGGAGATAACCGGCGAAAGGGTTGGCGTAAGTATAACTAAAGGAATTTCCAAAACGGAAAAAGGTTATTAAAATTAAATAAAATAAGTTTAACTTTTATAAAACCGGAATTGATATTATTAAACGTTATAGCAACTTTAATATGTTATAAAAACCGGCGACAAAGTTTTTCCCTAATATAAATATAATAACGTTATAAGAAACTTTTAATATAAAACGCATAAATGCGGTTTAAAATAAAAGAACAAAATATATTAAAAAGTTAAAATTAATAAAAAAATAAGAATAAACATATAAAACATAGTTCTTTTTCGAAAAGACGTAACCGTATATGCATTTGGATAAAATGATAGATTATTACCTTAACTTCTAGCTTTATTAACCCTTTTCCGTTTTGTAGATGTTTTATTTTAACGCGATTTCAAACTGCCTAATTCCGAACAAGTTCTTATTTACGTCGATTTTTATCCGAATTTTGGAAGCTTTTTGCTCTTTTGTACAATCTGGTAAATTACTCTTTATATTGTTTTAATGTATAAAATTCCAATAACTGGATTTCGGAATTTTCCAATGCGTTATTATTATTCCTTTTTAATTTCGCTAGTAATATTACCGCCGATTCGAAATTATTCCGTATAAGCTATTTGGAAAATCGATTTTTTTATTATCGAATATTAACCGGTATCCGAAAATTAAAAGTTAAAGTCGATTTTATTGGGAAATATTTTCCAAATTAATAATAGCGTCGATTGCTTTAGTTTACTTAATTGTTTTCTTAGATTAGCGTACCGTAAATAAGACGGTTTTCATGGAAACCTTTCCGTTACCAATAATAGGTATTTTATATTCGGGTATATTATATTATTTCGGTTCGTATTTTAATTAATAATAGCTTAAGAAATCGTAAAAACGATTCAGGTTGGATTTTATAATCGTAAAACTAACGAGGGCTTGTAAAGCTTTTCGCAAGCTTTTAAGATTTATCTTTAAGGTTTATTTTTAAGGTTTATTATATAAAGTTATTTTCTATTATTAAAAACCTTACTAAACCGTAGCCAGTAGGTATAAGATTATTGGGGCCGAAGTTTATGGGCAACTACCAGTCGGAATCGGAATAAAGACGGGATTAAGGGATATAACTTATTCAAATCGTAAAAAACTATATAAAAAGTTAACGTATTCGAAAATATTAGGTATAATATCTATCGTAAAATTTTATCGTAGATCATTTTTTTATATTGGCTCAGTTCTATTTTCTAGGATTAACCTATTTTTACTTTATATAAAACGTAGCAATATTAAGGTTGCTAATAATATAACTTTTAAGGTTAAAGATTTTATTTTAACTATTAATACCGTTAATTAATAGTTAAATATAATGAAATAAGGAAAAAAAGTTTTTCTTAAAGGAAAAGTTTAATTGTTTATATATATTTAAATTTAAAATAACATATATGGGTTAATTATATATTAACGATTAATAAAAATACCATGGTAGATTAATTATTACAGGTTAACAATTAAAACTTAAATGTTATAACGTATTATATAAGCTTGTTACGCGTATAAGTTTGTCGTATATTTTCTTAACTATATTTATTATATAACTTTGATTAATTTTTTTAATATTAATAATATGGAACGGGTTATAAAAGATGCCAGAATAAACTTAGCCTTTTAAGTTAGAAAGAAAAACCTGAAACTTAGTTATAAACAGCTTTATATTATATATAACGTTCCCGAATTTATTTTAATAAATCGAATTTACCGCAAATTTTCCCGAATTGATACTATTGTTTATGTACAGAAACTAAAGCTAACTAAAGAATAAATTATTGTCGATTCAATTTCTGATTTAAATACGTAAGCGTTTTTTTGTACTGTTTTAGTATATTAAAGATATAGCGAATTTATTGTTAATTAGCGCGATATAAAACGTATTGGGATTAATTAAGCGTTAAATTTCGTTCGATAGTAAAAAAAACTTAAAATGCGTTTAAATCGAAAAATCGATTATTAAAAAGTATTATACGAATATCCGGAAGTATTTCGTAAATAGTTCGAATTAATTCGGGTTATAATTGTAAAATACGGTATTATAAAAGAAAATATTTATAATTTTAACAAAATAAGGTTTTTAATGAGGCTTTTAATAATATATAATATGGTAATTACTAACGTTAAAAAACGTAAAGGATTTAAATAAGCGTAATAAGGTAATTAAAAATAGGTTATAATTATATAAATTATTAATTCGGTAACTTGAATTATATCGTTATTTATTATTTTAATAAAAAAAATGTATTTCAGATTTTGATATTGCGATAATTTATTAGCCGTTAATTGGAAAATCGGAATTAATTATAAAAACTGGATAATTACCGAATTAAGTTTAAAATAAATTTCATATTGCGATAAATATATTTGAATACGTACGAAAAAAACGAAACGTTTATTTCTGGTGTTATTGTTTATTAACTTTTTAATTTTTATAACTTTATACTAACTTATTAATATAAATTTAGCTATAATTATAAATTAACAATTACCGTTAAACGTTTCCAAGCTTCGAAATTTTAACGTTAATATATATTTAAATATATAACCATTTCTTAAAACGAAAAAAACTAAAACTAAAAAAAAAGAAGTAAGTGCTATTCTTTTAAAATGCTTTTAAAAATATTAATTGCATTTTAATTAAAAAACAAAATTACTTTTATATTTAATTCCTTTTGTGATTTAGCTATACGAAAAACAGCTCGAAATAATACATTAATAAACGATATTATATTAAAAAAACGAGGCTTATATTAAAATATTAAACCTTAGTATTGAAAACAACTAGTCGTGTAATATTTTAGGTAGGAAAGTTTTTCAAAATTTATTAAATTATTATAACCCGCAAGGAATTTTTTAATTAATAAAAAAATTTTAACTATTAAATTATACACAGAAATTGGCCAATTATTAACAAACTGAAAATTAAAACTATATTCGAACTTATTTATAAAACAGCTTTAACAAACCTTTAACATTTAATTATAACTAAATATTAATATTTTTAAAAAATTAATTATATTTAATATTTAAATCTTTAATTCTAGTACCTTATTTATAAATGTTGTCATTTTTTATTAATCCCGAATTTAACTTAATTCATAAGTTATTTACATTCGAACATTTTTAAACGTATTATATAGCTGTTAATATATTCGACAAAACCGAAAATATTTTAAAAGACTATTTTACTTTAAAAATGGATAATAGTTTCAAATAAGTTATATATTTTTATTTTGATAAAAAACAAAGTTAACTTTATATACATATTACGCGCAATAGCGCCCGAAATAACGATTTTTTATTAATCGACTTTAAAACGTTTATTTCAATTAATACGAGAAATAATCTTTTAATAATATCCGATATATTACGCTTATTATTAACCTTATCGTTAACGATATATTAACAGAATATATTTCGAATAATGAACTTAACGATTTCCATTCGAATTATATAAATATTTAAATTCCTGGCTTACAAAACAACGAAGAAAAAACGAAAATAAAATATAAGTAATATATATATATATATATAATCAGGGTTGTAATTATAGTTTGTAGTTTTTAGTTATTTTATAATTAATCAGTAATTAGTTAGTAACTACTATAGTTTTAATCAGGTTACTAACTAACTAATGTAATTTTAGTCAGGTTATTAACTAACTATAGATTAATGTAATTAGTACCTACAAATAACTAATAACTACAGTTATTTTTAGGAAAAAAAACGGAATTTTTAATACGGTATTTAAAACCTGATTTTTTTGAAAATTGCAAATTATAATTTTAACTTGTTAAGTTAGTACTATAATAAAATTATTTATTTTTATTTTAAAGCCCTTTTAATTAACGGAATTATTATACCTTATTATTTTTCTAAATTAAATTTATTGGTCTAGTTAAATTAATAAATAATGTAGGATTTTTAAGAATTTAGCTTACAGGTTCTTTGTTTTCAAAGCCTATATACAGGTACTTTCGCCATTTATTTAAACGAATTTATTAATTAAAATTTTATAGCTATTTTCTTATATAACCTAACTTCAAACTTTTCCGTTATAGCTTATACGTTATGTTTACTTTATTTATATTTTCTTCTATTTCTTATAACTTTTTTATAAGCTTTAAAAATATAAATAAATTATAACTATATAAATTCAAATTGTATCTTCCTATTCCATATAAAATAGGCTTTTTAATTTTTATTTTCGGAAAGTTATTTATAAATTTTAAACCTTTTTCCTGTTTATTCCTCCATTTCCACAATTTCCTTATTTTCTTTATATTGCATTTCTAAAACCTATATATCCTTAATTTTCCAACCTTTTAATAAAGTTAATTATTTAACCGTTTCTGGTTATAACCTATTTCAATTTTTAGTAATAATATTACTAAAAATGGAAAAACCGTTTTCGATCGAAACTGAAGTTGCAGCAATCACTAAATATCTTCTAGCCATAATAACTAATATAGGAAAACGGAGTCGATTAGTTTTCCACCATAAAAAAACGTCTATCTATATAAAGTTAGTTATTTATGAATAAATAAATAAATAAAAATAAAAATAAAAATAATATATATAAATACTTTCATTATTAGTTATTTTGTAGTTAGTCACTGATTAATATAGTTAATTTGTAGTTAAGGCATTAACTAACCATTATAGTTTTAGTTAGTTAATTAACTAATTAATAACTACATATTATAGTTTGTAATCTAACTATTAATAACTAAATTTCAACCCTGTATATACTGTTCGAATAAATGCGAATTTATATAAAATTTATTTAACTAAATACGCCGAATTATAATTTTAATAAAATATTCGATTAATATACGTCGAGATTTTCTTAAAAGAATAAAGAACTAAAACATAACAATATATTAATAGAAAATTATATTAAAAATATTTATAAGTAAGTTATAATTTTTTATCTTAAATAATTATTAATTTTTAATAAATAATTTAACCAGTTAAAATTCGATTATTAATATAATTAAAGTATTTCTAAATAAAAATTACTTTTAAATTCTGTCTATCGAAATACGCCATATAACAAATTTAAACGTATTTATCCAAATAACGTAAATTGGTATAACTTATAAAAACTATTATATATATGCGTATTTTTCGTTTAACCGATTATTTATTTACAAGCGGAAGTTTATAGGACTTTACTTTAAGGTAAATTATAATAATCTACTTTTTATATTCTTTTTAATTAATTATGTTTACTTTTAATTTTTTGATGTATTTATCAAATTTAAAAAACATCAATACGTTACGGCGCGAATATCGGGATTAATTAAACGAAAAAGATTTAATTAAATATTCAAAGCTTAAGGTTACATAAAGTTTTAACTGATTATTAATATGCTTTAATTTTCCAAGGTTTAATTATAACTATTAATGATTGCTGTATAAAACTAAACAAATATTTCCTACGAAAATTAAATAACAATATAATTAAGAAATATCGCCTATATTTATTTAGGAATATTTTAAATCTTATTTATAAAATAAGCCATTTTTAAAACGCCGGTTTATTAAATTATTATCTAATTATTTAAAGCGATATTACCTTTTTACTTCGCGAAAAATATAAAAAATAAATAAATTATAACAATACTATATATATATATATATATATATAACGGTTTATACTATCTTGCAAGCCAAACTACTTTGCGAGCCGTTTTTGGCATTTTATAACAACAAATCTAAATACTATAATTACAATATAAAAAACAATTTACATTAACCGGACTTTTCGTTATTAAATATATTTACAGCTTTTTATAACTTCGCGTATTATATCCGGTCTTGCTGTAAACGCCATATTTCGTTTTTTTTATTTTAACATTTTTACGATAACTACTTTCAGTTATTATTAGCTGCATTTTTTATTAGGTTTTTTTTAGCCAAGGAGTTTTTTTTTTGGTATAAATGATATTCTTTTTTTTAAAACAAACTGTTTATTTTTAATTTTTTGGTATTTATTAAAAAAAGATTAATTTCGCGTAATTTGGTAATTTCTTTTAAAAAAAACATTTTCTTATAAAATTATTAAGTTATTTTTTGTTAAAAAATTAACCAACTTAATTAACTTTATCGCCGAGTTTACCTAATACTTTTTATTTTATTTATTTATTTAATTTCTTTTGGCAAGTAACGTTTACGTTTTTTATTTTCTCTATATTTCGAAAAGTATTCGTAAGCAAAAAAAAAAAATAAAAATAAAAAAAAATAAAAATAAAAATAAAAAAAAAAATTTTAAACCCCGACAAAAGTAAGCGGCAAAACGGTCGACGTAAGTACAATTAAATAAATTTCTACAACGGAAAAAACGTTATTAAAATTAAATAAAATAAGTTTAATTTTGGTAAAGCCAGATTTAATATTGTTAAACGTTATAACAATTTTAAACGCGTTGTAAAAACCGGCGAAAAGGTTTTTTTTCGCGATATAAATATGATAACGTCGCATTAAATTTTGGATATAAAAAGTATAAATATGCTTTAAACCGGAAAATTAGAATTCGTTAAAATATTAAAACCGATAAAAATTTTGAAAAAAAAACCAAAAAAAACGTAATAATATCGTTATTTATATAATATTTTTCGACTTTTATTAAATAATAACATTCGTAACCGTCGAAAATCAAAAAAGGTTTCCTTTGTTTCATACGCGTTCGAATATATTTATCGAAATATTAAATTTATTTTAAACGTAATTCGTTTGTTATTTAATTATTTTAATTAATTTCGATTTCTTAAATAATTAATAATAAGTTACCGTAATATTAATATTTAAAATCAATTTTTTCGACGAAAATAATAAATAACGGTATAACTTAATTTTAGAAAGTAATAATTTATATAATGGTAATTTTTTTCCGATTACCTTATTATGTATATTTAATTTTTCCACGTTTTTCCGTATTTATAAATATTATACCGTATATTATTAAATATTGTATTTAAAAGCCCGTTTTATTAAAATTATAAATATCCTTTTAGTAATGCCATATTTTGCCATTATAACCCGTCAAATTTGAATTATTTACGAAATATTTCTGGACTTTTATATAATATTTTTTAATAATTAATTTTTCGATTTAAACGCGTTTTATATTTTTTTTGCCGTTTAACAAATCTCGACGTTTAATCAACTCTAATACGTTTCGTAACATGTTTAATAAATAACAAATTTTTTATATTTTTAATATGTTAAAGCTAATCTTTTAAAGTTAAATCTCGGCGTTCAAATTTAACTTATATAATTAAATCTATTTTGGATATTTTTACAAAGCGTTTTGTATTATTAGTATTGAAAAATTAATAATTGAAATTAAGTACTTGGTATATTGATAAAATTGGCTTGCAAGGTGGTTTAGTTCGCGAAGTGGTGTAAAACGTTAATTAGTTTATACAAAGGTTAAATTAAAAAAATAAAAACATTTAATCACTTTTTCTTTTAATAAATCGGAAGATAATCCTAACGACGACATATATATCCTGTCTTAAACGCACTTCGACGAAAAGTTAAATATGTATTTAAACGAAAGCTAATATTTACGTTAAGTATATAAAAGAATTTAATTAATTATAAAAAAATACCTAGCTTTAAATAAATAAACATTTTTTTATAATTAAAAACTAATCGACTTTGTTTTTTTATATTAACTATAATAACAAAAAGATATTTAATTATCGCTACAACTTCAACTTCGATTAATAGGGGTTTTTTAATTCCTAGTAATAATATTATTAAAAACAAAAGTAGAATATAACTAAAAACGGTTAAATAAATAATTCTATTAGTAACTGGGAATTCAAGAATATAAAGGTTTTAAAAATACAATATAAAGAAAATACGAAAACGGAAAAAATTAAGGAATAAAAAAAAGGTTTAAATTTTAGGCAAGGTAAATATAGGTCCAAGCCTGGAAAATAAAGCTAGGCCAATATACAGAAATTATTCTACGATTAATTTCCACGATAGATATTATATTTAATATCTTCGAATACAATAACCTTTTAAATAGTTTTTTACGATTTGGATAAATTGTATATTTTAGTTCCGTACCTTATTTCGATTCCAACTAATATATAATTGCTAACAAGTTTCGGCCTTGGTAAACCTTATGCCTGCTAGGGCTTAGCAAGGTTTTTAAAGGCAGAAAATAGCTTTGTACGATAAAGCAGTATATTATATACATAATTTTAAGACTGTTTTAAAATGATATTATTATTATAACTTGTTTAACCCGATATTCTTTCCGATATATATAAATTAAAACAAGCCAAAAAACGGTTAATTATATAAAAAGTTTTTAATTTAAAATAATAAATGTCCTAATAGCTTAATAGTTGCGAGCTTAGGTATCTCGTTTCGCTTATTGTAAGCTGGGCAACTAACAGCTTGCAATAAACAGCTGGTTCGAATCCAGCTTAAAATAACCTGCTTTAAAGCCAAGCCCAGCATACGGACTAGTACTGGTTTTTAAATCGTATTAGCAACAATTAAAAGGTTAGGCTAGCTAGAGTTTAAACCAATTAATTATTATGTATTTAATTAATTTATTACTGTATTTAAAACCTTTATACGGTTTTTTATATAGCTTGTTTATAAAACTGCTTTTTAGAAAATTTTTAGCGAGCGTATTATTATATTAAATATTTATATATATATATAATAAAAGCAGATTTAAATAGCCTAAAAAATTGTTAATATTTTATATAATATAAAAATAGGTTAAGCCTGGAAAATAAAGTTAAGCGAATATATAGAAATTATTCTACGATTAATATTTACAATAAATAATATAACGTTTTACATAAGTACTCCCGACGCACAAGTATTCCGGACGGTTTTTGGCATATTCCAACCACCGAACTTTAATTAATTATTTTTTAATATTAACAATATGAAACGGCTTATAAAAAAAACGAGAATAAACCTAGCCGTTCAAGCTAAAAAACAAAACCCGAAATTTAATTATGCAATATTTAGTTTTATATATAAAATCGCAAAATCTACTTTGTATAAACGATATAACGGTATACCTTCTTATAGCGAGCGATTATATACCTAAATTACGAAAATTAACAGCAACCGAAAAGAAATTGATTGTCGACCGAATTTTCGACTTAAATACGTAAGCGTTTCCTATCCGGCTTTAGTACGTTTAAAATATGGCCAATATACTGCTTGCTTAACGCGTTACAGGGCACGTCGGAATTAACTGGGCGTTAAACTTTGTTAGACGGCAAAAAAAACTTTAGACGTGTTTAAATCGGAAAATCGATTATTAACGGGTTTTATACGAAAATCCGGAAATATTTCGTAAGTAATTCGAACTTATTCGGGTTATTATTGTAAAATACGGCATCGCAGAAAAGAATATCTATAACTTCGACGAGACAGGATTTTTAATAAGGCTTTTTATGGTAACGGGTATGGTAATTACCAGTGCCGAAAAACGTAAAAAACTTAAATAAGCGCAATAAAAAAATAAAAAATAGGTTACAGTTATCCAGGTTATTAATTTGCAAGGTTGGGCTTTGCCGTTATTTATTATCATAACGGGGAAAAATTACCTTAAATTCTAATACCGCAATAACTTATTACCAGTTAATTAAAGGCTCGGTATAAGCCATAATAGCTGGATAATAAACGAATTAAGTTTAAAATAGATTTAATATTTTGATAAATATACTCGGACGCGTACGAAAGGTTCGAAACGTTTTTTTATTTTCGACGGTTACGAAAGTTATTATTCGATAAAATTCGAAAAATACTGCGCAAACTACGATATTATTACGTTTTGCATGTCTGCGTATTTTTCGTATCGGTTCCAACCTTTTAACGTATTTTGTTTTTTTGTTTTAAAACGCGTTTATTCGCAGTATATCGAAAATTTAATACGACGTTATTATACCCATATTACCAAAAAAAATTTCCTTGCCGGTTTTTACGACGCGTTTTAAACTGCCATAACGTCCGATAACATCAAATCTAGATTCGCGAAAGCTGGTCTTGTTCCATTCGATCCCAATAACGTTTTTTCCGAATTGGAAGTTCTTCCAGTTGTGCCTACGCCGACCGTCTCCCCGTTAACCTCCGCCGGTTCTATTCGTTCCCCGCCCGCGAAAACCCTTAAAAATATCAAGAAAATAACAAAATAAGGACGTTATTTGCAAAAAAAGATTGGATATTAAGGTAGTTCGTTAAAGGTCGTTAAATCGGCTAATTTTTTAACAAAAAGTAACTTGTTATTTTTGTACGAAGTTGTTTTTTTTCGGAAAGAAAACGCCCAATTACGCGAAACGAACCACATTTTAAGCAAACGTCGGAGGACCAAAAATAAACGTCTCCAAAAAAAAAAACACTTATTATACAAAAAAGATAAGCTTTTCTGGCCGAAAAAAAAAGGGGTGGTAAAAAAATGCAGCTAATAGTAACTAAAAAAAGTCGTTACAAAAAGGTTAAACCGAAAAAACGGAAATGTAAGGTTTGCAACAAGCCCGGATATAATACGCGTACTTGTAAAAAAGTTATAAAAACGTTTAGCGAAAAAAAATCCGATTAATTTGAATTAATATAATATGTTATTATTGATTAATTTGAATTTGTTATCGCGACGTGCCAAAAACCGTCCGAAGTACTTATGCGTCCAGAGTACTTATATGGGACGTTACCTAATATATACAAATATAATAACTTTTTAAACGGGTTTTATAATTAAAATAAATTATATACCTTGATTCCGTACTTTATTCCGATTCCGAATAATACGTAATTACCGATAAATTTTAGCCCTAGTAAACCTTATACCCGCTGGCTACGGTTTAGCAGAGTTTTTAAAAACGAATAATAACTTTATACGGTAAACCTTAAAAATAAACCTTAAAACGTATAAAAAGCTTTGCAATCTTTTACTAGTTTAACAGTTAAAAAATTTAACCTTAACTGCTTTTATAACCTTTTTTCAAATTACCATCTATTAAAATAATGATTAAACACGATATATTATACAACTTTTAATATACGATACCGGTTTTCCGTAACAAAAAGGCTTACGTAGAAGTTATTACGCTTACAGCAATTAATTCCGATAAAAATACCGGATTATCCAAAGCGGTTAACGTTATTATTAACTTGGAAAAATCTTTATAAAAGAATCAAATTCGGTTCTTTATTTTCAAATATTATTTAAATTTCCAAAACAAAAATAATCAACTTTCCGAACAACTTATACTGCATAATTTTACTTTAGCAAAAGTATTATTAACAGAACTAAAAAAGGATAATAACGACAGGTTTAAAGATTCCGAAATGCAGTTATTAAAACAATATACGTTAAAAAAATACAAACAGTAATTTACCCGATTATACAAAATAACAAAAAGCTTTTAAAATTCCGACAAAAATCGACGTAAATAAGAGCTACAAAACGGAAAGATGTTAGTAAAGCATAGGAATTAAAGTAGCAATTTATTATTTTATCCAATTTTGTATATACGGTTATACTTTTTCGAAAAAGAATAAATGTTTTATATTTAATATAATATATGGAAATTTATATTATATTAATTAAATATAGATATAATTCTACTACTTCTCTTAATACAAGTTTTTACCTAATCTTTTATTACATTCTTATTTTAAATGTTTATATATATATTAAACTATATCGCAAATACAATGTTTTGCCTGTTTCTAATCAGTAAATAAATCATTTAGTAGAAAATTAAATAAAACAGTTCGTGGCTTTATAATATAGGTAATAATTAGCCGTTATAATAAAAATAATATAACGTATTACATAAGTAAAACAGCTGTATAAGCGAGATAGTTTGTTTTTAACATTTCGTAATAATATATTTAAATAAAACAATTATAACATATAAGTTAATTTTAATTAATTCGATTTTTCGTCGTTAACCGTATTTACAGCTTTTTTACAAATACGCGCATTATATCCAGTTTTGCTGTAAACGTTACATTTCCGTTTTTTCGTTTTGACCTTTTTATAACGATTATCTTTAGCTGTTGTTGGCTGGGTTTTTTTTTTTTTACTTTTCTTTTCGGCGGGAAGAGCTTGTTTTTTTTTAAAATAAAAAAAACGTTTGTTTTTGTTTTTTCGGCGCTTGTTAAGAAAATAGGTAATTTCGCGTAATTTAACGTTTTTTTTAAAAAAAGAACGTTTTTGTATAAAAGTATTAGGTTATTTTTTATTCAAAAATTAACCGATTTAACTATTTTTATTAGCAAGTTCCCCTTGTAATTTTTAATTTCTTTTGTAAATATCGTTACCGTTTTTTTATTATAAATTTTTGGAAATTTTCGACGAAGAGAGAAAAATGGAACCGGCAGAGGTAAACGGCGCGACGGTCGGCGTAGGTACAGTTAGAAAATTTTCCGAATCGGAAAAAACGTTATTAAAATCGAGTAAAATAAATCCAGTTTCAGTAAAACCGGATTTAATAATATCAAACGTTATAACGGTTTTGAATATATCGAAAAAAATTAACGAATTTTTTCCTTAACAATATAAATATAATAACGTTATATTAAATTTTCGATATAAAATGTATAAACGCGTTTTAAAACCAAAAAAATTAAAATATGTCGAAAGCTTAAACCCGATAAGAAAAATGAAAAAGTATACAAAACGTAATAATATCGTAATTTGCTTAATAATTTTTAAATTTTATCGAATAATAACTTTTATAATCGTTAAAACATAAAAAGCCGTTTCGTTTTTTTCGTACCCATTCGAATATATTTATTAATATATTAAATTTATTTAGAATTTAATTCGTTCGTTATTTAAATTTTATATTAATTTTAACTTTTTAATTAGTAAGTAATAAATTATTATAATACCAAAACTCAAATTAAATCTTTTCAGTCAAAATAATAAATAGCGATATAACTTAGTTTTTTATAAAAATTTATTGTTAATTATTTTATTACTTTTATTTAAGTTTTTTATGTTTTTTAGCGTTTATAATTATTATGCCGTATATTATTTAGCTTTTTATTGAACAGTCCGTTTTGTCGAAACTATAAATATTTTTTATAATGTCGTAATTTCCGATTATAACCCGAATTAACTTCAATTATTTACGCAATATTTTCAGATTTTCGTATAATACCTTTTAATAATTAATTTTTCGATTTAAAAGCGTTTTAAGTTTTTTTTTTGCCGTTAAACAAAATTCGATGCTTAATTAACTTTAACGCGATCGGCGACACGTTAGATAAGTAACAAATTCGCCATATTCTTAACATATTAAAACGGAACAGGAAATATTCGCATATTTAAATTAAAACTTCGGTCGATAATCGATTTTTCTTCGGTTAGTGTTAATTTTCGGGAATTAAAAATAATATTAACTTAGGAAAATATGCCGTTATACCGAATCTTTAAAGTTAATTCCGAAACGGTATATATAATATTTAATTTCGTATAACTAAATTTCAGGGCGCGTTTTTTAAATTTAAACGGCCAGGTTTATCCTAGTTTTTTCTATAAAACGTTTTATATTGTAATTATTAAAAAAATAAGTAATTACAAATAGTTGTTAAAAATTAAAAAAATCAGCTATTTCGCTTATGCAGTTATCTCGCTTATATAATACGTTATACGAAATACTTAATGCTAATTAAAAAGCGTTAATAAGACTTTTTACATTTTAAAAATAACAAATAATTCGAATTGTAATTTTGTAAAAGCGATTTTTTAAAAAGTCGGAAGTAGAAAAAAAGTATTGAAATTATTTCGTCCGACGGCAGGCGTAATTAACGTATTGTAACTTTTGAAACCTATTTTTTTCCAAGTTCCAAATTTACACCTAAGCGATTCGACATTTTTTTATAACAATTACTCAAAAATATAACACGTAACAAAACGTTTTAAACTTACCAAATCCGACGTTTATAAATAATATAAATTTATAAAGCCCGATAACCTAGAAAAGGTATAAAAATTCGTATAAGACTTTTTTCCCTATAAATTTATAATTAAAAACGTATTTACTTTTTTATAATTATAAACAATCTACTTTATATTAAACCATTCCCGTAAAATATAATTGAAAAAACATAACTTTTTATATAAACTTCCCGTTTATACAAGTTTATTTTTTATTTTTTAAATTATTTTCTTTTTAATAACTATAATATAAAACGGCTTATAAAAAATAAAGATGAATTTAGTTTTTTAACTTAATGGAAAAACTTTTAAATATATTTATAAACGTTTTTATACAATAACGTCTTAAACAAGCGAGCTGTACAGACAAGCGAGCTGTACATTTTTTTTACCATTTTTACTGTTCAACTTTAATTACTTATTTCTTAATAACCACAATATGGAACGGCTTACAAAAAAAACGAGAATGAACTTAGCCGTTTAGGTTAAAAAGAAAAACCTAACATTTAGTTATAAAAAGCTAAGTTTTATTTATAACGTTCCATTTACTACCTTAGAAATGCGAATTAACGGCAAACGCGCCTAATTCGATACCGTTCTTAATTTGCGAAAATTAACGCCGACCGAAAAAAAATCGATTATTAACCGAATTTTTAACTTAAATACGCAAACGTTTCCTGTCCGGCTTTAATACATTAAAGATATAGCCAATATATTGCTTGCTTAACGCGTTATAAAATACGTTAAAATTAAATAGGCGTCGAACTTTGTTAAACGGTAAGAAAAATTCCAAATACGTTTAAATCGAAAAATTAATTATTAACGAGTTTTATGCGAAAATCCAGAAACGTTTCGTAAGTAATTCGAGCTTATTCGGGCCATAATCGCAAAATACGGCATTGCAAAAAAGGATATTTATAATTTCGACAAAACTAAATTTTTAATAAGGCTTTTTATAACAATAGATATGGTAATTACCAGTGCTGAAAAACGTGGAAAACCTAAACAAACGCAATAAGGAAATAAAAAATAGGTTACAGTTATTCAAACTGTTAATTCCTAAAGTTAGGCTGTACCGTTATTTATTATTATGGCAAGGAAAAATTACCTTGGAACTTAATACCG
Source organism: Monosporascus sp. 5C6A (assembly GCA_004155035.1). Classification (NCBI taxonomy): domain Eukaryota; kingdom Fungi; phylum Ascomycota; class Sordariomycetes; order Xylariales; genus Monosporascus; species Monosporascus sp. 5C6A. The sequence goes on along the minus strand of QJOB01000190.1, from coordinate 74,364 downwards.
CGATAACCCATTACTAGCAGCCGATTAAGAAATTGCATTAAATAATAATAACTGGATAACAAATAAATTAGGTTTAAAATAAATCTAGCATTTTAATAAACATACTCGGACGCGTACGAAAGGTTCGAAACGTCTCCTTATCTTCGACAGCTACGAAAGCCACCATTCGATAAAATTCGAAAAATACTACGCCAACTACGACATTATTACGCTTTATATACCCGCGCATTTTTCGTATCGGCTTCAACTTCTTAACGTATCTTATTTTTCTATTTTAAAACGCGCTTATTCGCGGTACATCGAAAATTTAATACAACGTTATTATACCCATATTACCAAAAAAGATTTCCTTGCCGGCTTTTACGATACGTTCCAAACTGCCATAACGTCCGATAATATCAAATCTGGATTCGCAAAAGCTGGGCTTATTCCATTTAATCCCAATAATATTCTTTCCAAATTGGAAGTTCTTCCAGTTGTACTTACGCCGACCGTCTCCCTGCTAACCTCTGCCGGTTCCATTCGTTCCCCGCTTACGAAAACCCTTAGGAATATTAAAGAAATAACGAAACAAAAACATTATTTGCAAAGAAAAATTAAAAATCAAGATAGTTCGTTAAAGGTTATTAAATCGGCTAATTTTTTAACAAAAAGTAACTTATTACTTTTATACGAAGTTACTTTTTTTCGGGAAAAAAACGCCCAATTACGCGAAACGAACCATACCTTAAGCAAACGTCGGAGGACCAAAAACAAACGTTTTCAAAAAGGAAGAATACTTACTATACAAAAAGGACAAGCTTTTCTGGCCTAAAAAGAAAAAGGTAACAAAAAAATACAGCTAACAGCAGCTGGAAAGGGTCGTCGCAGAAAGGTTAAAACTAAGGAACGGAAATGTAACGTCTGCGGCAAGCCCGGACATAATATACGTATTTGTAAAGAAGTTATAGATACGTTTAGCAAAGAAAAATCCGATTAATTTAAATTAATTTGATATGTTGTGGTTAATTAATTTAAATTTGTTGTCGTAAAATGCCAAAAAGTGTACAGCTCGCTTGTCTGGTACGTTATAGCGTTTTTAAAATTATTTTAAAAACCCGATATAACGTTATAGCTTTCCAAACCGATATTATTCTTTATTTACGAAAATTAACGCCGACTAAAAAAAAATCGATTATTAATCGAACTTTTAATTTATATATGTAAACATTTCTTTTCCGGTTTTAATATATTAAAAATATTGCGAATTTGTTATATATTTAACGCATTAAAGTTAAAAAGGCATCGAACTTTGTTTAACGGTAAAAAAACGTTTTAAATACGTTTAAACTAAAAGATTAATTATTAAAAGATATTATATGAAAATCGGGAAATATTTCGTAAATAATTCGAACTTATTCCGGTTATAATCGTTAAATACGATATTATAAAAAAGATATTTACAACTTCGATAAAATAAACTTTTAAATAAGGGTTTTAATTATATATAATATAATAATTATAAAGATTAAAAAGGTAAAAAATTTAAATAAACGTAATAAAATAATCGGAAATAAGTTATAATTATATAAATTATTAATTCGTATAATTAAGTTTTACCGCTATTTATTATTTTAATGCGAAAAACATACTTTAACTTTTAATATCGTAATAATTTCATAAAAAATTTAAAATTAAAATTAATTATAATAACTAAATAACAAACGATTTAAATTAAAAATAAAGCTAATATTTCAATACATATACTTAAATACATACGAAAAAAACAAAATGTTTTTTTCCTTTTAACATTTACGAAAATTATTATTTAATAAATTTACAAAATAGTTATTTTAAAAACTGGGATATTATATAAAATTCCTTATATTTTTTAATAAACGTTACAAAACCAAATATAACGGTTTTTAATAAAAGAAAAAGTTTCTTATATTAAATATAAATAAACTTTTCTAACCGAAAAAAAGGTAAAAAAATCTAGCTAATTACAGTTAAAAGTAATATATTACAAAAAAATAAGATAAAATAATATTTATAACAAACTCGCACATAATGCGCGTATTTATATAAAGGCTATAAATATATTTAATTAAATATTTTCTTTTACTTTGATTTAATTTAATATAATTATAGTTAATTTATATAACTTTGTTATTGCAAGGTGCTAGAAAACGGGTCGCAAGTTTATCTAACCTATCCGCCGGAAGGCGACATGGAGTTAGTCGCAACAAATTTTCTAGCTGTAGGTCTAAGTTTTGCCGGTCATGGCAAATTGAACCAATAAAACACATCAAATAACTCTTGTTTCCTCATTAAAGTAACTCCGTAACAGGTAGCTTCAGAAAATTGTTGCGACTAACTCCTTGTCGCCTCCCGGCGGATAAGCTTATCTAGGACATCAATCCTTAAAATCACAATCCAAATAGGAAACTTTCACTTTAAAATAATATAAAATATAACGATTAATGCTCTAAATGCTTTAAAATGTTAAAGGGTATATCAGCCAGCCAGGTATGCTATAATGCATCAACTAGGAAAAGCTACGATCTGATCTAAGTAGATATATTCCGTTACTAGGCTAAATAAAAGCAGTGCGCGTGCAAAAGAGCCGCGCCATTAACGTTAGCTAAATATAATAACGCAACTGCTGTCCCCTATATCCGACAATTCCGATGGCCAGCCCCACCTGTTTGTTGAATCGCCTCGGTGACCATTTCATGTGGTTAGCCTTGACCGCCGCATGGACCCGTTTCCTTGGTACCAGCTCGCCCCTCCCCGCCGCCCCTCTCCCAATCGAGCAGAGGAAAAGCTTGACCGTCTCTCATCTTCTTCCCACTCTCTGTTCACCGGTCACTAATACCCCCTCGCTGTCTTCGTCACTCTTCTTGCTTCATTGTCTTTGAATCACTCCGCTGCAAGTTCTCTTCAATCCCTACCCGAAGAGTACACCCAGAGTACGTCTAATCCTAATTGATCAACTTTATTCGCCAATTCCTTTCCCCGCAGCCGACATGGGCAACGTCCTCTCCACTTTCTATGGCTCTGAAGCGATCCCCAAGCAGGAGAGGGAAGCGATAGAAAAGAAGATCGCGGAAAGGGAGGAAATTATTGAGAACCTGGAAAAGGACCTGGAAGCCAAAGAAAAGGAGTTGGCCGACAGCAAAGCGAAGCTTACCGAGTTATCCGAGGAAGCGGAAGCCCTCCAGAAAAAGGTTGAGGAGCTCGAGACCAAATGGACCTCGTCGCAGAAGGAGAATGAAGAACAGATCACGAAGCTCAAGTCGGAACTGGACCAAAACAAGGAGAGGTTGGAGGAGCAGCGTGGCACTCTTGAAGATGCTGCCGCAAAGACCCTCCAAGAACTTGCCGTTGCCAGAGGTCAGCTAACACAGCTGGAAGCCAAGTACAAGGAGGTAGAAGAGGAGAAGTCAACGCTTGCGGAAGAGCTCGCGACAGCCAGGAGGGAAGCAGGTGATGCTGTACGGCAGCGGTCTTCGCTGGAGGACACACTGAAAGACGAGCTGTCTTCCGTTCGAAAACAGCTCGAAGAAGCAGAGCAGCAGCGCGGGACGCTCGACAGTGAGCAGACCAAACTCAAAAACGAACTGGACTCTATCATGAAAGCATTGGAGGATGAGAAGAATGCTCTGGCCCAGTCGCGGGACGAACATCAAGCATTACAGCAAACACACGAGAAGCTCAGAAGCGAATCCGACCAAGAGATATCCTCATTAAGACAGCGCCTATCAGACTCTGAGCAGGAGCACAGTCATCTTCAAGAAGCATACGAGAAGCTACAGAAGGACTCGGGTGGCGAGCTATCGATCGCGAAGAAGGAGTTATCAGAATCCCGGCAGAAGCTCGACGAATTACAACAAGCATATGATAAACTGAGCGACGATTCCGCTGGACAGCTTTCCGTGGTCAAGAATGACCTAGCTGAGGCTCAAGCGAAGCTCGGCGAGCTGCAGCAGACATACGACCAGCTCAAGAAGGACTCTGACGATGCGCTTTCTTCAGCACATGAAGAGCTAGCCAAATCCCAGGATCAGCTGGCCGGCTTGCGGCAGACTCTGGACCAATTGAAGAAAGATTCAGAAGAGGGCTCTTTGTCAGCCAAGCAGACCCTGGATGAGACCCAGCAGAAGCTCGCCGAATTGCAAGAGGCGTATGATAGGCTCAAGAAGGGCTCGGAGGAAAGCTCTCTGTCGGCCCAACAAACCCTTGACGAGACTCAGAACAAGTTGGCTGAACTGAAAGAGGCGCATGACAAGCTCAAGAAGCATTCAGAAGAGGGCGCCTCGTCGGCAAAACAGGAGCTCGACGAAGCCCAGCAGAAACTTGCCGAGCTGCAAGAGGAGCATGACAAGCTTAAAAAAGATTCGGAAGAGGGTGTCGTCTCGGCAAAGAAGGATGCAGCCGAGTGGGAAGCAAAACACAGAGCCCTAGAGGAGGCCAACACGACCCTTGCCAGGGACCTGGAAGCTGCTAAGAAGGAAGCCGCTGAGGGCGTGGAGCAGAAGAAGGCTCTCGAAAAGATGCACGAGGCCGAGCTGGAGAAGGGCAAGTCCGAGGCCTCCGCCCTTCAGGACCAAATCAAGTCTGCCCTTGACGAACGCGCGAAGTTGCAGGAACAGTATGACGAGCAGGCGGCTGAGATCTCGGGTCTCCGCAGTCAGGCGCAAGACGCGCAGAGCAAGCTCACCAAGGCCGAGGAAGACCTAAGAACCACTGAACAGGTAAGATGGCCGACAGCTCCCTACGTGCGGGACAATGCTGACAAGCAGGATGACAGGCGAAGAAGGATCTAGAGTCTAGGGCAGCAGACATCGAGTCGGAGAAAGAGCAGAGCCAGAGTGAGAACTCGGCGCTGGATACTAAGCTCCGCGAGACCGAGGGCACCGTGGAGCGCCTTGAGGGCGAGAAGAAAGCGGTGGAAGAGAAGATGGAAGCACTGGAGCGTGAACTCAAGCAGCTGAAGGAGCAGGGATCGCAGGTGCCGCCCGCAGCCGAGGCAATGGAGGCTAGCCCCGAGGCTGAGGCCGCCAAGGAGCAATGAGTCTTTGTTTCCATGATACCCAAACGATGACATTGGCATACTGAATTCGCATGCCTTGTCCCTCTCTCTCCCTGCTCTTCCATTTGACGTATCTATGCACTCGTGTACGTAAATATGTATAAATAACGATAAGCGATATATGATAACGATGCATATAACAGAGGCTACCTACCTCTTATGCTAATTAAAATATTCAACATAAGTATAAGGATAAATGGCAGGTTTTAATGTTTTTCTAACTATAAAGATTTCGTAATAATTAACGCCGTTCTTACTACGTATCCTTTAATGTCCGGGCTGGCATTATTGCTATATTCAAGTTTTAATTAATTTATATTTTATTTATTTTTCTATTAAAGTTTAAGTATTAACTTACCTTAGCTAGCTTACGTCTACCTGGCTTGTTTTCCAAATATATTGCTATATTGCGTTAAAAGTTAACTAATCAAATTTTATAAAATCGTAACAAGCAAAAGGCCTAGAGTTGTATGAAACAAGGGTCCGTTTTGTACGTTTTTATTAAAATTACTAAAAATGTATAAATATTTAAATATTTAAATAAAAAGAATTTATTATACAAAGTAACTATATAGGTCCAAGCCTGGAAAACAAGGCTGAGCCAATATATAGAAATCATACGACGATTAATTTTTACGATAGATATTATACCCAGTATCCTTAAACACGATAACTTTTCAAATAGTTTTTTACGATTTGGATAGATTATACACCTTAGTCCCGTGCGTTATTCCGATTCCGAGTGGTTGCCGACAAGCTTCGGCCCTGGTGAACCTTATGCCCGCTGGGGTTTAGCAAGGTCCTTAAAGGCAGAGAATAGCTTTGCACAGTAAAAAGAATTTGTTATATATTAAATTTTAAACCGTTAAAGATATAACTTTTTATATGCATTAATATAAGCTAATATGTATATAAGATATTTTTTTACAAATTGAAATTGCAATGAATACAGTTAAATAAAAGTTTGAAAAATAAGCACCGTAATATTTTTATAACTGCGATAGCATAATTATTAATTGTATTATTGTTAAATAAGTAGCGCAAAAAAATACGCTTTTATTAATCTAGTTTTTTAATGCAATGGCTATGCAACAATTATTATATACCAGGTTTCCCAAGTATATTTCATATAGGAAAAACTCGTATTTTAAACTTTTCGGCTATATAGGCTTTAATTATTATATTTTAATTTTTAAAAAAATCCGGATTTAATTAACCAAAACGCTTTTATAGTTATAATATTATAACTATAACCTATATGGATAAAAAACCATTATATAATTTGATTTTATCTTAAATTATTTTTAAAAAGCTTTTAACGAAATATTATATATAATTATTACGTTATTATAATTATACAAACGTTTCAGTTAAAAGGTATATATTAAACGAATATTTCCACTTTATTTTTTATAACTTTTCGCAAATCAATCCCGGTTAGCAAAATATACATATTGTTTAAAAGCTTTTTTTTTTTAATATAATCTTATATTATTATTAATTAAACAAATTTATTAAGAAAGTTTTAAAAATATATATAACAACGTACCAAACGGAGCCAAAAATCGCAACTTGCTTTTAAGCTTTATTTTTAAGCTTTTGTTATTTTATAAAGTTTTTATAAATCGATATTTAAAGCTATAGATTTTTATAAAGTTTTAGCTATAACTACACTGCAAATGTAGTTATAACTTTTAAAACAAAAGGTTTAATTTTAATAAGATAACTATTAACTAATTTAAAAATTTAAAAATAGAAAATTCTGTTTTTCTAGTTTAATTAGAGTTAATTATTTGTAAATATCTAATTAGGATGTTTAACGTACCCATACGACGTAGTAAACAGGGGTCATGCCTGTTTACTAGCGCGGGGTCAGCTTTGGGGGCACCGTCTGGTTGATTACGTATCAAAAAGTGACAGGCCTGGCCGTGCAGGACCACGTCGGCCCCCTCACCCGCACATATTATATACCTCTACTTCACTTCATGTCCAGCGTGCTCGGTATATCTCTCAACTAATACTGTAACTGCGCCGTCAAACATGGCGAGTGGGAATAATGAGGTTGGTAAGTGGTCGGTCACCCTCCCCATCACTGGTATGCGTTGTAGAGCTGACTATGGCTATCGCACAGTCAGTCTCGAGAGCTTAAGCGCCCAGCAGCTTACCCAGGTCAAGAAACAGCTTGACGAAGAACTTGAGCATCTCACCTCCTCCTTCACGCAATTACACGCCGCGCAGTCCAAGTTCCGGGAATGCTTGCGTTGTGTGCAGGGCAGCGGGCCATCCACTCTACAAGGTGCGTCTTCCTGTGCCATCTGGTGGTAGCCCACCCTTATTATCCTCGTCTCCCGTGCCTATATTTCTTCCGGTATCTGACAAACGTGAGATTATCTAGAGAAGCAAGCTATCCTGGTCCCGCTTACCAACTCCCTCTACGTCCGTGGAAACCTTACGAGTGCTTCTCACGTCGTCGTCGATGTTGGTACTGGCTTCTATGTTGAAAAGGTAGCGCTGTCGCAACAGATCTTGGCCGCAGGGGAAACGCATAACCTGGCACTGTGCTTGTAGATAATCGCTGACACGAGCTACATAGGACATCAAGTCGGCGGCTCAATTTTACGAGAATAAGGTCGGAGAGGTCGGGGGAAGTATCAAGGAGCTCGAGGCTATTGTTCAAGCAAAGTCCAACAACCTTCGCGTCGTTGAAGAAAGTAAGAACTCTCTGAGTACATCCATGCCATTGGGTCAGTTCGCGGGAAACAGGCACTAACACGCTACCTAGTCCTGAGGCAAAAGTTGGCAGCTCCCCCACCGCAATCACCCTCTCCCTAGATTGCGAAGCTGCCGCAGTACCTTCCTCGGAATCTCGGGGTTCCCGTCTCGGGTGTCGAATCGGTATTGAGCCATCTCTGGAATCCAGGGTCACGGGGCATACGACCAACCGAATCAGATGCGTAATGTTCGCCGCTGCAGATTGCACGTGATCCAATGCCTATCCTTCCGCAGCGTTCTCGTCCATAGACGACCCTGCGCTTCTCCCAGAGCGATTCCCCACCCGGCCAAGTATTTCTCCGGATCGCCATGCATGATGACTGTTCCAGGAGACATAGGTCGTCTAACCGGTTCACAGCGTCCCTTGAAGCCTTAGGCTCTCTCGAATATGTCCTGGACTTCCCGGACGACCGTTACGAATCGGCAAACTCTCCCCTCCGCATCTGCCGCCGAGTCGTCTCCATTGCCGAATAAAAGATTCAATTCGTCACCCCATGCGTTTCCGGCGGCTTTAGTCCCCCCTTGAGATCGTCGGTCCCAATCCTCGCCGTACATGGCGATGCCAAAGTCAACCTTCGGCGGCTGTGCCATGGCCGAAATGGATTCCCAGCGGCGGTTGATGGCTATCTCGACGATATAAGGGGTCGTCCTCCATCTAAAACGGTAGACACTCCTGGTGGTTACATTTCTGAACACCTTGGCGAGCTCGTGTTTGGCGTTTAATATGATGTGTGGGTGAGCCTCGGATTCGCGACATTGCATGTGTATTGTAGCCGAAGTGAAGTATTGGTCTGCACCAGTGATTGTCTTGCCCACCTCTTCGTCCCTATAAGCTTCCATGTTCCAGTCGAATTTCCTGTTTCAACGTGTTCAGCCAACAGCCCATTCGCCCCAGTCACCACGTCCCTTACCTTCCAATGCTGAGAGCAGTAATATTGAATTCGGAGAGGGCGGGCTTCGCCCGAAATGTTCTGACTCTATTTATCTGGTAGCGCGGACTTCCCTTGGCGGGGTTTTTGGGATCATGCATCGTTACGATATCCGCCTGGAGCCTTCCTTGCTCCCAATGAGCCTCAAACATGTGCTCTGGCACAACGTCGGCGGCCGAGGGTGTCTGGTTGTCAGTCGGGAGGAGAGGGCCATCGCTCTGCTGTATCATGGCCAAGATATTTCTACACAGATCCGTGTCGGCCACCCTGGCGAACATTAGCGTGCTGAAAATAAGTTTGACGCGCTCGGTGTGTTATTCACTCTGTCACTAGTCGTCCGGCAGCTCTAGGGCTATCCATCATGGCCGTAAACCGTTCATACTCGAGGCATGTGCTACCCCGGGGGTATGACTGGAGAACGAAATGACCGAAATGTACTTTTAAAGTAAAATCAGAGCCTTGCCGAGCTACCTTTTTCAGACCTTCGTACATGGCGCGGCCGACCTCCATCACAAAAGCGCCGGACTCATCCGATTTCTGGAGCCTGCCAGGGGGACGGTCCAGCCTGGGTCTTGCACCCGAGCCCTGGATATCGAGGATGACACGTGCGTTCGGCTGAACGCGTAAAGGTTCCCGAAACAGAATGGAAGCGATCGCCGACTTGTCGGAGAGAAGCTCGTCCGTCAAGTCCCGGGCGCTCTCGATGAGGGCTAAGGAACTGCGCTCGCTATTTGTCTCGATGTGTACGAAAGCCTTGGGAGGGCTACCTCGGAGTTCAATCGTGGAACCCTCTGCAGTGCGGGCGAGTTCCTTGTGGATGGCCTCCAGGATATCTATCGAAGGGGCTTCGATACTGGCAATGATAAGATTGGCAACGACAGATTGATGCCGGGAGGAATCATGGGTAGACATGACTCGCTTGGGTTTTCGTAGGGCCCAGCTCAGTGGAATACAATCTGCCGGAAAGGACAGCGGAGCCAGGCGATTATTTGGCTGGCGGGCAGCTGCGGCTGCGGGCGAGGTTGGGTTAACTGCAGCAGGTTCTAGGGCCGAATAGGTCCCAAGAGCAAGCCCTTCACGAGAGGATCGATCGGAGAGAAGGTCTGCTGACGAAAGCTGATATGCAGATCGCCTTTCGGCAGCTCTAGGCTGGCCTGGTGTTGAGCCGTGACTATGCTTATGTGTCAATGAACTTGGCAACACATCACAGCCGGTTCAATACTGGCCTGGTAGGTTGTGATCAACTTACAGATCTAGAAGGTCATCCATGATATAGACTTTATGTTCGTTCCCTCGAGGTTCCAATGCTGGTGCGCCGCAAATCATGCCTGCGGAGAGGTGCGGGGTGTCTGCTAGGCATCGGGCATCAAGCAGCAAGAAGGACTGGATATCAGGGCAGGTACTAAAAGGAAATTCTGCGGATAATTCTAGTCCTCGTCTGCGCATGTAGGTTTAGGCGTTCACAATAAGGTCGTTAAGTTAAGGTACCTACCTATACGTAGTATGTTCCTGAGGGGTGTGTCCAAAGGGTTACTTACCCATAATACATGGACTGTGAGCCATGGGGAAAGACGGAAGGAACTTACTGTCTTCATGCTGAGCTGGCATACATACCTATATATATGAGTGACCCTATGTTACCCTGGCGGGAAAGAGCAGCACCATTACATACCTAGTATGGATGCGTGGCCCCTGAGTGCCTACTTATCTAGGTATATATGTATGTAAGTAAAGTAAAGACGGGTAATTTCCTATGTATGCGCTTATGATAATTATATCGACCCAGGGCTGGTATTCACATCGAGGGGAGATGAAACTAATGCTGCTGGCCATCTTCCAGATGTCTTACATGCTTCATATAACGCCATGTCTTTCAGCCTTGCTCGTAAGAATGTGTATCACTTTGAATCAGCACCACTTATCACCTGGGATTGTCACATTTGACGTAGCATCGACATATTCGTACCTCTCAGAGGCACTGAAACCCCCCCGCCCCCCTTTATAGCTTACCGAAACATCGTAATCAGTACTTACATTGTAGGCAAGTAAAGTTATTAGTGATGTGGTAGTTGCTGTTTGCATCACGTGAGTTCATGAAGTAAAGTAGCGGGTCTCAGCTTATGACGCGCGAAATCCCAGTTGATAAGTACATACTGATATGTACCTTCTGGTACTGTCATTTCGAATCAGAGTGCCGGGCCCCTGCTTCGAGGGGTGTTCCCACTTCCCGAGTTACCCATCTGCTAATTTAGTCCATAATGCCAAATATAAAGCTATCAACAATAACAAAATTCAATATCCCAACAAAGACAATTTTTTTTATTAATATCAAAATCGCAAGGATTTTATCCACTTATAGTTAATTTCTATAATTAATTTAAATAATTGTTATATATATATTTATTTATAATTTTAAATGTTTTAAAAATAAATATATAAACTTTATCTTTTATCTTTAAGGTTTACCAGGGCCGAAGCTTGTCGGCAACCACCAGTTGGAATCGGAATAAGGTACGGGATTAAGGTATGCAATTTATCCAAATGGTAAAAAACTATTTAAAAAGTTATCGTATTTAAATATATTAAGTATAGTATTTATCGTAGAAATTAATCGTGAAATATATTATTGGATTTTTGGTTATTATAGTATGTTTTAAAAAAAAGCGTTGTGAATTTCAGTTGTTCAGTTAACTTTTTATTATCGTAATATATAAAAGCGGTTATAATAAAACTAAAAATAAAACCATTTTAATTTATTAATAAAAATACAGAATATATAAATAAAACCGGGTTTACTTTATATTAATATATAGAAATTATTATTATAAATTCTTGTTTTGAAAAAACTTATATTATAAATCACTTAAGAAAACGCTAATAGTATATAATAAAAAATATTTTATTATTTTCTAAATAGCCAATTAATTTAAAATAAATAATAGAAATTTTATAAATTTGAAATATTAACAAATATTTTATTTTTAAACTATGAAATGAAAATTATATAATACGTTTCCGAAAATAATAATTTACTAATAAAACTTAATAATATAAAAACGTTTAACGCGCCATACTACCGAGCTGGACATATTACCAAGCTGGATGCTTTTTAGCACTTCGCGATAATACATCTATATAATATAACTATAACTTTATAAATTAATTCTAATTAATCGAATTTCTTTTTGCTAGATATATCTACAGCTTTTTTACAAATACGCGTATTAAGTCCAGATTTGCTGTAAACGCTACATTTTCTTTTTTTTGTTTTAATCTTTTTGTAACAATTACTCTTAGCCGTTAATGGCTAAGATTTTTTATTATCCCCTTTTTTAAGCCTAGAAAACCTTGTATTTTTTATATAATAAATGGTCTTTTTTGGATACGGTTGTTTTTAGTTTTTCGGCGTTTGCTAAAAAAAAGTTTAGTTTCGCGTAATTAGGCGGTTTTTTCCCGAAAAAAAAGCAACTTTATATAAAAGTAACAAGCTATTATTTATTAAAAAATTCACCGATTTAATCATTTTTGTTAACAAGCTATCTAGGTAATTTTTAATCTTTCTTTGTAAATAACGTTTTTGCCTTATTACGTTTTGTATATTTTTACAGGTTTTTACAAATGAAAATAAAATGGAAGCAGCGGAGGTAAACGGCAAAACGGTTAGCATAAATACAACAAAAAAGAATTTAAAGCAGAAAAAACGTTATTAAAATCGAATAAAATAAATATAACTTTAATAAAGCCGGATTTAATATTATCCAACGTTATAACGGCTTTAAACGCGTCGTAAAAACCAGTAAAATTTTTTACATAATATAAGTATAATAATATTATATTAAATTATCGATATAAAGCGTATAAGCGCGGTTTAAAACGGAAAAGCAAAATACGTCAAAAAGTTAATATTAATAAAAGAAATAAAGAAGTATATAAACGTAATAATGTCGTTATTCGCGTAATATTATTCGGATTTTATTAGATAATAACTTTTATAACCGTTGAAAATAAAAAAAAGTTTCCTTTTTCCGTACGCGTTTAAATATATTTATTAAAATATTAAATTTATTTTAAATTTAATTCGTTCGTTATTTCTATTATTATAATTAATCCCGATTTGCTAATCGGTTAATAGTAAATTATCGGGATATTACAAATTAAAATAGGTCTTCTTTAATAAAATAATAAATAGCAATATAACTTAATTTTAACAATTAATAATTTATATAACGTTTTATATATATAAGCGCTACATACATATAAACGCAACACTTTTTAGCATCTCGCAACACTTAATCCGACTAACTCAACTACAACATATCCAATTAATTTAAACCGACTATATTCCCTTTCGCTAACCGTATCTACAGCTTTAAAACAAATGCACCCATTATATTAAAGCTTGTTGCAGACGCATATTGCTATTCCTTTTTTCCAACCATTATACGACCGACTGCTTTTTAACGCGTTTAAGTTAATATTACCCCCATTTCGAAAGTATTAAAGCCGACTGACAAAAATACGATTACCGACCGAATTTCCAACCGGTATACGCGAGCGTTTTTTGTCCGGCTTTAATACGTAGAAGTTATTCGCAAAATACGTCGTATTAAAAGGCTATAGGACGCGTTACAAGGCTGTGGGGTAAGGTTATGGGGCAAGGCTGTAGGGCTTGTTATAAGACACGTTTTAGGGCGCGTCGTAGAGCATGTTGCGGTATTGCAGGATTTGTCGGAGTAATAATTCGATTTTGCGTATTTAAAATTATTAAAACAAACGTTTTTAATAAAGAATACCACTTATTATACAGGATAAACAAGTTTTTTTAGTCGATAGAAAAAAAATGGTAAAGAATTGCTGTTAGTTGCTGTTAATCGTTATTAAAAGTAGTAATTGCAAGACGGTTGAAAGAAAAGAATAATAATATGCGTCCGCAACAAGCTTTGATATAATGGGTGGATTTATTTTGAAACTGTCACGGTACTAAGTGGCACCTAGTGGGTATATAGGGCAGAACAAGGCGGTCAGTTGCTCGAGCTGACAACGTTCCACTTTTGGTAATGTGATGGCTACGTCTCTTGTTCTCGTGCCGTAACAGAAACTGTAGATTCGGTAAGCGAAAAGGAATACAGTCGGTTTAAATTAATTAGATGTGTTATGGTTGAGTTATTTGGATTGATTGTTGCGAGGTGCTAAAAAGTGTTGCGTTTATATATATGTAGCGCTTATATGTGTAGAACGTTAATTATAACTTATTTTTAATTGTTTTATTACGTTTAACGTTTTACATATATAAGCGAGAGATATATATAAGCGAGGTACTTTTTCAGCTATTTTAATTACCTATTTTTAATTATCCATTTTTTAATACCAATATTATGGAACGCTTTATAAAAGAAACGAGAATAAACCTTGCCTTTTAGGTTAAAAAACGAAACCCAAAATTTAGTTACAAAAAATTTAGTTTTATTTATAAAGTTCTATATTTTATTTTATTATACCGTTTTAACAGTAAACGCGCCCGAGCCGATATTATCCTTCTTTTGCAGAAATTAACGCCGACCGAAGAAAAATCGATTATCGACCGAATTCTTAACTTAGATACGCGAGCGTTTCCTATCCGGCTTTAATATGTTAAAGATATAGCAAATTTGCTGCTTGCCTAGCATATCGCCAATCGCGTCGGGGTTAACTGGGCGTTAAACTTTGTTCGACGGCAAAAAAAACTTAAGACGTATTTAAATCGAAAAATCGATTATTAAAGGGTATTATGCGAAAATCCGGAAGTATTTCGTAAATAATTCGAACTGATTCGGGTTATAATCGCAAAATACGGTATCGCAAAAAAAGATATTTACAATTTCGATAAAACGGGGTTTTTAATAGGACTTTTGATAATGTACGGTATAATAATTACAAATGCCGAAAGACGTAAAAAACTTAAATAAGCGTAATAAGGCAATCGGAAATGGGTTACAGTTATATAGGTTGTTAATTTGCAAAATTAGGCTATACCGTTATTTATTATTTTGGCGGAAAAAACTTACTTTAGAATTTAATATCGCGATAACTTATTACCTGCCAATTAGAAAGTTAGCATTAGTTATAATAACTAAACGACGAACGAATTAGGTTTAAAATAAATCCAATATTTCGATAAATATATTCAAACGCGTACGAAAAAAACGAAACGTTTCCTTATTTTTGACGGCCATGAAAGCTATTATTCAATAAAATTCGAAAAATACTGCGTAAATTACGACATTATTACGCTTTATATGCCTTCCCATTTTTCCTATCGGTTTTAACTTTTCGACGTATCTTATTTTTCCGTTTTAAAGCGTGCTTATACGCTTTATATCGAAAATTTAATGCGACGTTATTATATTTACATTGCCAAAAAAAAATTTCTTGCCGGTTTTTTCAACGCGTTTAAAGTTGCCATAACGTCCGATAATATTAAATCCGGCTTTGCCAAAACTGGATTTATTTTATTCGATCCTAATAACGTTTTTTCCGATTTAAAAATTCCTTTAGTTATATTTACGCCGACCGTTTCCCCGCTTACTTTTTTCGGTTTTATACGTTCCCTTCCCGTAAAAACTCCTCGAAATATCTAAGAAACAAAAAAACAGAAACGTTATTTATAAAAAAAAATCAAAAATTATCAGAGGAGCTCGCCGATAAAGATGGTTAAATCGGTTAATCTTTTAATTAAAAGTAACTTGTTACTATTATACGAAGTTACGTTTTTTCGGAAAGAAATAACCTAATTACGCAAAACGAACCATCTTTTTAGTAAATACCGAAGGACCAAAATAAACGTCTTCAAAAAAAGAAATATTTACTATACAAAAAAAAACAAGCTTTTCTGGCCGAAAAAAAAGGGGTAATAAAAAATCCCAGCCAATATCGGCTAAAAGTAGTTGTCGTAAAAGGGTTGAAACGAAGGAACGGAAATATGACGTCTGCGGCAAACCCGGACATAATGCGCGTATTTGTAAAAAAGCTGTAGATACGTTTAACGACGAAAAATCCGATTAATTTAAATTGATTTAATATGTTATAGTTATGTTATTTGAATTTGTTGTTACAGAACGCCAAAAAGTGCCTCGTTTATATGTATCCCTCGCTTATATGTATGAAACGTTATATCCGGAAGAAAAAAAATACGAATATTCGCTTAATATGATTATTAAGTTAATAAACCCTTTATACGGCTTAAAATAAACCGGAGTTACCTGGTAAAAAAAGGTAAGAAATTACTTATAAAATTTGGTTTTTTTCTGTTAATATCAGACAACGCAATTTATCGTAACGCAGAAATAAAAAAACGTTATTTCGTTATATGTAAATAATTTCTTTTTTTTCAGAACTAGTAGGGAACGTTTAGAAGGCGCTGTAAAAAAGCTTGCTAAAAAAGTCCCTATTAAAAACTTAAATAACGTAAATTGGTATTTAAATGTACGGCTTATATGTTTTTTTTTAATTAGAAATATTAAGTTAAATTAATAACAATATATTGAAAAGTTACTACAGTTAATCGGCTTAAACGAAATACGAAAAAAGCTTATTTTATTTATTAAAGATTACTTAAAATACGTTATAAAATACGACGGCGTAATTAATAAAAAATATATTTTCGAATATACAAGCTTAATAAAAAAAAATTTCTTTAGTTATATTATTAAACCTATTATAGCGTTTGTAACGTCAACTTGAATTAAGTTTATAGGAAACCTTTTCCTAAAACAATAAAAATATATTAAGAAATTATTACATTACTTAAACGGTATAACAAACCTGTTATTTCGATATCAGAAGCTGGAATAAGGCTATTTATATTTATAATATAACGACTTAAAATTGTTCGAAATAATTAATATAAACTTTACGAATAATTAAAAATTAATTAAGTTTATTATAAGATATATATTTTTTATAGCTGTAATACTTATATTTTAACTTTTTAAATTATAAAGTATTATTACGAAATGTATTATAAAAACAAAATCCGTAAAAGCAGGAATAACTATAACGAAAGCAATAAAGATTAAAAATTTCCTAATAAAGTTAAAACTTATATCCGAAAGTTTTATATTTATTTTAAAAAAATAATATAAAAGTATTTAAATAGGTAATAAAAACCTAGATATCGCAAAGACAGCGTTATATTAAAGTCGAATATTATTACGTACGGTAAAAGGTTTAGATAGGAAATATTAATTTCTAGTACGTAAAAAATAAGGATAACCTAGCTAATGGGTTTACGAAGCTACTTGATAGGACGGATTTCGAAAGGTTTATACGGAATTTAGGACTCGAAAAAATATAAAGTAAGTAGATCGCATATAGATTGGGATTTTTCAGCGAGAATACCTAATGCAAAAAAGCGTGTTAGCATTTGGGTGCTTTTAGGTATTGCAGATTGGAAGGCTTTGTTGGTGTAGGGCTGCAGGATACAGCCTGCAACATGCTTTGTCCACCGCCTATCTTTTAACCGCTTAATTATGTACTTAAGGCGATTGCTTACGGATTAGATTTGTCCATTAGAATAGTTAGAGAATTATCGCATATAGAACTCGCCAGCTTCCTATATTTGATTACTGTAACTGCTAACAAAATGACAAAATCGATTATTACAAGATATTATACGAAAATCTAAGGATATATCTTGTTAATTTATTCCTGTTTGAATTATAATTTTGAAATACGATATTGCAAAAAAAGATATTTATTATATTGATAAAACGAACGTTTTTGAAAACTTTTAATAATATACGGAATTGTAATTATAAATATCGAAAAACGTTAAAAGTTTAAATAAAGCTAATAAAGTAATTGAAAATAAGTTATAAATATATAAGTTATTATTTTATAACTAACGAGTATAAGATTTATTAAGGCCGAAGCTTATCGGCAACCAATAATCGGAATCGGAATAAGGCACGGAATTACAGTTGTAATCTATACTAACTATGAAAACCGATTAAAAAATTATCGTAATCGAAAATACAAGGTATAGTATTTATTGTAAAAATTATATCGTAGAATGATTTTCCGTATATTGGCTTAGCTTGGGAAAAAATGCTTGGATTTATCTACTTTACATAAGTTATTATTTTAACGGAATAATTTTTAATATCGCGATAATTATTTATTAATTTACTATAACGTATTATATAATTCAGTTGCTAATATAATCGAGTCGCTAATATAATCAAGTTGCGCGTTTTATATATAACTTTGTTATAATAATTTAAATCAATATAAAATAGACATTTTTTAAACGATTTAAATGCGAGCTTAAAGATAAGTTATATTTTATAAGTTTAATATATACCCTGAAAGCCATGTTTAAAAAGGCTAAGATTTGATTAAATTAATTTAAATTTAAATTTTATGCTTTTAGGAAAATATTTATAAGTAAATCTGTAAAGGTATCAATTTTATGTAAATTATAATATAACTTAAAAACCTTGTTGAAATTACGTTATATGCAGTTAGAAAAATCGGCAAGATTTCCGATCTATTACTTTTTAAAATATAGAAGATATGTCTTTTTAGCCTTTAAATCGATTATACTTTTCTAATATCAGTTAAAGTAAATTATTTAAAAATTAGGAAAAATTATTATAATATTTAATGCGAAATTAAAAATATTTTTTTAAAATATTATAACTTTTTATATAGTAATAACTATTTTATTAAAGAAAATAACTAGAATTATTTCACAAAAGAAAATAAATTCTATAATTACTTAAACGGCGTAGATCGGAGTGCAACTTGTTTATACTGTGTAAATCCGAGATGTAAACTTATATTTAAAAGTTATAATTATTATATTGAATGTGGATTTAATTGCGCAATTTGATTATATGAACAATTCGATTATATAGAACATTATACTTATTATTAAGTATAATAATTAAAAGCACGAATTAAGTTTATAATAAATCGAATATATTATTAAAATATCTTAATATATACGCAAAAAACGAAACTAATTTTTATTTCTAACCGTTACAAAAAAATACTATTTTATGCAATTCGAACAACATTATACGAATAACGATATTATTACGTTTTACAAGATTCTTTTTTATTGGTTTTAATTTTTGATATATTTTCATTTTCCTTTTTAAAACGGCTTTATACTTTTTATATAGAAAAGTTAATATAATATTATTATATTTATATCTGGAAAAAACAATTACTTGCCGGTTTTTATAATATATTTAAAGCCGCTATAACGTTTAATACTATTAAATGCGGGTTTGTAAAACGAGATTTGTTTTATTCGATTTTAATAAGTTTTATTCTAATTTAGAATTTTTTAGTTATAATTATGCCGCCCACTTCGCCGTTTGCTTCCTCCGGTTTTTTTCTTACTTTTCGAAACGCTTTTAATTTTTTTTTTAAAAAAATTAAGAAAACAAAAACGTTGTTTTTTAAAAATTTTAGAAATTATTATAAAAGTCCGTCGATAAAAGTGGTGATATCGGTTAAATTGTTAATAAAAATATGTATTTTCTAGCCGGAAAGCATTTTTTAATACAAAAGCTAATAAAATATATACTTTTTTCCAAAATCCTTTTTAACAAATAACGAAATATTAACAATAACCGGCTTTAAAAAAAGCATTACTTATAATATAAAACAAGCTTTCCTAATCGAATGAAAAGGAACAATTAAGAAATATATAATTAGTAACAGCTGAAACTAACTATTAAAAATATTAAAACAAAAAAAAAGTAAAATTTATGATAAACTTAGATATAATGCGTATATTTTTAAAAATTGTAAATACGTTTAATAACGAACAATTATATTAATTTAAATTGATTTATTATGTTATAAATATTTTATCTAGATTTGCTAAAAAGGTAAAAATCGCGTAATTTGGGGATATAAAACATTAAATGTTAAACCTTTTTATAACCGACTTTTGTTTGATTAACTTTTAATTTTTATAAATAAAAAATACTATCGCTTTAGATATATTTATTAAAATATCGAGCTTTTAAATTTATCTTTTTAAAATTTAACATAACGTTAACTTTAATAAATTTAAGTTTTAATGTTTTTAAAATAGATTATAAAGTGTTTTATTAACATTAATATAATATAGATATTTATTTTAATATTTCAAATATAGTTAATAATACGAAAAACTTTTCTATTTTAATAGATTATATTTACATTATTTGAATTTATTATTATAAAATATAAAAAATCGCGATATAAGCTTAACGTCCTATACAAGCTCATCGGACACACAAGCTCGTCGGACACTTTCTGGCACCTTGCAACAACAAATTCAAATAACTTAACAACAACACATCGCATTAATTAAAATCAATCGGATTCTTTTTTGCTAGACGTATCTACAACTTCGTCACAAATACGCGCATTATGTCCAGGCTTGCCACAAACGCCACATTTCCGTTCCTTGGTTTCAACCCTTTTGCAACGACCCCCTCCAGCTGCTGTTGGTTGTAATTTTTTACCACTTTCTTTTTTTTAAGCCAGAAAAGCTTGTCCCTTTTGTATAATAAATATTCCTCCTTTTTAAAAACGTTTGTTTTTGGTCCTGCGACGTTTACTTAAGATATGGTTCGTTTTGTGTAATTAGGCAGCTTCTTCCCGAAAAAAAAAATATTTTCGTACAAAAGTAACAAGTTACTTTTGGTTAAAAATTAACCGATTTAGCCATTTTTTGTTTTGACGTACTACCTTACGGAATTCCAATCTTTTTTTGCAAATAACGTCTTTACCTCGTTATTTTTTTAATATTTTTAAAGGTCTTTACGGGCGGGAAACGAATGAAACCGGCGGAGGTTAGCGGGGAGACGGTCGGCGTAGGCAAAACTAAAGGAACCTCCAATTCGGAAAGAACGTTATTAAAATCGAATAAAACAAGACCAGCTTTCGTAAATCCAGATTTGATATTGTTAAACGTTATGGCAGTTTGGAACGCGTTGTAAAAACCGGCAAGGAAATCTTTTTTAGCAATATAGGTATAATAACGTCGCATTAGGTTTTCGATATACCGCAAATAAGCGCGTTTTAAAACAGAAAAATAAGATACGTTAAAAAATTAAAGCTAATAAAAGAAATATGCGGGTATACAAAGAATAATAATGTCATAATTAACGCAATATTTTTCGAATTCTATCGAATAATAGTTTTCGTAGCCGTTAAGGATAAAAAGACGTTTCGAACTTTTCGTACGTATCCGAATATATTTATTAAAATGTTAAATCTATTTTAAACCTAATTCGTTTATTGTCCAGCTATTATGGCTTATACCAAACTTCTAATCGGTCGGTAATTTGCTGTTGCGATACCAGGATTTAAAATGATTTTTTCCCGTTATAATAATAAATAACGGCAAAGTCCAACCTTAAAAATTAACAGCTTAGATAATTATAACCCATTCTTTATTTCTTTATTACGTTTATCTAGGTTTTCCACGTTTTTCGGTACTGGTAATTACCATACCCGTTGTTATAAAAAGCCTTATTAAAAATTCTGTTTCGTCGAAGTTATAAATATCCTTTTTTGCGATACCGTATTTTGCGATAGTAACCCGGACAAGCTCGAACCACTTGCGAAACGTTTCTGGATTTTCGCATAAAACCCGTTAATAATCGATTTTCCGATTTAAACGCGTTTAGAGTTTTTTTTGCTACCTAACAAAGTTCGACGTCCAGTTAACTTTAACGCGCCCTGTAACGCGTTAAGCAAGTAACAGATTTGCCATATTTTTAACGTACTAAAACCGGATAGGAAACGCTCGCGTATCGAGATTAAGGATACGGTCGATAATAGATTGCTTTTCGGTCGGCGTTAATTTTCGCAGATTCGAAATAATATCGATTCGAGAAGGTTTGCCGTAAATTCGATTTTTTAAAGTAGATAAAGGGACTTCATATATAGAACTAAGCCGTCTGAAACTAAGTTTCGGGTCTCGTTTTTTAGCCTGAATGGCTAGGTTTATTCTGGCTTCTTTTGTAAGGCGTTTTATATTGTTGGTGTTGAGATATGGGCAATTGAAGATAGGTGGTAAAAATGGTTAAAAAAGTGTCCGATGAGCTTGTATGTCCGATAAGCTTGTGTGGGACGTTATATAATAATAAGTATATATATATATTATATATATTATATTATATATTAGCTTTTATATATTTAACTTAGCCTAGAAAAAAAGGCTTATATTTATATTAATTATAAAAATATCTGTATTTATAATATTCATCTTTTATATTCGTAGTTATTTATTGCTAAAGTATTATTTATATAAGATCGAAAGATATATCTTTCTATTTAACCCTTTATTACTTTTTCTCTAGGCCTATTCCGAATCGACTTACAAGGTAAGTAAAGTTAGTTAAGAATATAAAGGTCCTAGCTACAACTACGCCGCAGGAGCAGCCGAACGTCAAAATTGGGGCCTGCTCTTGATAAGGCAACATTCCTGATCGGTTATACACAATCCCGGCTGGTTGTTCTGGTGCAGTCCCATCATATTCGGAAATTCACCTTGACCAACCAACCTATATTTACCTTGAGGTACATGTAGGTAAGCCTTTCTACCCATTATATGACACCTGCGCAATACCCTGTATGCAGCCAGGTGTTTACCTATACACAGCTTCCAAGTCCCCCATCCTCTTCTCTGAAGCGACCCCTGCCGACTCGAGCCGACCTTCGCCAATGGCCCCTCTCAAGGCCACATACGTCCTTTTATCCCTACCGCTGAGCACCTTCGACACTGGCGACAAGGATGAGGCTCTCAGCTCCCTCAAAGCGACCATCAGTCCTGATAATGGCACTGTCCTACCCTTCTCCGTCCCCAACTTCAAGATAGGTACTTTGGATGCTCTGGTCCAGCAGGCCGACGACCTGGCGAAGCTCGACTCTGTCTGCGAGGCATTAGTCGCTAAGGTCGCCGACTCGCTACGCGCACTGCTCGATGATGATGCAGACCAGATGGCCAGACAACAGGTAGTTAACGACAGTGCGTTTCTAGCAGCGTCCTTTGCTTCCCGACCCCGCGTCGCTGACGATACTCTTCGTAGAGCCCACTGACCAGTATATCCGTACTTTTACCTGGAACAAAGTCCGTTACAGGGCCGACAAACCCATTGGCGAGCTGATCGACACCCTACAAAAAGTATCTCCTCGCCCTCTTCCCTAGCCGCTATTTTACCATTTTATCCTGCCTTGCTGGCCCCTCTCTTTGCTATGGTTTAGCCCGACTTTCTAGAGTACCTGCCTTCTAACTTGCTTTGCCACTAACCTCGGGGTCTCGCCCATAGGAGCTGATCACCATAGACAACGACGTCAAAGGCAAGCTCAACCAATACAACCAAGTTAAAACCAACTTTGCTGCCTTGCAAAGAAAGCAAACGTACGGGGTTTTCTTACTACTAGACGCCCGCTATAATGCTGGTTGTATGCACTCTGACTGACTCCTCTTGCTGTGTTCAGTGGTAACCTCGCAACCAAATCGCTTACTCCAATCGTCAACCCGTCCCTTCTGGTACAAGACTCCGAGTACCTTGAAACCCACCTGATCGCGGTCCCATCCAATCTTAGAAAAGAATTCCTCAAGAGCTACGAGACCCTCTCGCCTATGGTCGTGCCCCGTTCCTCGGTTCAGGTAGCCCAAGACGACGAGTTTGTTCTCTTTGCCGTTACGACCTTTAAGAAGCATAGTGCCGAGTTCCAGCAGCGCTGTCGCGACCAGAAGTGGACACCCCGACAATACAAATACGTCGAGGGCGGAAGAGAGGAGGAGCAAAAAGAGCTTGACCGCGTCGGCAGGGAGGAGAAGAAGCTATGGGGCGAGGCGCTACGGCTGAGCCGCACGGGCTGGAGCGAGAGCGTGATGATATGGGCGCACATCATGGCTCTTCGCGTTTTTGTGGAATCCGTACTGCGTTACGGTCTGCCACTCGAGTTCGTTTCCGCGCTCGTCCTGGTAAGCCGCATGATTCGCCTTGCCACTCTCCATATGAGCCGTCCGAGCGCTTGAAATTTATGACCGAAGCTGACTGGCGGGCACTGCCGCCAATAGACAAAGCCGAAGGCGGCCAAAAAGGTGAAGACGGCACTCGACTCGTCCTATTCGTATCTGGGCGGAAATGCATTTGGCAGAGACAAGCGTGGCAGGATCACAAAAGACGACCCGTCACTGACGTCGGAAATGGCGGCGGCGGGTCTGGCACATGGGGGTGACGGCGGCGAGTACACCGCCTACGTGTACTATGAATTTGAGTTATAGAGCGTTTGTGTGTCATTTCTATCGTCTCCCACTCCGCTGCCGGGTGGCTTAAGGTCGCTGCTCACATAAATAAGCATTGAAAGGGGGTGGGAGGGCCTATTACATATGTGATCATGGCGGCTACTAGGACAATTTACCTGCCACTTCCGTGAAAAGCTCCATGATGCTGGCGAGAAATGCACCCCGTATATAAATATATTTAGCCCGACTTAGTTACCCTACCCAACAACCACACAACCGCTACTGGCCATGAGAAGCGCGCGAAATCTCCCCCTGTTGCTTCCTTTGTCTAGCCCAACCACGTACGCACAGGCAGACACAAAACACATATCTATATTGTATACGTACGAATAGATGCAAGGTTTTGTCTATACCGCTCTCTGCTTTTCTGCCCACTTGTCTTTCTAGCCCACTTGTCTTTCTAACCCACTTTCTCGGACGCTCCTAACGATTCCAGTGGCCAGGGGGTAGTTGTTCACTTAGTGGAGAGGGAGATGAGACCCTTGTCTTCAAGCCATTTGACGATAGTGGCCACGCATTCTTCGACGCTTTGCTCGTGAGTCTTGACGATGATCTCGGCGTTTTCTGGAGCTTCGTAAGGGGAACTAATGCCAGTGAAGTGAGGAATCTCTCCCGCCCTGGCCTTTTTGTAGAGGCCCTTTGGGTCACGCTGCTCGGCGACCTCGAGGGGGATGTCGGCAAACACCTCGATGAAGGGGATTGGCTCATCTTCGCCCTGGGCTATAGAGTGCAAATCACGGGCGATCTGGCGGTCGGCCTTGAAGGGCGAGATAAAAGAAGTGATGGCGATGGTTGCCGAGTCTGCAAAGAGTTTCGCGACCTAGGACGCGCGGTACTATTAGCGGGTCGTCATCCCACAATGGGGCGGTCGATATCCCAACCCTGGCGTTGCTACACACCTCGCCGATCCTTCGAATATTTTCGACGCGGTCCTTGTCCGAGAAGCCAAGGTCCTTGTTCAATCCAAAGCGCACATTGTCGCCATCGAGACGGTAGGCAGCTAGCCCCAAGTGAAGCAGATGCTGCTCTAGGGCTGTGGCGACAGTGGACTTGCCCGACGCAGAGAGGCCGGTAAACCAGATGGTAAAGCCCCTCTGCTTGCGGTACTCACAGCGTTCCTTTCGTGACAGGGACGGGTGCCACACAATATTGCTAAAAAAATATCACCAGGCTTCCCGTCAGCATGCACCCGATCTCTTCCGCACCCTCATAGACTTTACACCCCTCTCTTGGGTATTTTGGCTGTACTTTGTCGTCAAAGGCTGATGAAACCCGAGCCTCTGATGATGGGGCTGAGGAGTGGGAAGGAGGGGAAACTTGAGGGGGAAGCTGAGGTTCTGCGTTGATGGAAATTTGGGTTTTCAGCTCATTACAACTTACGTCGCCATTGCCAATGACCATTAAGGACCTGCAATGTTTGTAAAGTGGAATAATACAAGTACTTGAGTAGTTATAGGTCAGGGTTAACGTTAGATATGATGTTTCAAAGTACAAGGTGGCATTATATATCAATTAACCTTAAACAATGCAGGCCCCGTTTCGAACATTTGCATTATTTTAAGCAATATTTGTAATTGGGTTTTTATTAAATATAATAACATTTAATTTTCGAATGTTAAAAATTATGTAATATTAATAACTGTTTTACTAATATTTATATATTATATTATATTTCGAAAGTTAAAAAATTGCTATTATTACATCGGAAAAAAGCTCGCTATTGGCGCAAACCTAGTGATATTTTTTAATAAATTTAAATAATAAACCCGATGTTAAATAAAAATGAATATTTATTTTATAAAAAAAATAAACGTTTCTAGTCGAAAATTAAAATATTTAAAATCGTTTTATTAAATACTACTTAAAACAATCTTTTTTAAAAAGTTATATTTTATAATATATAAAGATATAGTATAAATATTTATAAATATCTATAAACATCTATAAACATCTATAAATATCTATAAATATCTATAAATATCTATAAATATTTATAAATATTGTTACGGTATTAGCGTTACGGTTTAGCTAAGCTATTATAACGTTATATTTACGTTGGCATTTTGCGTTTATTAGGTAATTTTCCCTTTTTTTTAATGTACTAACAAAATATTTTATTTAGATTTAAAAGACGATTAACGCCGTAATAGTTTGTTGCATTTTTAAAAATAAATTTCTACGGTATTTTACAATTTTTCGCCTTAATTACGATTTTGTATAATTTTTAATCCGTTATTAATCTGTCGTTTTCTTGTTATAATTCTATTTAATAATTAAGCTTTAGAAGTTGATATAACTTTATTAAATATCCTGATTTTTTTTAAAAGTATTATAAGTGTTAATATTTCTGTTTTTAATTAAGCATAAAGCGGTGGTATAACGTTATTATTTCGATTTACGAATTTCTAAGAATTTTTCTATAGATTTCCTTATTTAACTTTTATTATAGTACGAATTACATTGATTTTATGTTATTAAGCCGGTTTTTAGTAATATTTTTACAGATTTCGAAGATAATTACAAACGTTTCTAGTTCGAAAAAAATAAGACATAGGAACGTTTCGTAATTACGGAGTAATCGTTTTAAAAAAAATAGAACAATTATTATATAAAAATTATTAACTTTGCAAATAATTAATTATTGTCGAAAAATCGTTATAATAAGTCCGGAACGAAGTTATTAAAAACGCGTTATTACGGAAACGTTTAATAACTATTAAACGGTTAATGCGTTAAGCTATATTTTTTTATAATATATTAATAATGTTTTTTTAACGGTTTTATAGCTTATTTTTAAGGTTATTTTTTATAAGCAGCATAACTTGTTATTGGTATATCGGAAAATTAACGTTTCTGTAATTCCGAACTTCCGGTATATAAAGAAAACGTTAAAAACTCGATAATTCGTTAAAAGGAGTATATTAATTAGCGGTTTTTAATACGTTTAAAGTTTGCGATAAACCGGAACGTTTATTTTTTGTTAATTAACCGTATTATATATACTGTATAAAGGTTTTAAGAAAACGTTTATTTATATATATGTAATAAAGTTAATGAAATAATAACATTATTATTAAAATTCGAAATATAGTGGTATAATTAACGCGATATAAACGATATAACGTATTATACCAATGAGCTGTACATATTAATAAGCTGTATATTTTTATTATTATTTTAATTATTTAACTTTAATTACATATTTTTCAATTATTATAACATGGAACGGCTTACAAAAAAAACGAGAATAAACTTAGCCGTTTAGGTTAAAAGGAAAAATCCGAAATTTAATTATAAAAAGCTTAGTTTTATTTATGACGTCTTATTTATTATTTTAGGAACGCGAATTAATGGCAAACGTGCCCGATCCGATACCGTCCTTAATTTAAAAAAATTAACGCCGACCGAAAAGAAATCGATTGTTAAACGGATCCTTGACTTAAATACGCAAGCGTTTTTTATCCGGCTTTAGTACGTTAAAGATATGGCAAATTTGTTGCTTACCTAACGTATTACGATACGCGTCGGGATTAACTGGGTGTTAAGATTTGTTAAACGGCAAAAAAAGCTCCAGACGCGTTTAAATCGAAAAATCGATTATTAAAGGGTATTATGCGAAAATTTAAAGGTATTTCGTAAATGGTTCGAATTTGTTCGGGTTATAATCGTAAAATACGGCATCGTAAAAAAGGATATTTATAACTTCGACGAAACGGGCTTTTTAATAAGGCTTTTAATAGCTTGCGGTATAGTAATTATAAATGCCGAAAGATATGGAAATTTAAATAGGCGTAATAAAGTAATCGGGAATGGGTTATAATAATACAAACTGTTAATTCGTAAAGTTAGGTTATACCGTTATTTATTATTTTGGCAGGGAAAACCTACCTTAGTTTTTGGTATCGCGATAATTTATTACCAGCCGATTAAAAGGTCGGTACTAGTTATAATAGCTAGATAACGAACGAATTAAGTTTAGAATAGATTTAATATTTCGATAAATATACTTAGACGCGTACGAAAGGAACGAAACGTTTCCTTATCTTTAACGGTTACGAAAGTTATTATTTGATCGAATTCGAAAAATACTGTACGAATAACGGCATTATTACTTTTTGCATCCTTACGTATTCTTTTTATCGGTTTTAACCTTTCGACGTATTTTGTTTTTCTGTTTTAAAACGCGCTTATTTGCAATATATCGAAAATTTAATGCGATGTTATTATACCCATATTACCAAAAAAGATTTTTTTTGCCGGCTTTTATAACGCGTTTTAAGTTGCCATAACGTCCGATAATATCAAATCTGGATTCGCGAAAGCTGGTTTTGTTTTATTCGATCTTAATAACGTTTTTTCCGAATTGGAAGTTTTTTCAGTTGTACCTACGTTAACCGTTTTCCCGTTAACCTCTGTCGGTTTTATTCGTTTTTTATTTGCGAAAACCTTTAGGAATATTAAGAAAGTAACGAAGTAAGGACGTTATTTGTAAAGAAAAATTAAAAATTATCAAGGTGGTTTGTTAATAAGGGTTGTTAAATTGGCTGTTTTTTGATAAAAAGTAACTTGTTATTTTTGTACGAAGTTGCTTTTTTTTAGGAAGAAAACGCTTAATTGTACGAAACGAACTATATTTTGAATAAACGTCGGAGAATTATAAATAAACGTTTTTAAGAAGGAGGAATATTTATTATACAAAAGGGACAAGTTTTTCTGGCCCAAAAAGAAAAGGGTGGTAAAAAAAATGCAGCTAATAGTAGCTGGAGAGGGTCGTTACAAGAAGGTTGAAACTAAGGAACGGAAATGTAACGTTTGCGGCAGGCCCGGGCATAATGCGCGTACTTGTAAAAAAGTTGTAAATACGTTTAGCGAAAAAAAATCCGATTAATTGTAATTAATACGATATGTTGTAGTTAAGTTATTTGGATTGATTGTTGCGAGGTGTCAAAAAGTGTACAGCTTATTGGTATGTACAGCTTATTAGTGTAGTACGTTATTGTTATTTTTAAATTAAATTTATATTACAGTTAAATGTATTAATATAAACTTATAAAAATTTTTAAATTTTGGAATAAAGGTTAATTACGTTCGTTAATTTTATCGGTAACTTTGTACGATTAGTTAATTAAAGTTAATAACCGCCGATTTTACGCGTTATTATATTATAACAAAAAATTAACGAGACGTTATAAGAAGTTTTCGTGTTATAAATATAATGCCTGGGTTTTAAAAATAACGTAACTTAAATACGTTTGTTTAAAAACTTTTTTAATATCATAATAAACCGGGCTTTCCGTAAACGTATAATGAAGTATTTAAGTAATTAGACCTTAATACCGTAACGGCAAAATAACGCCTTTATAACGTCCGAATTAAAGCTTATGCAGTTAAATATCATAACGGTTAAAAGGAACGGCCCGTACGGTTCTTTAAATAAAAAAGAAAGATAATGTTATCGTAAAATAAACCTTTATATATATTACGGGAAAAAAAGATATTATTTTTTTATTTGTTATAAACGGCAATTACGATTAGTTACGGAAAATATACTGTTTATACTTTATAATAATAACGATACATTATAAATAAAATTAGCTTTTAAAATAAGTCGTAATTAAAGGTTTTCGTTAAGTTATTAAGATAATAATAAATCCGACTTATATATACGTTTCATAAGTTTTAATATATTTTTTTCGGTTTTATTTTAACTGTAACTTTCCGATAACATATTACTATTAGTACAAATTATAATTAAATATATTTACTTCCTTATAAAATTTATTAATAATAACTTTATATATTAAAATAACTTTTTTATTTTACTTTATTTTTTAACCTTATTAATTCCAGCTAATAAAAAGTACCGTAACCGGTTCCGTTATTTCCGTATATATATTACGGTTCCGTATAGGTTTTGTTACAAATGAAATTACCTTATATCGGTAACTTTTAAACGGTTTTAATATTATTTAACATTGCCTTGGTTCCGGAAATATAACGTAAATATCGAATAAATAACGGGAATTATGCGTATTAATTACGAAACGGTATTGGAATTCTTACTAGCCCTTATTTTAATAAATTTAACCCTTGCTTTTATTATTTTATTTTTTCCTTTTTTAAATTATAAAGAACCGGTCCAGGTACGGTTTTTTTACATTATTAACTTTTTAACGTTTTACCGTTTAAAAGATATTGTAATTAATTTTATGTTTTTAATAAAATTTTCTACCTTTACGGATGCCTTGTAAGAAATAACCGCTTTGTTTTTTTAATTATTTTCAGCTAACAAAATAACGTTATTAACATTTAACATAGTTTTTTATAACATTTTTATTTAAAACAATAACGTTAACCTGGATATTATAATTTTAAATTATGGGCTTTTTAATTAAATAATTAAAACGCTTTAATTAAGCCGCGTTATCGAAAGAAATATAAAAATACCTTAACGACAAGTTACTTATAATAATAACCGAAATTTAAACAAAATTACTATTAAAATACTACGATTTAACGAAAACGTTTATTTTTAATAAAACCGATAAACTACCGCCATATTAACTTTTTAATTATAAAATCGAGTTATTTCCAGGCCAAACGCTTCCCTATAACCGCGTATAAGCTATATTACTGCATAAATTACTGGCAGCACAGAAATATATCGATAATTATATAAAAAAAGGTTTTTTTTTATTTTAGTAGTTTTTTTATAACAACTTTTATTTTGTTTGCCAAAAAACCAAAAGGTAGCGTACGTATTTACGTTAATTACCGGGGCTTTAATAACGTTATAATGAAAACCCGGTATTTCATTTCTTTAATCCGCGAAATTTTAAATGTGTTTTATGCGACGCGTATATATATTAAGCTTAATATCGTAACGGTTTTTAACCGCTTACGTATCGTTCCGGGAAACGAATAAAAAATAATATTTATAACAAAATTCGGTTTAATTAAATATTTAATCGTAAATTTTAGTATAACCGGTATTCCGAATTCATTTTAACATTATATTAATCATATTTTATTCGACTTTTTAAATAAATATGTTGTAATTTATTTTAATAACGTTTTTATTTATAACGAGAACCCCAAAAAATATAAAGATTATATATGTAAAATATTCCATCATTTTATAAACGTCAGGTTAACGGTAAATATCTGTAAATACGAATTTAATATTACGAAAACATAATATTTAAATTTAATAATCTTTACTGACGGTATCGCTATAAAAATTATAAAAGTAAAAATTATTTAATAATAAAAATTTTAAAAAATATTATGTAAATTATAACGTCTTATCGGCTTTGCAAATTTTTACCGTCGATTTATTAAAGGTTTTTCGTAAGTTATCAAGTTTTTTATCAACTTAATAAATAAGGCCAAATAAACGGATTTCTTAATAATTAACGTTAAAAAAGCGTTCCGGTAATTTAAAAATGTTTTCTTGGTAACCTTAATATTATCTTATTACAACCCCTGACGTCGTACGGTTTTAGAAATTAACGTTTTTAGTTAAGCGTTAAAAAGGGTTTTTTTAATACGACGCGTAAGGTATTTTATAACCCGTCGTTTTTTTTGGATTAAGTATAACCTAATTAAATGTAATTACGAAATTTATAATAAAATTATTAATTATTATTAAAACTTTTAAAAAATAACGGCCGGAATTATAAAAAACCGAAACCTCCGTTAAATTTATTACTGATTATAAAAACTTCCAGTATTTCGTTATTACAAAACTTTTAAAGTAACGCTAAATCCGGTAATTTAAATTCTTTATTAATTTTCGGTTTAAATAACTTGTAAACCCGGAAAAAAGCTACGGTTTTAAACGTTTTATTACGCCAACCCGGCATAAAACTAGTAGATCGTAATAATAAAGTTAACAAAAAAATTTCGTAACGATATAAAATAATGTTTTTATTAAATTAAGAAAGTTTTTTTAAAATAATACATTATAAACGTTAACGAATTAATAAACGTATTTATCGATAATTTTTATAAGTCGTTTTAATTAATTAACGATATTTTAATTGTTAATAAACCCGGCTTATAAACGTTTTAAATAAAATATTTATAAGGAATTTAAAATTGCAAAAACTAATTATAAAACGATATAAAAACGTATTTATATTCGGAATAATTTATTTATTTTAAATAACAGCGTATTTAAACTTTAGATTTTTTGCTGTAATTATAACATAATGCTGGTTAATTACCCGGGCTGTTACAAAATATACGACTTATTACGGCGAAATTATTATTAATTACGTTTATTTCGAAATATAATTATATTTATATAAAGTTATTACCTTTATTACCGTATTAAAATATTTAACATTTTACTTATTAAATTTATTAACTTTTTACTAATATCGTTCCGTCTGTAAAACGATACATTAATAAATTATATCGGCTTATTATTTCGTTACGAAAAATTTAGGTATATTTATAAATACGTTTTCGTAATAATCGATCGCTTTACGAAAATACGTTATTTCGTTTCCGTTACGGATATATTCGTAAAAATCTTTATTAACGCTCTTTTTTCCGCCGTATACCGTTTATATGATATACCGGTTATAATAATATTTAACCGGAATATATAATTTATTTTCACTTTGTAAAAGGAATTAAATTAACGTTTAAACGTTACATTACGCGTTTCGATTACGTATTACCTGTAAACCGACAGCTAAACGAAAGTAATAAACGTTATTATAAAATAATATTTTAATTTGTTTTATTAAAATAAATAAATAAATTAACCTTTTTTAATTAAATTCGTTGATAACGGTTACATATTAAAATTATTAATATTTCGCCGTTTTTCGTTAATTACGGATATTATTTTAATATAGAAATAGAACCGTTTCGTAATTTAAACGTTTTTAAAATAACGGCGTAATAATAAAAATATAACAATATTTCGTATTATACAAACAAGTTAAAGCAGGTTTTTAAATCCGTTCAAACGTTAATATTAAAATTTTAAAATTATTATATAAAGCAGGCGAACCAATACCGTTCCGACGCCGATACGTTTAACGAAAGGGAATATATATAGGTTAATACGTAATATATAAAATCCGGTAAATTTAATAATAAACTTAATAATAAATAAATTTTTTCATAATTATTAAAATTTACCCTTACGTCGTTATTATATAATTACTTGCTTATTATACATCATTTCCCGGTTTCATATTTTTTTTTAAATTTACGTTATAAACCGGGTTTTTAAGTTAAGGAAATATTAACGCAGAATAAAAGGCGCGCGTGGAAAGCGTTATTGTTACGAACGTTAATAATTAAAAAAGGATTAAATAACATTTTCAAAAAAAATCTTAGGTTTTAAAAATATCAAGCAAGGTTTTTAATATAAAATTAAGTAATTATACTTATACCGCCCTACTTAAAAACCGGTTAAAAATTTCTAAAGTTGCAATTTCTATATAACTAAATTTTATAAAAATAACTTTAATAAATTTAGGTTATTTAATTAATTCAAATTTTTATAAAATAATTACGGTCGTAACCGAGGCTTAAAAGTTATTAAGCAAGCTTAAAATAATAAATAAGCATAATATAAGATATTATTAAGAAAATAACGCAAAGGGATTAAAAAGGGAAAATTTTTTTATTAAGCCGGCGCCACGGCGGTATTACGGCAAATAATAATTATATTATATTAACTAAAAAAATTTATAAATATAACTTTATTAACGCTTTAAATATTACAATTTTAAAAATAACGGCTAAATAACAGCGCGCTAACATAATAATTACATAACGATAATAGAACGTAACGAAAAATAAAAACGCGGCAATACGAAAACTTAACAATAATTAAAAGTTATCGATACGCAAAAAAAACTTTGCTATATTAGCGGCAGATTAAATAAAACCTAAGGCAAAAATAACCACAGTAATTATTTCATTCCAGAAAATACGCTTAGCTAAGGTTTATAACTAATACTTATCGTCGCCAGCTACCAGGTAACATTTAAATTTTTTAAACGGTAATCTAAACGTTAATTTATTAACGTTTCGCTAACAAAACGATAACTGTACGTATATGTAACGGTATACTTACGGCGTTACCGGTAAAGCGGAAATGTTATACCTATATTAAAGTACGGTAAACGGTTACTTAAACGGAATAAATAACTGGATTTTTTTAAACATTGTATTAATAACATAACTATAATTACGAAAAAGAACTTACTTTTTTTTATCGCCTGTTACGCTAAAGCCGGAACGGTAGGCTTTTTTTACGTTTTAAAAGCAGTATAAAAGCATAATACCGCCTTATAAATTTCCGTACAGAAATCGTCGTTATATTCGTAAACCTTATCGCCGTCGGCGTTAAGAGCCGGGTTACCGTTAATATCGTAAATTACGTTAAAATAAAAAATAATTTAATCGAAAAAAAACCTTATAGTTTAAAACGTTGCCTTATATTTCCTTCGTTAACTAAATACTATAAAATCAACGTATTAATATTAACGCGTTTCCGAAAAATCAACAAAATAACGCGTTAAGATTTATAAATTTACAAACCTTACAATATTCGAAATAAAACATACATTTGCTTATAAAAACGGCGGCGAAACGGTAACGGAATACCGGCAACTCGCTGGTTACGGAATTATAATTTAAAATTATATAACGAAAGCATATTATACAAAAACGCTAAATTTTAATAAACGTAACGTAAACGATATAATTATAAAGCGTAATAATTACGTAACGTCTCACACCACCTCGCGGTACATACCACCTCGCGGTATACTTTTTAACACCTCATAACAACTAATCCAAATAACTCAACTATAATATATCCAATTAATTCAAATTAACCGTATTCTTTTTCGTTAACAACATCTACAGCTTTTTAATAAATATACGCATTATATCAAGGCTTATCGCGGACGTTATATTGCCATTCCTTCCTTTTAACTTCCATATAACCGATTACTTTTTTACGCGTTTACGTTAATATTACCCCCATTTCGTACGAATCAAAGCCGACCGATAAATAAAACCATTATTAACCGAATTCTTTATTTAAATACGCAATTGTTACTTATCCGGATGTAATACGTGGAAGATATTCGCAAAATACGTCGTATTCGAATGGTATAAAGCTTTATTATAAGGTACGTAACAAGGCTGTAAGGCAAGGCTATAGGGCTTGTTATGAGGCACGTTCCAGGGCGCGTCGTAAGGCGTATCGCGGTATTGCAGGATTTGTCGGAGCAACAATTCGGTTATACGTATTTAAAATTATTAAAATAAACGTTTCTAATAAAGAAAAACATTTACTTTATAGGATAAATAAAATTTTTTAATCGGCAGGAAAGGTGGTGATAGGTAATTGCTATTGGTTGCTATTGGAAATAACTGTCGCAAGACGCCTGGAAGGAAGAAATAGCAATAGGGCGTCCGTAACAAGCTTTGATATAATACGTGCACTTATTAGAAAGCTGTAAATGCTGTTAGCGAAAGAGAATACGGTTAATTTAAATTAATTGGATATGTTGTAGTTAAGTTATTTGGATTAATTGTTGCGAGGTGCCAAAAAGTGTACCGCGAGATGGTATGTACCGCGAGATGGTGTGAGACGTTAAACGTTAAAAAATCGGGAAATAATTTTTAAAAAATAACAATAAAATAACGCGGAAAAAACGAAAAAAAAAGCGGGACGGTAATGATATAATAATAATGCAGCGGTCCTGGAAAAAAAACCAAAATAAAAAAATTAAAATAAAATGCGAATATTTATTTTACGAAAACGGGAAAAAAATTAATAAAATCCCGCGTAATTAATAAAAAAAACCTAGCGGCGTAATGACATTATTATATTTACCGCCGGCCTTAATATTATGCTTTCCTTACCCGGGATAACACCTTCTAAACGGCCCTATTCCGGTATCATAATACCTATTTTGCACTATTTTTATATCGCACTACAACACCTAACGTATTGCATAAAATCCAGGGTTTAAACCTGGGATATACTATTTAGCTTAAGTTTTTTTAAGTAATTAAAGATAACTACTTTAAAAAAAGGAAGCTATTATTACGATATTAACGTTACGGCTTAGCTAAGTTACTATAACGCTATATTTACGTCGGCGCTTCGCGTTTATTAGGTAATTTTCCCTTTTCTTCTTTATATAACATTAAAATACTTTACCTAGACCTAAGAAACGATCAACGCCGTGATAAATATATATATATATATATATAATGCAATAAAATACGTTAAAGAAAACTTGATTATTTATTTCAAAGGGTTTTTTATATTTAAAAATATTAAAAAACACGCAGTTTAATAATATATGTTAATTAATAGGATAATACGTTAATATATAAATTATTAAATCTTTATAAATACTTTTATAAAAGATAATATCCGCTAAAGATTTCTAACTATGTAAACCTATTATTATTATATATATACACGTTTAATATAATAATACGACCGGAAAGTACTTTTTAAAAACCGTATGAAAGTTTTAAATATAATAATATATTAATTAAAGATACGATATTTAATTGTTTTAATCTCCAGTTAACCCAACCTTTTAATTAGTACCGATACGACTTAAAAACGTAAGCGTTTTCGTGTTAATCCGCGTTAAACTTGGCATTACTTAAAATACGCCGTTTTAAGCAATTCGAACCAGCTATCTTTCCTATTAATTGCCCAGGTTTAATAAGCGAAACGAAACCACCCAAGCTTGAAACTACTGAGCTATTAGAATATAAATACTTTCATAATATAATTAATATATATTTAAATTTCTAATAAGAAGGGTTTATATAATTATAGTAGCTAAGTAATTTTAATATATTATATATAAATAACTAGTTTTTATTCCTATTTTAAAAATATACTAAAAACGTTTTATTTAATTCATTATATTCGCATATTTAAAAAATTTAAATTAAGTTTTGTATTTAAATTATTTAAAAATTCTTGAATAAAATAACAAAGCCTGGGCTAGCTAACAAAACGAATATATAATCTATATATAAAAGTCTCAGTTTAATCTCTATAATTTATATTTTTTACCATTACCTTTATACCTTTACTTTTACGTTTTTTTATTCATTGTTTTATTAAAAATACTAGAGAATTCAATACCTTATGTATAAATATATTACAAATAAAATAAGCTATTTTTAATATTTCGTATACCAACTCTGGGTTATAATTACGGTTTCGATCTTTTTAACTAGATTATTTATTAAGTTATTTAATATAAATTTCTATTAACTTTTTATATAACGTACCACACAAGCTCACCGGATGCACAAGCTTACCGGATGGTTTCTAGCATATTTTAACCACTTAACTTTAATTATCCATTTCTTAACGCTAATAATATGGAACGACTTACAAAAAAAGCCAGAATGAACCTAGCCATTTAGGCTAAAAAACAAAACCCGAAACTCAATTATACAATATTTAGTTCTATATACGAAGTCCCTTATTTTATAATATACGAAAAATATACCGGCAAACTTCCCAAAGCCGATATTATCCTTAATTCGCGAAAATTAAAGCCGACCGAAGAAGAAATTATTATCGACCGAATCTTTAACTTAAATACGCGAGCGTTTTTTATCCGGCTTTAACATATTAAAGATATAGCGAATTTGCTGTTTACTTAGCGTGTCGCCGATCGCGTCGAGGTTAACTGGGCGTCGAATTTTGTTCGACGGTAACAAAAACTTAAAACGCGTTTAAATCGAAAAATTAATTATTAAAAGGTATTATGCGAAAATCCGGAAATATTTCGTAAATAGTTCAAATTAGTTCGAGTTACAATTGCAAAATACGGTATCGCAAAAAAAAATATTTACAATTTCGATAAAACGGGTTTTTTAATAAAACTTTTAATAACATACGATATAATAATTACAAACGCCGAAAAACGTGGAAAACTTAAATAAACGTAACAAGGTAATCGGGAATAAGTTATAGTTATATAAGTTATTAATTTGTAAAATTGGGTTATATTAATATTTATTATTTTGGCAGAAAAAACTTACCTTAGATTTTAATATCGCGATAATTTATTACCCGCCGATTAAAAAATCGGGATTAATTATAATAATTAAACGATAAACGAATTAAATTTAAAATAAATCCAGCATTTCGATAAATATATTCGAACGTATACGAAAAAAATAAAACGTTTTTTTATCTTCAACGGTTACGAAAATTACTATTTAATAAAATTCGAAAAATATTACGTAAATAACGACATTATTACATTTTATATACTTTTTTATTCCTTTTATCGGTTTTAACTTTTCGATATATTTTATTTTTCCGTTTTAAAACGTGCTTATACGTTTTATATCGAAAATTTAATACGACGTTATTATATCTATATTGCTAAAGAAAATTTTCTCGCCGGTTTTTTCGACGGTTTAAAGCTGCCATAACGTTTAATAATATTAAGTCCGGTTTCGTAAAAGCTGGATTTATTTTATTCGATCTTAATAACGTTCTTTCCGATTTGGAAATTCCTCCAGTTATACCTACGCCAACCGTTTCGCCGCTTATTTCCGCCGGTTCCATTTTTTCCCCACCGTCGAAAACCCCTCGAAATATATAAAAAACAAAAAAACGGGAACAATACTTACAAAAAAAATTAAAAATTACCAGGGGAGCTCGCCAACAAAAATAATTAAATCGGTTAATCTTTTAACAAAAAATAACTTAATACTTTTATACGAAAACGTTTTTCTTAAAAAGAAAACCGCCAAATTGCGCGAAATTAATTATTTTTTTAGCAAACGCCGAAAAATTAAAAATAAACATCTTTAAAAAAAAGAATATTTACTATATAAAAAAAACAAGTTTTTTTAGCCGAAAAAAAAAGGATAATGGAAAAACGCAGTTAATAGCAGCTAAAGATAATCGTTACAAAAGGGTTAAAACGAAAAAACGGAAATGTAACGTTTACGGCAAGCCCGGATATAATGCGCGTATTTGTAAAAAAGCTGTAAATACGTTTAGCGAAAACGAATCCGATTAGTTTAAATTAAATTTTTACGTTGTAATTATATTATTTAGATTTGTTATTAAGAAGTGCCAAAAATCATCCGGTAAGCTTATGTATCCGGTAAGTTTATGTAGTACGTTACATTAATTATAATAATAATAATTAAAGCTAATACTTTTTGCGTATTACTAAGTAACCTAAGCCTTAGTTACTTATATTAAATACGTTTTTTAATAACTTTTATCCGTTTTCGATAGAATTTAAAACGGATAAATATAAAAAATATTTAATATTTCGATAACGTATATTTAAAGCCATTTTTTAATAATTCGAGCGGTATAAACGGAAACGTTATCTTGCATAAAATTAAAGTCGTTATTAAGGTATTCGGGAATATATTTGCCGAAGTAATTAGGATAAACGGCTAATTACTCCGTTTCGAGCAATTTCGGAATCGTTTTTTATACTGGAAACCACCTTAAAACATTTGCATCTAGGCGGTTTTTTATATCGGGATTATAGATATATCGATAATAAACGGGATTTTTTTATTTTAAAAAAACTCTTAATAATTAACGTAATAATTTAAATATATATATATATTAAAAACATTTTTGGTAGAAAGCCTATTACGCTGAGGTATTTCAACTACGGTTTATATTTGTTTTATTACTAAATAAAACTTTTCGTTACTATTCGGGAAATTTATTACAATATTCGAAAATTTAAAAAACTTTTATTTTGTATATTCCGGGGTTAAAAATAGTTATTAAAATACGCGTTAATGTATTATTTTCTTATTACGAAATTACGACATTAAACTTTATTTAATATTATAAAAACAATATAATTCGATAAATTCGTTAATTATTATAAAAATTAAATTTTAATAAAACGCTATATATACCTTTTATAACCCGGGCAAAGCTTACATAAGCAGTCCGAATATAACGAAAATTAAGCTAAATCTTTAATACGTATATCGATTATTACGCCTTAAACGGTATTAAAAAACATTTCGTATTTTTTCGCGATTTTAGCAAAACCTTTACTTAAATCCTTTTCGGACTTTTATTTTATTTTATATTAAGCAATTATTTTTTATACGAAGTAATTAAACCTAAATCAGGTTATTTACTTATAATTAAAATATAAAAACAATTATTATTAAAATGGAAAAAATACGCGTTTTTGTAAAATGTATAGAAATTTACCGAAACTTTTATACTTTTATTATATAAGCTGCGTAATGCATTTACTTTTATTTTCTATTTAGGCATTACTTAAATTAGATACGAAAATCTGCTTTTAAAACCGGATTTTCGATATAATAATATTCGTTCACTTCGTTTGCAGGTTTATTACGTTAAAAATAACAATATAATATTCATAAACCGCGCCTTGGTTTATTATTTAAGTCCAGCATGTTTTCGCTAATCTTAATAAGCGCTTGGATGATAGGTATGGAGCCAGCCGATAAATTCATGCTTTTAAAAACGCCCTCTTGAGCCATGGGCACGGTCTCCAGTCGAGGTATAACTATACGACATGCCAGAAATACCGCGACCCAGATCATAGCTCGTCTTCCTCGCCCAGCATATCGGCATAGTCATCTGCAAATGCAAATGTGGGAAGGTTTCTTAACGCCTTCCTCCTTGCTCCCTGCTGGGATCCTGCCTTCTTCCCGTCTGCCTCGCCAACGGCCGCTTTCAACCCGGTATCCGGACCGGCTTCGCCATCCTCATCGGAACTCAAATCTGATCCGTCTAGGAAATTCAGGCTTCCATCTTCATCAGAATCATGCGGGCAGCCCAAGGCCTCGATGTTGTCATTCAAATTGTCGTCGGAGTTATCGGCGCTCATTAGATCATCGAATTGGGGATCGCTGTCTGAGTCTCCTTGAACTTCCGGGTGGGAGGAAACGAGAGCTTGCCAGATTTCATCCTCGTCGTCCCCCCCGTCTTTGCTACCCGATACTTCCTCGGCCAGCTTCGATTTTCGGTTGCGTTCAGCTTGTTGTGGCTTGCCGATCTGCGCAAAGTATTCATGGAAGAAGACCTCATCTTCAGCCACGTCCTGGCTCTTCTTTTTCCAGAAAGATGATGTGTTCAAGGAGGCTCCATCCTTGGCTGAAGACTTATTCGAAACCAATATATTCCCATGACCAGCTGCGGCGACTGGTTGCATTATCGATATACCCCTCACCAAATCGGCCGCCTTGGCGTTACGATACACAAACTTATCTAAGAAAGCAATGAGAGTGTGGTTAGCTAGATCAGGTTTCCGAGTGGATTTCTGCCCGGTGAGTAAACTCGACGCGTAGACGTCCACAGAGGGGTGAAAATGCTTCAGAAACGGTAGCTGCCACAGTCGATCAGCGATGCGAGATTACAGCCCGACCTTGAGTTACTCACCAATTCCCAGAGACAGCTACGGTGTGCATTGCTGTATTCAGGATCCCTCTTCCGTCCGTCATACATAGACGAGGGCCGCACGGGCTGAGCGTGTGCGTCCTTGCCTTCAGGCAGAGTGCCGGCCATTCCGATTTCCGGCAATGACTCGTCCAAATCGATTTCCTCTGGCTCGGTGAGAAGCGTTCTGAGATCAGCAAACACTGCGGATAGTTCGATTACAAGGTAAATTATGCCGCAGACAAAAGAGGGTTGATGCAGGTTCAGGATCTGCAGCATTCGCTTGACAAACGCCTTTACTCGGCGGACATCCATGTCGCCTTTCAAGCTGCGGTATAGCAAGTTCAGATACAGGGCTTGCTTGGACGAGGTCGCTAGGCGCGGATCCAACAAAGACTCGTAGAGAGTGCGATAGAATCTTTCTGTAGCAATCCAGCGGCTCGCCGATAATTGCTGGATCAACATAAGAGCTTGGATGCTGGTGTTGAAGTTCGAGGAATGCGTAATGCGAAATAGAGTGTCCAGATGTGATTCGATCCTGTGAGAGTCAGGTCAGCATGGAATCTGAGCCCCGTGTCAAAGGCAACACAGGAATGACGTAGGGGATATACAGACGTGGATTGGTCCGCCTGTGAGAACGGCAATGCTCTGTTGATCCCCGTCAGAACAGCCGAGACTAGCTTCTCCGTGGCTTCATGGTCGCTTGAAACTCCTTCTTTCGTGCTCTTATTCCGCTTTGCAAGCTTTCCCGCCTGGTTTCTCTTGCTCACCCTATTCCCACCCTCGGCGTCTTGAGAGGACTGGCCATCTAGCTGGTTCAGCTCCCCGCTCTTCAGTAACGAGACGAAGATGTTGAAATAAATGCGTAGAAGAGACTCGGAGATTTCCGGCTCCTTACTGCTCAGTATGGTCTGGTTCAGAGTATTGACGGCATAGTATTTAGCGCGCACGTTCTGTCCGGATCGGAACAAGCATTCCTGCTCCACAGTACGTATGACAACCGCCTTCATCCCGGGATGGACGTTGAGCAGCTGCAGGAGAAGATATGATGCCCTTGACGCGATTTTGCGTTGCCGGTCACCCAGTTTGTTTACCAGAAGCCTTAAAAGGTTAGATTCCTGCTCTGGCTTATCCCGCAACAAGGCAAAGACCAAATCGACAGCCTTCGTCCGAGCATACTCAACCTCATCATCACACCAAATTTCAAGGGACTGGATCATCTTGAAATAAGCGTCCTTCAGCCAATCCTCAAATTCCCATGCAATCAA
This sequence comes from Monosporascus sp. 5C6A, assembly GCA_004155035.1. NCBI lineage: Eukaryota > Fungi > Ascomycota > Sordariomycetes > Xylariales > Monosporascus > Monosporascus sp. 5C6A. The sequence goes on along the minus strand of QJOB01000190.1, from coordinate 31,562 downwards.
ATGTTCCTTGGTAATATTTCCAGGCAATGCCTGCCGTTCAGTCCAAGATTTGACTTGATGCTTCTGCAAAGTACCAATTAAGCCAAGTTGAGATGAAAACGGGCGTAGACGGCGATCTGGAGGCAAGATCATGCCAGGACCAAGAAGATCCACCAAAGCGGCTAAAGCAGATAGGGCCTGGCCTCGACTTCGTTTCGATGCAAACCCTATCAGAACGTCGAGTGCTTTGACGTTGTGGACTGGTGACTCCTGGATGGCCAGAGTCAAGGCAGAAACCCTATCAGACAGCGTGCCGGAAGACATAATGGTAGACATGAACTTGCGAGAGGAGGAGGACGAGAGGGTGGCGCTGTACAAGACGCTGTCCTCGTGCAGGGCTAGCTTCGCATGAGCCTTGAGAGCCGCTATGGCCGCGATATATGGCGCCGCGTCGTCAGATGATGGCGTCGGCAGCGATTTCAAGGAAACAGCATGCCAGTCAGGACGAGGTTCAAATATCTTTGATAGTGTTAGTTCATTTTCGTAGTTAAACATGGGACGTTACGAGGGAAACGAAAGGCTTACTAACAGTCTTCCCCTTAGAAGGCCTTCGGGACTTGGCGTCGAGGTTAGACGCTGAGGAAGCAACAAGCTGGTCGGCAAGGTCGCTTTCATTGTTGGAATGACCTTGCACATCATCTTCATCCTCGGCTTGGCTCTCGTCGCCTTCTACTTCGGACTCGGACTCGGCAGCAGCGCAATCCGGGGCCAGTTCCTCGAAACCAAGGCCCGCAGCAAACCGTGCTAATTCGACACGCAGTTTACTATCTGCGCCATTCCCCGTTGCGCTCACATCGTTGCGCTCATGAAACACACCGTCGTCATCGGATTCGATATTCTCGATAAGCTTTAAGTCCTCCTCGCTGCCCCCTAGGGCTTTGATCTCGCCGAGGAGGACATCAATATCAAAGCCTGAAGAATTCTTCATTATGCCGCTGGACGCCGTCTCGGACTTGGTGGGATTTCCCTCACACTTCCATCCTTTCTGCTCGTCTCTGCTGCGCTTATTAGGGGGGGGTTCCGCGGAATAGGGTTCCCGATCGGAAGATTGTTTGCGTTTCTTGTTCCCATATTCTTTCCTGCTTCCGTCTCCGCCTGCCTTAGTCTGCGAGTGGGCGAGTTTGCTGTCAATCTTTGTCGTCAATTTAGACAGAGCAGCTCGGTCAAAAGTGGCCATGGCAATTATCTAATGCGCAACTAGGCATCGAATATGCGTCAAAATAGAGGGCAAGGAAAATCGGAAGGATTGGAACAAAGAAAACCTAAGGTAGCATTATATCGATGGGTAATAGCAACACTTGCAAGGTGAAGCTCAATGGAATCTAAAGTGTAAATTTTTGGAACGATCTGGGGATTGATAAGATAAGTAAATGCTGACTCCAAAATTGGAAGAAGCGGCTGCTCTGGTGGGCGCAAAGGCACCTGCACATAGCTGCGAGATGCCTGCATATACTATCGTGTTAGGGGTAATTTTAACACACTGCCAGGTATGTGGGCCAGGAGGCTCACCTAGTAATAACCTACCTTGGATTAGACGTTGCCAAAGGACTGCAATTATTTGCATGTACATAGGCAAAAGCTACACCTAATTTACGTAGCGTGGCTACTAGCGTGCCCCACTGCTACCTGACAGTGTGTTAAAAATTATGCCTGATACTATAGTAGGTACCTATGTACAGTAAGCAGATTTTGTACACCGTACGACTAAAGAGATATTGTAGGACATCTGCCTTCCTCTCGCTAAGCACCCAGCGAAGACCTAACATCCCTGCCAGCGGTTTTGAAATTATTTTTAAAAAAAATTTCTAAAATTAAATGTAATTTGACTGCAGATTATATGGAAATTAAATAAGTATTAAAAAACAGTTATTATAAAGTAATTAGCTATAAGAATGGTAGGTAGATGCCTGTACTGAAATAAAGTAATTACTACGTGAATTTGATATTATTGTGATCACAATTTAAGAAGTTCACCAACCTAGCATTACTTAACCTACCACCTACCGATATACAGGGCTTTGAGCTCGTATGTTTTGAGACCAATGATATAAACTCATCATATATATGCGGTTCTGGATATAATCCGAGCTATCGAATGGGGTCTTAGCAGTGTCAGGTGACATGACTTCCGTCTCTCCCCCCTCTATATGTGTATTGCATACTTTACCAGTCCCAAGTTCGGCAATGCTCCAGAGATGATGGCGTTATCAATGCGCTCGGAGTATCGCCGCTTTACTGCCTTACCTCGCTTCGTGTTTATATCCCAGCCCCGCTTAGCCTTCTCTGCGCCTCATATTACAATTCGGTGTCGGGAAATACATACGCTGCCAAGCACTGCCTCGCAGTCCCTGTCTAACCCCTATTTTACACGCCTATCTACTTTTTGGCTTGCTAGCGGCGGCATAACGCCTTCGGAAAGTGAGGGTATTGTTTTTCTCAGCGTCTCATTTATCGCCATTTGCCTCAATTACTCAGCTAACTCTAGCTCCATAGGTGCCCAGGCCAAATTGGTTCGAGCCGGCTACCTTCGTCAGGTCAGTCCTCAATCTGCACCTATGACGCTTACCAGGTTATGCTGGAAAAATTGATGTCTGACTGGGCACTCCCTACAGTCACATGCCGGTATATTTCACATGCTACCACTCGGTCAGAGGGTTCAGGAAAAGCTCGAGAGGTTGATCGACAGATATATGATACAGATTGGTAGGTTCCGCGGTCAAATCTCTATCCAGAGCGCTCCCTTTTTCCGTTCGAGTGGGGATATCACGTTAACTGGAACTAAGGCGCATCCAAAGTCTCACTCTCTTCCATCTCTTCCCAGGCGTTATGGGAACAGACAGGTCGATTGCAAGGCTACGGCCCAGAGGTGAGACCCCGGCAGTCTCGCTCTTGGTTCTGTCCATCGCACCGCTAAGTTCTGCAGCTATTCAGGTTTACTGACAGGAAGAATGCGTCCTACCTACTTGCTCCGACACACGAGGAAGAGATCACGGCCCTTGTGTCGAGAACGGTCAAATCCTACAAAAGCCTACCCCTGAGGCTCTACCAGATCGGTAGGCTGCGAGCGGCCTGCTTTTCAGCGCGTTTTTGAATTAACATAATGCTAGGCCGAAAGTATCGCGACGAGAAGCGACCGCGTCACGGCATGCTGAGGTCCCGAGAATTCATCATGAAGGACCTATACACGTTCGACTATTCGACAAAATCTGCATTGTCGACTTACGAGGAAGTCCGCTCCGCTTACTCTCGGCTGTTCGCCGAGTTAAAACTACCTTATCTAGTTGCGGAGGCTAGTTCTGGTGACATTGGTGGCGATCTCAGTCATGAGTACCACCTGCCCACTTCCATAGGGGAAGATAGCGTCATTAGCTGTAGCAGTTGTGATTATGTCGCCAATGAGGAGCTCGCTGCCGCACGGCCAGAGGGCTCGTATCATACCTACACCGAATTGCAAGGTCGAGGTGTCATCCGCAGCGAGCCCGAGGCTGCTCATGTCTGGCGCGGCGTCTCCAAAGACAGATCGACACTTGTCAATGTTTGGTACCCTGCGTTCTCCCCGGGGGCCAACGCCCATGGACTGTCCAGACTTTCTGATACGGATCTGAACACCCATGCGATCAAAACCGTGCTACCTGAGTTGGACTTAAGTCTTGGAGACTCTATTTCATTTTGGATGTCTACTTCCCCACCGTCCACGGCTAGGGGCGTAAGACGAATCGTCAATATCATCGATTGCAGGCTCGGGAGTTCGTTCTCCGCCGCGTTGAGGACCAGAACATCCCAGTTTCCAATACTGCCTCCGCAGAGTGACTTAGAACTGTCCACCATCCCTTGTAGTTATATAGACTCACAGGGCGACGGGGGCCCCCTCAACCTAATCCGAATCCGTGATGGTGACAGTTGCCCTCGGTGCGGTTCAGGAAGTCTCAAGGTACAGAAAGCGATCGAGCTCGGTCATACGTTTTACCTTGGGACCCGATACTCTACGCCCCTCGGTGCCCACGTTCAGATCCCGGCAGCCCTTGTTGAAAATGAACTCGACCAATCCAGCGGCGACAATTTCGTTCATGTGCCTATGCAAATGGGCTGCCATGGTATTGGTGTCTCTCGCATTCTTGCCGCAGTTACCGACCATCTGGCTGATGACAGAGGCCTTAACTGGCCAAGAGCCATTGCACCATTTGAAGTCGTCGTCATTCCGGGTAGAGGCTTCGAAGAAGAAGGCGCCATAGTAGCTGAGGCTCTAGCCAGCCAGCGTGAACCCAACGCTGCACCCAAACAACAGATCGATACTGCGCTCGATGACCGTTCAGAGTCGCTGCCTTGGAAGATGAAAGACGCTGATTTAGTGGGGTACCCGGTGTTAGTTATCTTAGGACGAAGGTGGGAGTCCGAAGGTCTCTGTGAGGTCCAGTGCAGAAGACTTGAAATTAAGTGGCAAGTCTCTCTTGCAGAACTGCCTATGTATGTTGACCAACTCCTCTGCCATCTGTAGACATACTTACTCCGTCCCCTGCACCTTTCTTGCTTCATACCGGAATGTTCTTCGGTTTGAAGGTGTCTCTCAATCTACTTAGATGTCGCCACATCGTTGCCACACATGGACGGACGCTTATCAAGCTATTAATCACAAATCGAGAATCTGTGTTCTCTATGACATATCCTTGCACAGGTGAATACTGACGTCAGGGGTTCCAGCCCGCAATTCTCCAGTTCAGGGTACGCGCACCCCTCTCCTCCTCGGCCGACGGTTATTTACTGGAAATCATATTGTCAGGTAGCCCGGTGTCCTATCCGCTTGAGGGCTACAAGGCGTTACCACTAAAGATTTTAAGTTACTACTAACTTATGCGTTACTTTAAAACGGAAAACTTAACGCTTAAAAGCTATTAAAAGCCACTAGAAATGCAATAGATTACGATATTTTAGAAAAAGATAGAAGTAAATAGGTTTTAAACTATAATTATTAGAAATATTTCTTATCTATTTAAAGCATCGTTTTAAGTATTAAAGTTAATAAAAAATAAAAAGCTATAAATATTAAAAAAGGAATACTTACTATTATTATCTTATAAAAGCCTAGGTTATATAAAGAAAACCTTATAAAGAAAGCTATAAAAATAAAAGAAATTAATAATAAATACTACAAACTTTAATAATAATTCGGTTTAACAAGTAGTAATCAATGTATCACATTAACGTACTGTTTTTTAAATATAAATAAAACTGAAATAGTAATTTTAACTTTAACTTTAAAATTCGTTTTATATCTAATTTTTTACGGATATATTTTTTAACTTTTTACCGTTAAAATTTAAAATCGGATAAATCAGGCTTATATAAAATAACTTATGTAATATTAAGTTAATCCGGTATTTAACTTCTGGAAATATAAAAGCCGTTTTCGTTTTCTTTTTCGAAATGTATATTCCGAAATTTCTTTAAATATTTAAGTAATTATAACGTATTATATAAATAACCTGCATATATAATTAAGGTTTACACTTTTTAGTATTTTATTATAAGAAACTTAAATTAAGTAATTTTAACGCAATAAATTAATTTAAATTAATCGGACTTTTTTTTACTAGATATATTTATAGCTTTTTTACAAATACGCGCATTATATCCGGGCTTGCCGTAAACGTTACATTTCCGTTTTTTCGTTTTAACTTTTTTACGACGATTATTTTTAACCGTTATTGGTTGCGATATTTTATTACCATTTTTCGATTAAGAGAGTTTGTTTTTTCTATATAATAAGTATTTTCTCTTTTTTTTAAAAAAAAACGTTTATTTTTAGTTTTCTGATATTTATTTAAGGTATAATTCGTTTTGCGTAATTAGGCGGTTGTTTCTCGAAAAAAAAAGTAATTTCGTACAAAAATAAGAAGTTACTTTTTGTTAAAAAAATTAACCGATTTCATTATTTTTGTCGGCGTATTACCTCTGTGATTTTTGAATTCTTTTGCAAGTAACGTTTCTATTTTATTATTTTTTAGATATTTATAAAAAATTTTCGCAGGTAAAGATAAAATGAAACCGGCAGAAGTAAATAGTAAGACAGTCGGCGTAGGCATAACTAAAAAAATTAAAATCGGAAAAAACGTTATTAAAATAAAATAAAATAAATTTAATTGTTACAAATCCGGATTTAATATTATCGAACGTTATGGTAATTTTTAACGTATCGTAAAAGCCGGCGAAAGTATTTGTGTCGTAATATAAATATAATAATATCGTATTGAAGTTTCGATATAAAACGTATATACGCGTTTTAAAACGGAAAAATAAAATACGTTAAAAAGTTAAAACCAATAAAAATTTTTAAAAAAATATATAAAGTATAATAATACCGTTATTCGCGTAATATTTTTCGGATTTTATCGAATAATAGTTTTCGTAATGGTTAAACATAAAAAAACATTTCTTTTTTTTCGTACGCGTTTAAATATATTTATTAAAATATTAAATTTACTTTAAATTCAATTTATTTGTTATATAATTATTATAACTGATTTTAAATTTTTAATTATTTAATAATAAATTATCGTAATATTAAAAATTAAAGTAAGTTCTTTTATGAAAATAATAAATAACGGTATTATTTAATTTTATAAATTAATATCTTATATAATTATAATTTATTTTTGATTATGTTATTACGTTTATTTAAGTCTTTTACAATTTTTCGTATTCGTAATTATTATATTATATATTATTAAAAACTTTATTTAAAAAATTCGTTTTATCGAAATTATTAATTTTTTATAATGCTATATTTTATAACTATAACTTAAATTAACTTAAATTATTTACGAAATACTTTTAAGTTTCCATATAATACCTTTTAATAATTGTTTTTTCGATTTAAACGCATTTTAAGTTTCTTAGCCGTTAAATAAAGTTCGACGCCTAGTTAGTCCCAATACCTATCGTAACGCGTTATGTTAATAACAAATTCGCTATATTTTAAATATGTTAAAGCCGGATAGGAAGCGTTTGTATATTTAAATCGAGAATATAGTTAATAATAAATGCTTTTTCGGTTGGCGTTCATTTTCGTATAAAAGAAATAATATCGGTTCAGGCGTGTTTATTATTATATTACGTTTTTAAAATGGAATTTGGAATTTTATATATGAAACTAAGCCTTTTATAATTAAGTTTGCGGTGTTTCTGTTTAAATAAAGAAGTTTATTTTCGCTTTTTTATAAAGCGTTCCAATTTACGGTTGTTAAGAAATAATTAATTAAATTAAAATAGTTAAATTGTTATAAAAAGTATACAGCTTACTTGTATATGCAGCTTATTTATATGGTACGTTATATCTTTAAAGGCGTTTTTAAAACGCATTAAAAGATATTATAATCGTTTTTAAATTTAACGAACTTAATAATATAAAACGACTTGCCGGCAAGCGTTAAGTTTGCAATCTTTTTGCCGTTGATCCTTTTTAAACCGTTATAAGTTTATTTATATTTCGTTATATTAAATAATATATTTAGTTTTTCTATCCTAGGTCGGGATAGAAGTAATTCGGGCGCCAACCGGTTACGTTTAATTATAAAGGAATCTGCCGGAATACCGAGTACTTTAACACCTATTTGTTATTTGTACTTCAGTATTAAAAGTTTTATAATATTTAATAAAGGTTTTATCATCTTTTTTTATCAATTAATATTAACTGCTTTAATTTTAAATAAGTAAGGCCGTTAAATCGTAAAAAGTTACGGGCAATTAGTCGCCTGATTTACGTTTTTAAAAAACGTTTCGGAACGTTCGATTTACGTATTTAAAGTTAAAATAACCTTTTTAATAAAAAACTACAAGTATTATAAAATATTCTTGTCGGCCGTTTTTATATATTGTTATTCTACGTTTACCATTTTAATTACATTTTCTTTTACACTACTTATAACTAATTAATATATATTATATCGAGCAAACTCGGTTTTTTTATAATATTAATTTCTATAATCGAAATAGTTTAATTCCTCTCTTTTATATTAAAAACCGTTTGCTTAATATTGGCTTTAACTAATTAGGCAGCTTCGAATAATTCTGCACATAATATCGGCAATATTAATTTGTAATAATATCTATTAAATAGTGGCGTTTTTACTAGTTGCGTTCTATTTATTTAATAAATACTTTTCGTTTTCTTTAAACTTTAAGTATTTTGTTAAATGGTATCGTAAATATATAAAAGTTCGTTATTATAAATATGTTAAATATTTAGCTGTAATTTTAATATATTGTATTTAAAAAATAAAATATACGTAAGTATGTGCCGTAATATCGTCTGTATTTTTCTTATCGGGTAATCTTTTTCCGTTATCGTTTTATATTACGTCTCGAACGTTTTCCGATTATCCGGTAATATAACTGTTTTTATTATCTCGTATATAAACAGCTAATACGGATTAGGTTTGATAATATATGAATTTGTTTTTGCTAGTTATCGCGCAATTCTTTTTAAAAAAATATAAAATAACAAATAAAATAAAGTAAAATCGGAATATTTGCACAGTATTTCAGAAATTAATATATTAACAAACTTTCATCTAGGTTATCTATAAGATGCATTATTACTATATTTTGTAATAATCTCTAATATATGTAAATCGGCAACAAGTTGCCGATATTCTGCCGTACTTTTCTAATTCCTTATAATAACTTAATAAATAATTTTTTAAAATAAATAAAAGTTGTAATTACAACTAAAACCAGTATATAAAGTATTAAAATATATTACTTTATCTGCAAGACAACTTTTTATAAAAAGTTATATTCGTTAGCAAATTTATTAATAAAAAAGCGTATAAGTAAATATATATTTTATCTTGCAAAGCAGAAATATTAACCTGAAACTTTTTTATATAAATAAAATATATATTTGTTTTAAAGTCATATATACGAATAGTTACAAAAAAATACCGTCGGTTAAATGCATTTATTATATTGTTAATAAGTTATTTAAATTGGTTATTGCAAAACGTTAAAAAGTAATCGACTTTGTAATATGATACGTTAGCAAAAATATTTAAAATAAAAAAAGTGTTATTAATTTTTTTTTTAAAAATTAAAAATGCTAAAAAATATAGTATATTTTAAATTTTTTTTTAAAAACGATAACGTATTATATAAGCGAATCAGATATATAAACAAATTCGATATTTTTTATAACATGCTACTTATTTAACTTTAATTACTTATTTTTTAATAACTATAATATAGAATAATTTATAAAGGCTTTTAAAACGATTTTAACCGTTTAAATTTAAAAAAAAAAAACCGAAACTTAGTTATAAAAAGTGAAGTTTTATTTATAAAGTTTTATTTCTCCCTCGAGGAGACGTGACCGTATATGCACTTGGAAAAATGATAGATTGCTACGTTAACTCCTAGCTTCACTACCTTTCTCCGTCTCGTAGGTATCTTACTTTAACGCGACTCCAGACTGCCTAGTCGTGTTTCTATCCACGATTCCTTTCGTAATTCTGGAAGTTCCTTGTTATTTTGAGCAGCCAGGCAAATTATCGTTTGTAACTTTCCGACGTATAATGTTTTAATAGCTGGATTTCGGAATTATCTAACTTATTATTATTATTTCTTTTTAGTTTCGTTAATAGTACCTCCGCCGAAGTAAGATTGTTCCGTATAAGTTGCTGTTATTAAAAGATTAATTATTATTATATTCGGTAATTAAACGGTAACCGAAAATTAAAAGTTATAGTCAGTTTATTTAGGAAAAGTTTTCTAGATCGATAGTGACGTCGACCGCTTTGGATTATGGAACTATTTTTTTAAAATGGATAGCTGGAAAAAGAACGGTTTCTGTCGAAATTTTCCCGTAACGGATGATAGGTATCTGGTACTTAAGGTTGCCTGGTATGTTATACTATTTCGGCTCGTATTTTGATTAATAATGGCTTAAGAAACCGTAAAAACGATCCAGGTTGGATTTTATAATTGTGAAACTAACAAAAGCTTATAAAGTTTTTTACAAGCTTTTAAGGTTTATCTTTAAGATTTATCTTTAAGGTTTACCGTATAAAGCTATTTTCTGCTGTTAAAAACCTTGTTAAACCGTAGCTAGCGGGTATAAGGTTTATTAAAGCCGAAGCTTATCGGCAACTACCAGTCGGAATCGGAATAAGGCATGGGATTAAGGTATGCAATTTATCCAAACCGTAAAAAATTATTTAAAAAGTTATCGTGTTCGAAGATATTAAGTATAATATCTGTCGTGGAAAATTATTGTAAAATAATTTCTATGTATTAGCTTAGTTTTATTTTCCAGGCTTAAACCTTTATTTTACCTTATATAAAGTTTTATAATTTACTCCAAAAAACGATTTAACGGTAAAGTTTTCCAATTCGATACCGTTTTTAATTTGCGAAAATTAATATTAACCGAAAAAAAATCGATTGTCGACCGAATTTTTGATTTAAATACGTAAGCGTTTTTTGTGCGGCTTTAATATATTAAAGATATAGCGAATTTGTTATTTGCTTAACGCGTCGTCGATCGCGTTAGGGTTAACTGGGCTTCGAATTTTATTTAATAAAAAAAACTTAAAACGCATTTAAATCGAAAGATTAATTATTAAAAAATATTATGCAAAAATCTGGGAATATTTCGTAAATAATTCGGATTAATTCGGAATATAATCGTAAAATACGATATTATAAAAAAAGATATTTATAATTTTAACGAAACGAATTTTTTAATAAGGTTTTTAATAATATTTAATATAATAATTATAAACGCCGAAAAACGTAAAAAAATTAAATAAACGTAATAATATAATCGTAAATAAATTATAATTATAAATTTTATTATTTTATAAAATTAAGTTATATTATTATTTATTATTTTAATAAAAACGTATTTTAAATTTTAATATTACGATTAGTTAGTATTTACTAATTAAAAAACTAAAATTAATTATAATAATTAAATAATAAACGGATTAACTTTAAAATAAATTTAACATTTCTATAAATTTATTCAAATATATACCAAAAAATAAAACGTGTTTTTATTTTTAACGGTTACGAAAATTAGTATTCGATAAAATTCGAAAAAAATTACGTTAATAACAATATTATTACGTTATATATATATTTTTTTAAATTTTTTCTTATCGGTTTTAATTTTTTGACGTATTTTGGTTTTTCATTTTAAAATGCGTTTATACGTTTTATATCGAGAATTTAATGCGACGTTATTATATTTATATCGTTAAAAAATTTCGCCGGTTTCTATAATACGTTTAAAACCGTTATAACGTTCGATAATATTAAATTTGGTTTTGTTAAAGTTAAATTTATTTTATTCGATTTTAATAATGTTATTTCCGATTTAAATATTTTTTTAAATTATACCTACGCCGACCGTTTTGCCGTTTATTTCCGCCGGTTTTTTTCTTTCCTTATTGTCGAAAACCTTTCGAAATATATAAAAACCAAAAGATAAAAACGATATTTGTAAAAAAAAAATTTAAAAATTACTAAGGGAACTTGCTGACAAAAATAATTAAATCTGTTAATTTTTTAATAAAAAGTAACTTAATATTGTTATACGAAAACGTTTTTTTTTTAATTCGCCAAACTACGCGAAATTAACTATTTTTTTAACAAACGCCAAAAAAACTAAAAACAAACTTTTTTTTTGAAAAAAGGAACATTTATTATATATATAAAAAATTTAAGCTTTTCTAGCCGAAAAAAAGGGTAATAAAAAAACGCAATTAATAACAGCTGAAAATAATTGTCGTAAAAAGGTTAAAACGAAAAAACGGAAATATAACGTTTATAGCAAGCCCGGACATAATGCGCGTACTTATAAAAAAGCTATAAATACGTTTAGTAACGAAAAATCCGATTAATTTAAATTAATTTATTGCGTTATAGTTGTTTTATTTGGATTTGTTGTTACGAAGTGCTAAAAAGCATCCAACTCGCTTATGCATCCGATTTGCTTATGTAGTACGTTATCTATTTTTTAAAAATTTTATATCTAAATCAATAAAAAAAATTACAGTAAGCTTATGTACACGGTAAGCTTGTATAGTACATTATACTATTTTTAAGTAGCAGGGTATATATTTGTCATCATCTGCATATAGAGTAAGCCAACAATCGTAACAGCTAGAGGCCGGTGTCGATGGAGGGGATTTGTACTTACTGCTGTCTGCCTGGGTGACACGAACAAGGCCGTAGCATCAGCCAAAACCACAGGAGTTTCCCCTTTGCCCACAAGAGTCTCTATACGCCCCTCCACCCAGGCCTTTCGCCCTTCGACCTTCGTGGTATTGGCTTTTAATACCACGTAGGATCCTGCAGGCGTCGGATTGCGGTAGTGGATGCTTAATTTGGCCGTCATGGCCACGTTGTGCGGCAACGCTGCAATACAGCACCTTGCCAATCCTTCGTCAAGTATTGTGGCCAACAGCCCGCCGTGGACGATGCCCGGATGCCCGCAAAGTTCGTTTCCCAGATACGATATAGATACAAGAGAGTCGCCCGCCTCTTCCGTGAACACGACAGGCGGAACCGTCACCTTCCCCGACCCCATTAATGTCCCACCGGTTAGGTTGTGGTTTCGAAAGGAGGGCGGAATCTTCAAGTGTGGCCTTGACTCGCAATAGCCAGGCCTGGAACGCATCTCAGTCGTAAGGGGGTGATAACGGATGAAATCGTCTATCTCACGTTCATCTTCATGCTGCGGAGTGAACATTCCGAGTGTCTGCTCGTTTGTAGGCGGGCTTAGGAGACCGTTGACGGCGGGCACAGCGGGCGCTGCGGCCATTGCGAACCCTATCGAAACAAATATGGCACCAGTGACGACGGCTTTGGCGGTGCGACTGAGCAGAGATTGCTGGAATATTAGATGTCCACGCGGGCCTGCATATGGAGTTAGCTAGGTAACGGACTGGTCAGGGACCGGCTTCCCTGCATTTAGTAACCGATTGGAGACGAACCGGATGCCGAAGTGTATGATGGATTAAAGCGGACGGGACATGACCCAAAATGACGAGTAAGAAGTGATGGTAGACGGGGGGAGGCGATTAGACCTGTATGCCCCTTCAGAGGCTGCCAGGCAAGCCCGATACGGCTGAGGACCGGCATGATTTTTGGGCTGGAAGGAGGCAGAGGAAGTCTTCAAAAGACAGCGGTGATTCTCCGCTTACAAGCTAAAGCTGAAGGCTGGAGCTGGGAACGATATAGATGTTCTACATCCGCATTTGGATTACCTCACTTAAGTCAGGCACTTTTTTTGAGGTTGCAACTACGCCTGCAACGCAGCTATAACTAACCTAAGGCCCCACCTAATGAATAACCCTAGCAATGAATAATTTTGAACTCAAACTTAAATAATAGTTAATATACCGATTTATAACTTCAAAAAATTAATATAAAAGTATAACTTTAATATTAAATAATAAAAAAGGCAGATTATATAAAAGATTTTCAACAGTTAATACTTATTAATAAATACTATTAACCTTATATAAATTTATTTAATACAAGTATATAAGTCTTTTTATGATAAAATAATTATTTATTATAGACGTAAAATATTTTTTTAAATAACAAAAAATATAAAACTTTAGCATAGATTACTTTATTACTGCTAGTATTAAACTTTTAAAAATATTTTTAATATATTACATAGTTTAAATTTTTTTGTTTAAGGAATTTTTTTATAATACTTTTTCACAAATAAATACAATTTTAAAAGCAGTAATACTAAATTTCTTTTAATTTATTATTTAACAAAAACAAAGAATATATACATATTTATAAAACTATAAATAATTAACTACGGTACGAAATATAAAAATCTCAAGGTTTTTATAAACGTAAAATATAAATTAAAAATTTAAAAATTGTATTATATATAACGTATTATATAAACTTACTGGATATACAAGCTTATCGGATAGTTTTTGGCATTTTGCAACAACCGTTATAACAAATACGAATTAATTAACTATTACCTTACTTAAGTCAGGCCTTATTTTTAAAGTTAAGGCTGCGTTTACAACGCAACTACAACGTAACTGTAGCAAAAGCTTTGGAAAATTAACGGTAACCTTAGATACCGCGTTAACCTAATTGGAAAAGTATCCACAAAAATAACAAAACTTCAAAAATAAGGCCTGATTTTAAGTTGGAATTTTTTGGCTTCGTTTTCCGCACTCCTATATAAATTTTTGAAAATCTATCTTGGAAATTTGTAAATATAATAACAATAATAATATTTAATAAAATAATAAAAAAGCTATTAAATACAGTTTTAAGAAGGCTTTTTAACCGTGTATATAATATTTCAATCGGAGTTGGTACTGCGGAAATATTAAAGAAATAAATTAAAATTTCCGTTTTCCGTAATCCTTCTTATCCGGAACGCCTTTATAACAATAACGCAACTACCGCATGCAACATTTTACCATAGGCCTTCTAAGGATAATTAAATATAAAAAAACCCGTATAGCTATTTTTTACACGTACGGGTTATGGTTATTACGTCGCAATAAAAAAGGCGTTCCGGTTAATCAAATCCGAAACCTTTTTATAGTTACGATGTAACAATTATAATCCGTACAGCCGAAAAAATTAAGATACGGGCTTTTCCCATACCAAATATACTTAGGAAACCCGGTACATAATAATGCAACCGATAATTATGTTATCGCAGCCATAAGGGCGTTACGGTCGCCCATTTTCCAGACCGTTATTTAGCCGTATTAACTGCAATTTCGATTTAAAAAATAGAAAAAATTCTCTATATATAAATTAATTTATATTCAACGCAGATATAAAGTTTCATACCTGTTAAACTCAATTTGGTTCCGTAAGTATTAATTTCTTTTTAATTCTTTAAAAAAAGAAAAAGAAAATTAATGATTTTAATAACAACGCTCAGAACGGACCCTTTTTTCGGAAACTAGACCTCAGGCCTTGCTGGCTTGTATTAAAGTTTTTCCAAATACTACACTAAGAAGCTAAAAATTCACCAATCAAATGCCGTATTCCCGTAACGAACTAACGAGACCTAAGGTCTAATTTCCGAAAAAAAGGTCCGTTCTAGGCGTCGCTACCAAAATTATCAATTGTCTTTCCAATTTTTTTTTCAAAATTTAAAAAATTTAATACTTATGTAACCAAATTGAGCCCAACAAATATTAAACTTTATATGCGCGTCAAATATAAGCTAATTTGCATATAAGGATTTTTTTTTAATTTTTTTGAAATCGAAATTATAACTAATACGGCTAAATAAAGATATGGAAAATCGGCGACCATAACGCCCTTATAACTACAACAGCACAACCATTGAAATGGGGTTAGTGTTGGGTGCAGTTGGTGCAGCTACTGCTGCAGCTGCTGCCGTTTCTAACCAGCTGCAACCGGCTTTAGCCGCTTCGAGCCGTTTCTAGCTGCTTTGGGCTGCAACACCAAGTGGGTCGGCGATGGTCTATAAAATGCTGACCTACCAACTCTTGTATGTAGTTTCCATAGCAAGCAAGGGACGCCGATATTCCTTTTCCCAAGCTCCTGATCAAGAAGTTTCTGTATGCGACAGCTTTGAGTTGCCCCGTCCCAATTTACCATCGGTCGTATTATTATATACCGGACTTCCTAAATATATTTAATATGGAAAAAACCCGTATCTGAATCTCTTCGGCCGTACGGGCTGTAATTATTACGTCGTAACTATAAAAAAGTTTCGAACTTAATTAACCGGAACGCCTTTCTTATTACGACACATTAATTACAACCCGTACGGATAAAAAAAATAACTATACAGGCTTTTCCTATACTTAATTACCCTTAAAAAACCCATAACGAAATGTTACATACGGTAATTGCGTTATCGTAACCATAAGGGCGTTCCGGATAAGAAAAACTACGGAAAACGGAAATTTTAATTTGTTTCTTTAATATTTCCGCAATACTAGGTCCGATTAAAATGTTATATATACGGTTAAAAAGCCCTTTTAAAATTGTATCTAATAACTTTTTTAAATATTTTATTAAATATTGTTATTACTGTTATATTTGTGAATTTCCAAAATAGATTTTTGAAAATTTAAATGGGAATGCGGCAAACGGAACTAAAAAATTACAACTTAAGGTTAGGCCTTATTTTTAAAGTTTTATTATTTTTGTGGGTACTTTTTTAATTAAATTAACGCGGTACTTAAGGCTACCGTTGTTTTTCCAAAGCTTTTGATACAGCTGCGCTCCAGCTGCATTATAAACGCAGCCTTAATTTCAAAAATAAAACCTAACTTAAATAAAGTAACTTGCTGCAACGTAACAACCACAACCCATACGGGTAAAAAAATAGCTATACGGGCTTTTCCCATACTTAATTAGCCTTAGAAGGCCCATGGCGAAATGTTGCATGCGGTAGTTACATTATCGCAGCCATAAAAGCGTTCCGGATAGAAAGAATTACGGAAAACGGAAATTTTGATTTATTTCTTTAATATCTCCGCAATACCAGCTTCGATTAAGATGTTATATATATAGTTAAAAAGTCCTTTTAAATCTGTATTTAATAACTTTTTTCATTATTTTATTAAATACTGTTATTACTGTTATATTTGCGAGTTTCCAAGATAGATTTTCGAAAATTTATATGAAAATGCGGAAAACGAAGCCAAAAAATTGCAACTTAAAGTCAGGCCCTATTTTTGAGGTTTTGTTATCTTTGTAGGTACTTTTCCAATTAGGTTAGCGCGATACCTAAAGCTACCGTTATTTTTCCAAAGCTTTTGCTACAGCTGCGCTGCAGCTGCACTGCAAGCGCAGCCCCAACCTCAAAAATAGGGCCTGACTTAAGTGAGGTAAGCAATGTGGAGCAACTGATCATCCGAGACCGAACCTAAGTCCCTGCACCCTGCTCCATTTCAGTATTCGTTCGGCCTTAATTATATTATTGTTGTTAAAAAAGAGGGTAATTAAAGTTGCGCAATTAGATAGAATATGGCTTAAACCATCCGGTAAGCTTGTGCATCCGGTAAGCTTATATGGCATGTTATCTGTTTTATTTGATATTTGATATTTTTCCCCACTTTTAACTATACTTTAAAAACTATATTTTATCTTATATTAAGTTAATACTAATCGGCGTTTATAATACTTCTTTCTTTTTTATTATAACTGTTTTTATTAAATTTTAATCGGGTTTTAAATATCGCGCATTTTGATAAAAATCGCTATTTATTGCGAGGGTTATTTATTAGATAGCGTTTTAAGTTAAGGCTTTCCAAAAACCTATAGCTTTAAATACCGACCTATAAAAAGTATATATAAAAAAACAAATCTTTAAATTAAGGCTTAATATTAAGTTGTAATTATTTAACTCTGTTTAATACGTTTTAATATAAATATTTTAAAAGTTTATAAGAATAATAATATACGTATATATATAAATATTGATATTATTGTTAGGTTATTAATAAATCCAAGTTTTATTCTCTAGGCTAAGCTAATATATAGTAAATTATTATACGAAATAATTTCTATAATAAATATTATATCTAATATTTTCGGATACGATAATTGATTAATAAGTTTTGAGGTTAAAATAGTTTGTATATTTTAAATCCGTATTTTATTTTAATTTTGACTAATACGTAATTGCTAACAACTTCGATTTTGATAAATCTTATAACGGACTTTTATTATATAAAAAAACTTGGACAACCCGGTATGTAATAAAGCGACCGATGGTTATACTATGGCAGTTATGAAAGCGTTGCGGTTATTTATTTTCTAGATTTCAAATTAGTTATATTAGCTATAATTTATATTTAGGAATTTGAATAAACTGTTATTAGCTTGTTAACTAATATGCGCTGCCTATACAAAGATATATATTTGTTTAGCTTAATTTATTTATTAAATAAATTTTATTGTTTTAAATCTTTAAGTTTTTGAAAATATAAAATAAAAATTAATAATTGTAATAATATTGTATAAAAAGTAATCATGTTTCGCTTAATTAACTTTTAAGCTTCGCTAACTTATTCCGATTTTAATTGATTAATTCTTAGCATAATATAGTAGTATATTTAGAACACAAGTTAGGAAAGCCTAAGCTAGCTAGATAATATATTAAGCAGATTATAATAGCTTAAAGTTTAAAGCTGTTTAATTAAATAAGAAAGTTAAAGATAAACGCTTACAAGTATCTTCACTTTATTTTATAGTAGAGATTTTTTAAATATATAATAGTTTTTATTATATTAAAGTTTAATATTATAATAATTATTAGTTTTTAATATAAGATATTTTAGTTTATAAAGCCACGCTTTTTAAAATAAACCTTTTTTAATTTTCGACATAAAACTTTATTTTCATTATTTTCATTATTTTCATTATTATGTATGAACAAAAGTGTATTGCAATTAAGTTCTGGGTGTTTATTTAGTTGATATTCTAGATTGCTTATCTACAACTGGGATAGGAGCAGCTATATATAGCTTTCAGCTTCTTTACTTTTCTAATCTTAGAACAATATATCAAAGCCTTTTAACTTCTTTTACTGCTTTTCCAACAAGTTACCTTAACTGCTAACATTATAACTATTATTAAAAAAATATTGCAGCATAAGCGTTCTTTTTACTTTTTAAATAAAGATATTATTGTTATAAAAACTAACTATTTCATAATATATACAACCAAGTTCAAATTTACATTTTATAATATTTAATAACGTAAAAATATATGTAAAAACTATAGATTAAAAATATATAGTTTCGATAGCAAGAATAAACAAACTATAAAAAGTTATATGTTATAACTTAATAAAGCTTGGCTTGTTTAAAAACGGTCGGAGTTTTAGGAAAAGAAAATTCAACAATAACCTAAGGTTACATAACTGGCTTAAAAGGCTTAAAGGTCTTGGTACCTTAAGCGGCTTAAGTTATAATAGCATTTAAAAGGCTTAACGAGTTTAAAAATTTAAACATCTTAAATATCTTAAATTAAAAATAACATATATACGCTTATTATTTCTCATAATCTTAAATAATACCCGTTTATAATATAGCTTAAATACTTAAATTACTTTTGATTATTTGTTATTATAACACGTAATTAATCTATTTTTTTACTTAATTTTCTAAAGTACTATTATTAATATAAACTCGTACGATTAAATTTAACAATTATTTAAATAATCTAACCGTTACACGTTATAAACTTTGATTTAATAGTATAATTCGACTTTAAATAATACTCAAATAGCTAATATATCAACTAACACTTAAGCAACCGTTATTTCCAAATCTATAACTTAGCAACTTTAAATCCAAATTCGGAAACTCGAAATTACTATCTAGCAACTTACCGGTCAAGTAATAACAATCCAGTCAACGCCGGTTGGTATTTATAAAATAAAAACCAAAAAAATTTAATTTTATAACAGGAAAAAAAACGTTTAAAATTTCTTAACTTAAGTTCGGGTTTACTTCCGTTTTGAAAAGTTTACTAACCCAGCAAATCAAATCTTTACTACTACAGCTTGTTTAGAAAAAAAAGGTTTTCGATTAGTTCGAACTTACTATAAGGAATTTTTTGGGAAAAAAATCCGTTTAAGAAAAAACAATTAAGAAGATGATTTCTAGTTATATCAACTTCGAAAACAAACTTAAAAATAACTTCGAAAATCCGGACGAAAAGCGCGTTGTAACTTAATAAATTTTTCAATTAAGATAAAGAAATTGATTTTTGAGTATATAATAAAATTTAGGAACTTTATAATAAAAACAAAATAAACGGATAAAAAAACGACACTTTAATCGATATATTTCATAAAAGTTTGAAAAAAACCGTTAAAGATAAAATCATTAAATTCTTACAATAACGTACCATACCTACGAGCTGTATATACTAACGAGCTGTATACTTTTTGGCACCTTACGATAATACATTCAAATTAATCAACCACAATACATCAAATCAGTTCAAATTAATCGGATTCTTTTTCGCTAGATGTATTTACAGCTTTTTTATAAGTACGCGCATTATGTCCGGGTTTGCCGCAGACGTCACATTTCCGTTTCTTCGTTTTAACCCTTTTGCGACGATTACCTTCAGCCGTTATTAGCTGCGTTTTTTCATTAACCTTTTTTTTTCGGCCAGAAAAGCTTGTCCTTTTTGTATAGTAAGTATTTTTTCTTTTTAGAAACGTTTATTTTTGGTTTTTCGGCGTTTGTTAAAAAGATGGTTCGTTTTGCGTAATTAGGCGGTTTTTTTCCGAAGAAACGTAACTTCGTATAAAAGTAACAAGTTACTTTTGGTTAAAAGATTAACCGATTTAATTATTTTTATCGGTAAGTTACCTTAGTAATTTTTGATTTTTTTTTGCAAATAACGTTTTTGCTTTGTTGTTTTACGGATATTTCTAGGGGTTTTCGCGGGAGGGGAAAGAATGGAACCGGTAGAGGTAAACGGCGAGACGGTTGGCGTAAGTACAGCTGGAGGAATTTCCAAATCGGAAAGAACGTTATTAAGATCGAATAGAACAAGTCCAGCTTTTGCGAAGCCGGATTTGATATTGTCGGACGTTATAGCGGCTTTAAACGCGTCGAAAAAACCGGCGAGAAAATCTTCCTTGGCAATGTGGGTATAGTAGCGTCGTATTAAATTTTCGATATAAAGCGTATATGCGCGCTTTAAAACGGAAAAACAGGATACGTCGAAAGGTTAAAACCGATAGGAAAAATGGGAAGGTATATAAAGCGTAATAATGTCGTTATTTACGTAATATTTTTCGAATTTTATCAAATAGTAGTTTTCGTAACCGTCGAAAATAAAAAGGCGTTTCGTTTCTTTCGTACGCGTTCGAATATATTTATCGAAATATTAAATTTATTTTAAACTTAATTCGTTCGTTATCCAGTTATTATAACTGGTGCCGATTTTCCAATCGGCTAGTAATAGGTTATTACGATACCAGGATTTAAGGTAAGTTTTTCCCGTTAAAATAATAAATAACGGTATAGCTTAACTTTGCAAATTAACAGCTTATATAACTGTAATCTATTTCCGATTACTTTATTACGTTTATTTAGGTTTTCTACGTTTTTCGGCATTTATAATTACCATACCGTATGCTATCAAAAACCCCATTAAAAACCCCGTCTCGTCGAAATTATAAATATCTTTTTCTGTAATACCATATTTTGCGATTATAGCCCGAACCAGTTTAAACCACTTATGAAATACCTCTGGATTTTCGTATAATACCCGTTAATAATCGATTTTTCGATTTAAACGCGTCTGGAGCTTTTTTGCCGTTTAACAAATTTCGACGCCCAATTAACTTTAACGCGTCCCGTAACGCGCTGGGTTAATAACAAATTCGCTATATCTTTAACGTGCTAAAACCGGACAGGAAACGTTCGCATATCAAAGTTAAGGATTCGTTCGATAATGGATTTTTCTTCGGTCGGCGTTAAATTTCGCAAATTGGGGACGGTATTAGATCGGGCGCGTTTGCCGTTAATTCGCGTTTTTAAGGTAGTAAATAGGACGTTATAAATAGAACTAAGCTTTTTATAACTAAGTTTCGGGTTATTCTTTTTAGCCTAAACGGCTAGGTTTATTCTCGCTTTTTTTATAAGTCGTTCCATATTGTGGTTATTAAGAAATAAGTAATTAAAGTTGAATTGTTAAAATGGTAAAAAAAGTGTACAGCTCGTTGGTATGTACAGCTCGTAGGTGTGGTACGTTATACGATACTTAATAAATACATTTCAGAAATAATCAAAATCGACAATCGGTAATTAAAAAAACGATTAAAAACGTTTTATTTACATATTAAACATTGCAGAGCTAATTAAAAAAACACGCAAAATATCTTTTACTTTTTATAAAACGGCGTTAAAACTTATAAAGTTTAACACCACTTAATAATATAATGTAAGCCAAGTATAATATTATAATCATAACAAAATAAGATGTATTATCCACCGATATAAAACGTTATAAAAAATGGACAAAAAATACATTAAACTTTAATACCCGAAAAAATACCAAAAAGTAAAAACGGTAATAAATAAGTTAATATAATCCACATTTATAAAAACGACAAACAAAACAAAATATAACAAAAATTAAAAGCGGTCAAAGCTTTTTTATAAGCAGCAATAGAAAAATAAATCTAGGAAGCCCGGTATACGAACCTCCATCTTATTAATTACGGTCAATCCTAATACTTTGTTTACGTAAAAAAAAATAACAAATCTATAAACGGATTACCCGTATATATATTTAAAAAAAGGGTTCGACTTTTATATTCGAATAACATACAGCCACAAAAACTAATAATAATATTAAAAGTTACTACCGTGCAAAGCTATTGTTTATCTTTAAGGACTTTGCTAAACCGTGGCCAGCGGGTATAAGGTTCACTAGGACCGAAGCTTGTCAGCAATTACGTATTAGTTGGAATCGGAATGAAGTACGGGACTAAGGTATACAATCTATTTAAACCGTGAAAAACTAGTTGAAAAGTTATCGTGTTCGAAAATACTAGATATAATATTTATCGTAAAAGTTAATCGTGGAATAATTTCTGTATATTAGCTCAGCCTTGTTTTCTATGCTTAAGTTATTTTTATTTCGTAATATTAAAAGTTACGAACCTTTACTATATAAAAAAATCGAAAATATAATATTATTATTAACATAGCCGGATAACGAAATTTTTTTTTAGAAAAGCTTACGTATTATTTCGGGTAATATAATTATTAAACTTAAACCACGTATCGATAGAGATCGGAGTAAGGACGGGACTAAGGTGTGCAATCTATTCAAACTGTGAAAAACCATTTAAAAAGTCATCGTGTTCGAAGATACTGGGTATAATATCTATTATAGGAATTTATTGTAGAATCATTTTCTGTATATTGGCTCAGCTTTATCTTTTAGGCTTGATCTATTTTTACCATATATTAAACTTAAAAAAATAAGATTAAAAGTTTATTAACAAATATTACTAAAAGGTTATTACCGAAATTCAGTTTTAATTAATATTTAAAATAAACCCGTAAAAACGACAAATATTACGAGAAAAACTGGCAAAATTTTCCAACCCGAATCAGCTAATCTCTCAAACGGAATAAAAGGTTATTAAAAAACTTAAAAGTAATATTTGCGATATAGCAAACCGGCTATATTGGTGAAAAGAGAGAATTATTTTATTTAAAAATTAGTTATACTACTAAAAAAGCTAATTAAAGCAAATACAGAAAATATATAAACATTTTATAAAATAAGTCTAATAGTTTACAAAATTCTTAAAAAAAGAACATTACTTATAAAAAAGTTTTAAAATAGTAAAAGTTAAAAACAATAACAGGAATTTCTTAAAATAGCTTTAAGTATAATAATAAAAGCTAACAATATATTTGTTACTTTAAAAATACAAATTAAAACAAATTGATATATTACAATAATAAACCGCGAAACCTTAAGCACTAATTATATCATTCTGAAATTAATAAATTAGCTTAAACAGCTATAAAAGAATAAAAAAACCCTTTACATTACCGAAAACGTTGAAAATTAGGCATTCGTGTACGATAACGGAGAAATTATACGTAAAATTAATTACTTCGAAAATTTTAACAACAAACGAATTTAAACAGTTAATTTCGGTATCGTTCCGCTAAAAACCCTATAATATAATCCTAAAAAAACCTTAGTTATATCAATATAACCCTTTAATTAATTAAAGTATTGGCTAGGTAAAATTTACTTTATACCCCATCAATAAATAAAAAAACAAACGAAATCTTTACATTCGATTAACAAGAAAAGAAAATATCAAATACAGACATAAAAATACGATAAAAACCTTACTACATAAAAAATTACGATATAGAAAAAAGGTATAATAAACGCGTTTAACGTATAATAACTATTATTTGGATATAACTTTGCAATATAAACGAAATTTTGAAACATTAGCGCGAAAAGAAAAACCATAATTAATATATTATTACAATATCGTAAATATAAGCTATTATTTTAAAATAAGATTAAAACGAAATTACCAAAATATAACAAATAAAATTATAGAATACTCTTTAAAAAAGCACATTACTTAAATTCTGGCTTATTTAAAATTTAAACGTAATAAAGTTTTATTTTTTACGTAAATATTTGAAAGATAAAATATAAAAAGGATAAATTCGATAATTTATATTTTTAACCGGATATTCTATATTTTTCGTACTAAAGAAAAACGGCAAATTACGGCTAACAATAGATTACCAACATCTTAACAGCATTATTGTTTAAGATAGAATACCTTTGTTATTAATTACCGAAGTAAAATTACTTATAAAAAACCAAACACTTTACCGTTTTAAATTTAAAAACTGGTATAACCTAATTTAAATTAAGCCAGGATACGAATAAAAAACGGGTTATAAAATAAAATACGGATTATAGGGATTTTTAATTACATTAATAAAGCTTACAAATAGATTAACAACTTTTTAATGAATAATCAATTATATATTTAAAAATTATATAAACATTTTTATTATATATTATTTAAACAACATATTAACTTTTTTAACATGGAAAAAACCATGTGTAAAATAAGTTTATTATATCTTTTAAATTTTACACAACACTAATTTGTTAATTAACGTCGAAGAAACTTATTTTTATACGCAAAAAGTAAAATATCTGAAATATATCATTATTTTCGAATATATTAAAATAAACTTAAAAAAATCGTAACAATTACCAAATAACCTATGCTTACTACCGTTATAAAAATACAAATATTTATTAAATTCGCTAATTATTACAGTAACTATATTAGACATTCTAATAAAATTACGATATTATTATCCAATTTGACCAAGGAAAACTTTTCTATCAATAACGGAAATAGAAAAAGTTTTTTAAAAGATTAAAAACGTAATTACTAATAAACAAATATTAATCATATACGATTCACAACGCTTAATAAAAATAAAAATCGATTTTTCGGATTACGCGTTAAATATAATAATCGGATACCGAAATAAATAAAAAATTATTTTACTTAATTACTTTTTATTCATAGAAATTAAAAAAAACGAAACTAAATTACACTATTTCCGATAAAAAGTTTATAATTATTATAATAACTGCCCGAGAATTTTATATATACTTAAGGGAAATATTTATTAAATTAAAGTTTATACCAATTGCAAAGGTTTTACCGGTTTTATTATTATATGAAAATTTACAAAACGATAATTACGTTACGCGAAAATGCTAACGAAATATAACTTCGTTATTATCCACTAAAACAAATCCGAAAAGGATAAAATAAACGCTTTTAATATTACTTTAAAAATATTTAAAGTTATAATAAATGGTAACAATCAAAATAATCTCTTTTAATTTAGAGCAGAAAATATAAAAATATAATAACAACCGACTGAAAGGTTAAAAAACAAATAAAATTTAAGTTTTAAAAATATCAACAAAAGCTTAATATAAGAGGTATATTAATATTTACTTTATATACATCTAGGGATTTACAGAACTTTAAAACGTTTATAACGTACTTATTATTTTCTTAAAATAAAAATAGCAATAGGAAAAGTTAAACGAAAATACGACGGTTGTATTAAAGTCAGAATTTTGCGATATAAACTATATAAAAAATTGTAACTATTGTTAGTTTCATAATAACTATAGAATTCGATTAATATAAACTTTATTATTAAACGTCCCTTATTTGGAAACCTAATAATAAAAATATATTATAACAGCATTTTCGTTATCGTTAACCGATTTACAATTTTTTTAAACCTTAAAAATACGAACATAAAATAAATAATATATATCTTTTCCGAAATATCTTTAATATACGTGGATTATTAACGGAAATTATTTCAAATAAAAATATTACCTTTATTTTTAAGTTTTAGCAAAGCCTTATAATATAAGTTAACTTAAACTATAAATTATTTAACACGTTTAACCTTTCTATCAAAAAATAAATAAAACGAATAAATAAAAATTTTAAATTTATTTATAATATTACGTTAATTATAAGCAGAATAATTAGGTCGAAAAGTTACTAATAACTTAATTAACTTATAATGTTAATTATTATAAAATGTTAAAATAACTTTAATAAATGTTAATTTCGGTTTTATAGTAAAAGTTTACAAAAGAATACTCAATAACGGTTTAATTAACATAAAAGCTATTTTAATATCGGAACCACTTAAGCAGTTACATACAAAAATAAAAACGGAACTTAAATTCGTATAAAACCAAATAGAGAAATATTACAACCAAAAAAATTAAAACATGGTTTATCTAACTATGAAAAATATTAGAATTAAACGCCTAAATTAAAAATTCCATTTTAAATACATCAGCCTATACAAAGTTATTAAGAAAATTTTAAAAAATATTTACGAATTAAAACTACTTTCGAAAATTAAAATTTATTCAGTTTTTTATATTTCCTTGCTTAAAATAACCGTAGGTATCATCAATATTAATATAGAAATAGAAAATAAAAGCAAAAAATATATATCAATATACGAAAAAAAAGAAAATTCCGGATATACGCAAAAAAAACCCTGACTTACTAAATACTTGGTTAAATAGAAAAATTACCCAAATTCCGAAAATATCTAAAACCCCACTAAAAACCTTATAAGCACCTAACGCTTTTTAAAAAACTTTTACCAATAACGCCGGAACCAGCTATAAAAGCACCTCAGTCCACGTTATCAAAATTGGGCCAATCGGTAACACTAATACCAGACCAGTTAATTAAAGCTATAATTTATACTAATATAGCAATCTTGATAAACAAACTTTTCCGTTCCTTTTCGAAACGAACGAACTTCTTTATTACCTCGGTACCTTTAATATCACGACAGAACATCTCCAACCTACGGCTACGGAACAATCGTCGTTATTTCTAAAAATAATTTAATTTATTAACGGCGGTACGTAACATTTCTCGAACCTGCTTTTCTTTACGTTTTAAACGATTTTCTTGGGTTAATAACTTTTTATATTCCGTTTCCGAAAACCCAAAAACGCTACAAAGGCTACTATAACGTTTATAACGTCTGCAGTTTTCAAAGTTACGAAAAACCTTATAATCTATACCTTTTTTATATATTAAAAACAAAAAGGCATAATAGAATTAATATGAACAATAAGTTTTAATAAGATAAAAACATTAATACGTTAATAAAAATAAAACTTTTTAATTTAACCGGACGTAATAATTAACCCCAGGAAGTAGTAAAAAACTAAAAATAAGAAAAGAAATTATTTACTTAAAAACGACAAACAAATAAATTAATTTTTAACAATATACATCCTAAAAGAAAAGAAATCGTATTATAACTTAATAAAACTTAGCTTTTCTAAAAACGGTCGAAATTTAAAAAAAAACGATAATAACTTAAAGTTACATAACCGGCTTAAAAAACTGAAAGGTTTTGACACTTTAAACGGCTTAAGCTGTAATATCGCTTAAAGGATTTAAAGAGTTTAAAATTTAAACGCTTTAAATACTTTAAGCTAAAAATAAAATATATACGTTTATTATTTCCTATAGTTTTAAATAGCACCAGCTTATAATACAACTTGGTTACCTATATTACTCTTAGTTATCTCTTATTATTAAACGTAACTAGTTTATTTTTTGTTGCTTAATTTTCTACAGTACCACTGCTAACATAAACCCGTACGACTAGGTTTAATAATTAGTTAACAAACCCAGCCG
Organism: Monosporascus sp. 5C6A; assembly: GCA_004155035.1. Lineage (NCBI taxonomy): Eukaryota > Fungi > Ascomycota > Sordariomycetes > Xylariales > Monosporascus > Monosporascus sp. 5C6A. Next base: position 3,712 of record QJOB01000190.1, on the reverse strand, counting down.
TTATAGTATAACGAATAAAGGGAAAAGCTAGCTATAATATATTTTATTATTACCTTGCTTATAATTCATAATTCGAATAGCCGTTGAAATTACTAAAAATTAAGCTTATATAATACAAAGTTTAAATTATATCAATTTTAGAATTTGGAAACTTTTTCCTTAAATTCGTTAAATAAATTACAAAGCATAAATTAAATAACGTAAAATAAAAACCGGCGTACGTTTTATATAAAAATAAATAATGGAAATCACGATTATTATTATTTTATTAGGCAAAGTATTAAGAATATTAATTTTGTTTTTAATATTACGAAACAGACGTTATATATATAAGATATTTAATAAGTTTTAATATTAATATAAATATATATAGTGAAATCTTTTTAAAATTTTTTATAAATTTTTATATTAAATTTGGTTATATCTAGCTTTTAAATATCGAAAAGATGGTAGAAAAGATATCCAAAAAGTCATCCTAGAATATAATGCTTGAAACAGCTGAGCTTCGAAAAAAACAAGAAATAAGAACCGCTGTAAAAGAAATAAGATATTAATCGTTAAAACCCTAGGAAAAAAGCCGTAGTAAAAGTTCAATTTTTTTTAAAAAAATTTAAAAAGTAAAGAAATAAAAAAAGCAGATTAATTGTATCAAATATCGTTTAAATTTTACATTTGTTAGTTATTATATTTATAAATAAAATTAAAAATATATTACTTTTTTAACTTGATTACTTATAATATTACTTTTCTAACATACATTAACAGATTAATTAAATCCGTACGTTCGGATACCTCACCTCCTAACTCCGACGTATATTTCCAACCCTTTCCAAATTCAAAATCCAATAACTTAATAACCACAATACGGATTTAGATAAGGTCGCTTCCGTTTTTGTAACCGATCGTCGGCCTAACGAAAAATTTAATCCGGAAGCCCCGGCCTTTATTATTAGGGCCGTAGCTGCAGGTATAACCTAAACCTGGGTAACTGAAACGACAGAAATAAAACATTAACGTATGGAAAAATAAATTTAACGGTTTATAATTTAGAAAACAGTTTATAACTTATTACGAAGATATTATTAACAGGTTATTCGAAGTTATTTAACTTTATGTTTTTATTAATCAAAACGTTATTATTTTTATAATACGTACCGTTAACTTAAAAAACGGGTGTTTATATTAACCCGTTAACGAGAAAACGCTTTTTTCGTACGTTCGCTTAAAAGAAATAACATGAACGAAAGAAACAAACAAATTATTAACAAATAACGTATATAAACGTTTAAAGTTTGTTAATAAGGCCTTTAAGAGGTAAAACCAAAAACATTTTCTTTTAATACTTACTTCAGACAAATGTTTTATATAAAATATACCCGAATGCCCGGGTTAATAAGTGCTTTGTTTATTATCGGAAAGATATTATAAAAACCTAATAAATCCGGTAAGTTATAAAAAAGGTTTCGTTTTTATTATAACTTAAAAAATAATATAATAATGTAACGGCAAAAGCGAGTTTAATCTTATTATTTTTTACAAACACGATAAGCTTTTCCCGGGCGGCGGAGTAGTTTTTCGGCGTTATATCGAAGTTTTTAAATAAGGGCTTTTTCCGTTTTACAAGGCTAGAAATCCGTTTATTTAAAATAACACTCCAATATATAAAGTTGCTACCGTTAAGAAGTTTTTTAAAAAATAAAAAAATTTAAATATTCGAATAGTTTTTATATTTCCTCGATTTAAACCTAATCGAACACCTTTAATGCGCTTTAAAAAACAAAATTTACGAAATCGAATCCGAATTCGATTGCTTACTTAATAATAAAAAGGATCGTTATCGTACATTTAAAATAATCCAAAACGCGTAATTTCAATTAAATACCAACTTTATAATAACGCTTATTAAATCATTTTGTAAAAATTTAAAAGCCCTTTATCGTATTAAAAGATAGTATACATGGTTTTAAAACTTTAACACAGAGCTTTAAAATAATATATATATATATTTGAAAAACCGTATTTTAATTAAAAATTTAATTATTAAAAATATAAAACGAATACGGAAAAAGGTCGATTAATAAAGTGCGTACAGATCTATTTAATCGGTATGTTTATATTATATTAAAAAGTTAATATATTTAAATAAAATCAGATATTAAATAGCCGTAACTACTTATTAACTTTTTTGCTTTTAATATTATCGAATTATTTCAACGTTGCTTAAAACAAGATTATTCTCCTTCGAGGAGACGTAACCGTGTATACACTTGGAAAAATGATAGATTGCTATGTTAACTCTTAACTTTACTACCCTTTTCCTTTTTGCAGATGTCTTATTCTAACGCGATTCCAGACTGCCTAGTCTCGAATAAGTTCCTAACTACGTCGATTTTTGTCCGAATTCTGGAAGCCTTTTGCTGTTTTGTGTAGCCTAGCAAACTATTGCTTGTATTGCTTTAACGTATATTGTTTTAACATCTGTATTTCGGAATCCTTTAATTCGTTATTATTATCCGCCTGTAATTTTATTGGTAATATTTTTGCTAAAATAAGATTATGCCGTATAAGTTATTCGGAAAGTCGGTTATTTTTGTTTTGAAAATTTATATAATATCCGAAAATAAGGAACCGAATTCGATTTTTTTATGAAAATTTTTTTAAGTCGACAGTAACGTCGACGGCCTTAAAAAATCCGGTGTTTTTATCGGGATTAATTGTTGTAAACGTAATAGTTTCTACGCAAGTTTTTTGTTGCGGAAAACCGGTATCGTGTATTAAGAGTTGCATAGCATATTATATTCGGTTGTTGTTTTAATAAATAAAAACTTAAGAAGCTGTAAAAACGATCAAAGTTAAAATTCCTAGCCGTAAAATTAACGAAAGCTTATAAAGCTTTTTATACGTTTTTAAGGTTTATTTTTAAGGTTTACCGTATAAAGTTATTATTTATAAGGCCTTTAAGGACCTTGTTAAACCGTGGCTAGCGGGTATAAGGTTTACCAAAACCGAAGCTTATCGGTAACCACTAGTCGAAATCGAAATAAAACGGAACTAAGGTATATAATTTATTTAAACCGTGAAAGATTATTTGAAAAGTTATCGTATTTGAAGATATTGGGTATAGTATTTATCGTAAAAATTAATCGTGGCATAATTTCTGTATATTAGCTTAACTTTGTTTTCCAGGCTTGGACCTATATAGATTACCTTGCAAAACAAGATTATAAAATAAAAAATAATATAAACTTAAATAGGATAATTGCTAACTAGTAGCCGAGCAGATGTTAAAAAGTAAGTATATTAGGTTATTTCTATCTAGCGTTTTGTATTAGTTGATAAATAGCTATATATACTAGTAGCTGGTTTGGTAATTAGTTACTTATTTATTAAAAGCTTTTAAAAGCTATATATTAGAAAGATACTGTCAGATTTAATACTATGAAAAAGATTAAGATTAACAAAATTTATAAACAAATAAAAAAATCTTTTATTATAATTAAACCTTTTATTAATTTGTTTTATAAAAAGACTATATAAATAATATATCTTAAAAACGCTAATAGTTAATATAAATATATTTAGCTTTTCCATAATATTAATTCACTTAATAATAAATAGATTAACGTACCACACAAGCGAGTCGGCCACACAAGCGAGTCGGCCACACAAGCGAGTCGGCCACACAAGCGAGTCGGCCAGACACGCGAGTCGG
>QJOB01000189.1:0-126280 GCA_004155035.1 Monosporascus sp. 5C6A | reverse complement strand
GGACCAGAACACGAACGTCCCTGACAGTATACCCAGAGGTGCAAGCAACTCCACTGAAGTCCACGGATTGCAAAGTGGATTGCGCAATTGCCAAGCCCACGCCACCCATTTAACCCTTCCTGAAATGGACGTCCATCTATTTGAAGCTCTCGTGGATAGATATCGTGTCCATAATAAGTGGTTCATGTAACGGTATAAGGCCCGTTGTTAGTAAAGCCTAGTTGTAAAAGTGGTAATACTAACAAGTGGCTGTTTACCGCGCCACAAAAAGGGTCCCATTTACCCGGAAACGCCTGATATCTTAACACATCACTTCCCCATAACTTTAGACATACTTATTGCCTAATAACGAAAGTGGTATATTTGTAATCCTTAAATTTTTGCAATTATTTTAATACCGGGTTTAACCTAAGGAAACCCTTATATCGTTAGATATGGGTTATATATTAACAAAAATGTCATTTTTATTCGGATTTTAAATGTAAAATATGCTAACTTTACGATAATTTGGTTTTTTCAGTAACACATTATAATTATAATAATAAAAGTAATATAATCTTAAAGCTTTCGATTAAAATAATTTAACGGTAAAGTTTATTTATTTTTGCGATTTTATTTAATTTTAATTTCGAAGGTGCAACTAAATTCGGATAGGTTAAAGTATGGAGCTGTTAGTAAAGTTTATTTAACGAAAAAACAGGGTTGTTAAGCGCAACATCTGGGTTCTATACAAGTTAGGTACATTTCCGATATATTTTTGATTTTCCAAATTAACGTACGGTTCGTCGCAAAAGTAATATATAAACAAATCGTTACCTATGTAATTACTTTTCATTCCTTGCCCGATATTTACTAACCAGGTAAATACTATATTATTTTGTTAATTATTTATTAAGGAATTGATATAACTGTTATTAACCCGTTTAATAACGCCTAAAAGCTTCAAATTAAATTTACGCGTTTTGTAAATATTTCGATTAATATAGTAATATACGCGTTTTGCAGCAATTTAACTAACCTACGACCTATTTAAATTTATAGCGAATATATTACCGTTATTATGGCTTCAGGATATAACGTTTCAAGCTTTATTGTTATACCTAACAACGATATATAATCCTCTCCGCCGCCTTCCGAAATATCCACCCCTAATAATACGCCTGTTCCGCCCCTTTCCATAAGCTTAACGCCTATTACTAATAATAAAAACCTTAAACGCCGCCTTTAGGCCGTATTTTTAGGGTTTACGATATCGGAACAAATAAGGGATATAGCAACATAATCGTAGTAATTCGGATACGATATCCAACGTAACGGGAAACGTAAGTAAGTATATAAAGTTTGCGTTCGTAAACGGAAACCCAGGCCTGCCGCTTTTTCAGTACGCGGTACACAGAATCATATAAATCATCTTTATCACGCGTATAAAATCATAACTCCTAAAAAAAAAAACGAAGTTACAGTATCAAAATTAAGCTGAAACGCGTACGAAAATAACGTAAAAAGCACCCCGATCCCTTTCCATTTCCGATTATTTCGGGTTTAATACTTACAACCCCCATAAACAAGCCCTTGTTAATACGTTAATCAAAAATTTCGATAAGAAATAGTTCCGTCGCCTGTTAATTGACTGGGTCGTCGAAAGAAATCATCCGTTTACTATCGTTGAAAAAAAAAAGCTGCGTATTATCTTCGAATACCTTAACCCCTATATGAAAAATCAAGATGCCTACATTTCCCGTATTATTGCCAAAGCACTTATTATTAACGCTTTCCATAAGCACAAGCAACAAATTATGAAGGTATTATCATGTTTGCCGGGTTTTATCCATATTGCTTTTAACGGCTGGAAGTTAGGTAACCGTTATTCTTTTTGTAAAATCTGTTATTTTTTCCGCAATAAGGAAAATCAGCCTTATAAGTTAACCTTAAGGCTACTTAATATAACCTTACGCCACATAGGCGCTAGTATAACGGCAGAAATCCTTAACGTAATCGATATTTACGGAATTAAAAAAAAAATCGGTTACTTTATCCTTAACAACGCGAAAAATAACGATACAGTAATGGAGGTAATCGGTAGCAAGCTTGGCTTCAACGGGGCTTACCGCCGTGGCCGTTATATTGGCCATACGTTTAACTTTTCTGTAAAAACGTTACTATTTAACCACGATATTAAAACCTTCGAGGCTTGTATATACGGCAAAAAAACGCTTACCATTACCGAATACAAACTTTGGCATAAAAAAGGCCCTATCGGGAAGTTTCATAACCTAATTGTTATTATTTATCGTTCGGATAAACTTATTAACATATTACGCGTTATTTAAGCGGATTAAATCGCCGCTTTTAACAATTTACGGATTAAAACGTAAAAACCCCTTAATGTAAAACTTAATAACGTAACGTGTTAATTTTTATACCTATATATAATCCGCCGGGCGCTTACGTTACGCCCGTTTCTTAACATATTAATTCTTAAATATAGATACGAATGGAAAATGGAAAATTACATACGAAAAGGACGTATACGAAAAGGTGTTATTATCCTTTATATTTTATAAGCGGAAAGCTAATTAACAAATTACGATTAGGAAATTTTAAAGCTTACGGCAGATATCCTTAAATATTACGAAAATGCCGTTAAAATCCTTAAAAGTAATAACATATAGCGGTTACGAAAGCGTAAATAGGTAGATTTATACGGCAACATATAGGATATAATCCCAAGTTTCGAATTCCTTTTTAATAAGTTAAAAAATTTCAAAACACACGTTAAAAACCTTCCTAACTTGCGATATATAGCTACGAACCTTAATTTAACCTGGCTAAAATTAAACGAATATTACATTAAGTTAAAGGAAATCCCGATATATATTACTGCCCTCGCATTTTATCCTGCATATCGGTAACGGTAATTCGAAAAAAACTGGGTTAATTATCCTAAATAAATTTAACACGTTCGCAATTAAATGGAAAATATGTAACTAAAAGGATACGCCTATATAAAGGTGTTACGGGCGGAATATACATAGCTAGCTAAAAAAATGAAACGTTATTATAACGAGTTATAACAATACCTCGAAAAGTTACGATATAACCTTAATATTATAGGATCAGACGATTCGGTTAATATGGAAATTCGGGATTCCCTCGGCGAATACAAGGTTTAATATGTAAACTTCGAACCCGGGAATCGGGAGGTTCGGGACCTTATCGTATATTAGATACGCAAAAACGTAAAATATCTTCGCCTTTTTAATATAACCCTTAATTTCCTTACGATATAGCCTATGTCAACAAAATATAAGCGTTTCTTTTCAGCTGCAGGCCGAATGGTTAACGAATTACATAATAGGCTAGATATTATATTAATCGAGATGTATTAAACGCTGCGTTCGTAATATAAGGTTGGAATAATTAATACCGATATATTATTTACATCTCCAAATAAAGCCCGAAAGATGGCGAAACTTAAAGCTATAACTGATAAAAAGGTTAAGGACTAAGTAACGAATTGGATCAACGCCGTATCAAAGGATAAAATGCTTGACGATAAAGAGGATTCGTTATTCGTTGCGGAGGAAGGCGACGTGCCCTAGAGCTAGCTATATATACACACTTCAACGCCAAGAACGCTTCTCAAGATACCCTAAAGCGGTCCACGAATATCCACCGATGGCCATCCATATGGAAAAATCGCCAGTTCCATCCATATATTTTTGTATGGCCGTGGATGGACGTCAACCCACTCCACTGGGGTGGTTGGTGGCATGGATTGCATTGCTTGCACCTCTGAGTATACCGCAACTGGTTCCGCCACAGCCCACCGCGTGACGGTCCATCAGCACCGGCCGCACGGTCCAGACTCTCCCGGAGACGTCCTGGATGTCGCCGCGGCACGGCTTGTTGGCCGGCTTGTACCGGCACCTGAGTAATCCCCAGCTGAACCGCGCGAAGTTATCGAACAGGTTCGGGGAGTGTGCTGATAGAGGGCTCCGGAGGGACTCCTGAGCTGCTGTTCCCGAAGAGGCTAACTCGGCCCCCTCGTGCAGGGCTGCATCCCTTTCCGGGCGACAAAATTCAGTTCTTTCGCAAAGTCGCCAGGAATTCTATCTAATTCCCCGTAAGCTGAAGATGCGTCTCCCTTCGGTGCGCGTCGGCGTCTCGCGAAGCGATCAGTCGGTCGCTCTCATGTTTGAAGCCGTCCCTCTCCCGAGCAACAGTAGCCAACTGGACTTCAAACTCCCTGATTCGGCTGCTCTTCTCGCATCTCGAGGTATCCCTTTCGGGGTGAGGCATCGCACTCGTCCTTCAAGGTTCCAAATCCGCCCTCCGGCTTCAAGTTGCAGGTCTTCTACCTCCTTATCGCCTGTAACTGTAAAGTGGGAATTTTTTTTTTTATAGCTATATCACTCTTGAAATTCTGCACATAAGCTGCTATGTCCGTCGGCCAATGTACTACAACACATCATATGCAGTGTAGACGACAGGTTCTGAAAGCATTTAATCAAAGGCGTAATTAAGGAACTCGATAGTAGCGACTTATATAGGAGAGAATACTCACGCTGTCTGAATAACGCTTCTATTATCCCGGTCTTGGCTCCTAGCTCTTCCACATCGGTCACTTGTAGATTGACATTCTTCCTCCGTAACCACACCTTCTCTTCTACCAGACCCTCGACCGACTTTCAATGCATTCCGCGCAATCGCAATCAATCAGTTACTTCCTGCTTTCGGAACTTGGTAGGTGATCCCGCTCTGGAACTGTCTTCGTCATCTCTCACGGTGGAATATAATGTGCGCTTTCTGTGCATTGTCGGTATGTCAGGGGTGTCGCCATTCCCATGACAGAGTTGGTCTTCGTCGAGTGAAACACAAGTTCGAAATCCTTGTTTGTGACGGTGATTTCTGGTTAGAATGGCCAGAAATGGAAAAGGAGGTTTAAAGACTGTCTTCTGGACAATTAGAGAACGTCGCCTCTTGCGCTTCTAGAGCATTGATAAATTCCCAAGAAGGAGTCGGTGGTTGAGCTGTTGAGCCCTCTGTGTGCCTTACCACGTTAAGCTCTATCAAACACTCCTTTTCCTTTAAAGTTGATGCAAGTCAACTAGATATCCTACAACCTTCGGGATCATACCGGCAACTTAAGCTTTTTTACGACTTCAGCTCTTAAGACATGGGCAGGTTCCAGGTCAAGAACCGTTCTAGCACCCGATGCCTGGAACGTTAGGTTGTACAAGTACATGTTCCAGTGACAGTTATAGGAGAAGAAGAATGACCTAAGATGGAAAAAGTCGTGCCTGAAACTTATCTCGCATGGCTCAGGCCGCTCAGGACATACGCGTAGGAGTATGGAGAAGAAATAAGCCGAAAAGCGTCCCGAACCTAGCTTCGTGGACTCGACAAAGCTGACTGATGTCCTCGGGAACTAGAGAGGTTACGCCCTTCGCACTACAACGGCCCATGTCCCCAAGCGCCTCGTTCATCCGGCCGTCGGAAACATCCCAGGTGGGACTGGGTTACACGACAGACTTTAATAATCGAACGACCGCGGTGAATTCCATCACATACGTATAGAGTGTATGTATAATGAGCTGATAGATATTTAAGGGGGTCTTGACGTAACACACATTAGCCCGCCCTTCGGCTACGCTCCGAGACAGCAGGCGGAGCCGACGATGCACCGGTAAATACCTTGCGAGCGGCATCATTATCGGCAACCGGCGTGTCAGCACCTAGGTAATTATACGCAGTTTCCTTTTCTCGAGAAACCCTGCGGAAAAAAAAGGTATAAAAAATTCCGGGCCCGCTCGCGGTCAACCGACGCGTCGAGCAGGACCTCTACCCCTTCTTAAACGAGGATAATGCGGAAGTTATGAGGTACGAGATCAGATCCTAACATAATTCCTTTCCGTCCGTGGCAAGTAATAAGCGGCATTCCCCGAGCGGCCTTAGTAGAAGGCCGGATGCCGGTATCTTGCTTTTTTTATTTATTTTTTGTTTTTTTAACATATACGCGTACGGCTATGATTGCGCAAGAAGAGGCGGATGGGCGTACTTACTTCCCCGAAGGCCGACCGATATGACCGCTGGGTAGCAAGGGCTCTGCGGGTTACTTCGGCTTGCTTCCGAGGCGGCTCCAGCTCCGGCGCCGACGCCTGCTTACTTAACCGGTGACGGAATATGATTGATGCCTTGGGGAGAGTAGCTGGCTACGGAGAACGGTAACCCCGGAAACCTGGGACTAGTTCAGAGTATAATTTTCGCTTCCTGACATTTTCACCCCTCCCCGCGATGGGGGATGCTTAGTTTTTGGACTGCCGTGATGGTGGTGATGGTGGTTTCTGGGGGTGGGGTTGTGCTGTAAGCGGGGACCCCCTATTCGCGGGTTCGTCGTTCTCCTGATGAGTAATTATGGGTATTGCGGGGACATTGAGAGCTGCCTAGGTAAGTATGTAAGTAGCCTACTGGGCGCATGCCCATTGCTAATTGTTGGACATTTTGCTGCGTGGTTTGAGCAAATTGTCACACTTAAGAGGCAAGAAGACAAGCCATCCTTGAGCTGAGAGGGTAATCGCGTATGAACTTGGACCACGGTGGAAGACCCAGACGGAAAGTTGCAGATGGCCAAGAAGCACCCTCTCACAATGACATACCGTAAGGTTCAGGTGTTGGGCCGAACTAATTGACAAATTATGGATCTCTAGATGCCACGCAGAAACGCCAATCGAAGACACCTTGTATACATACCGACCCCGGCCAGCCAACAAGCAAGAAAACCAAGAGCAAGCAAAGATGCTGAAACGCGCACACCAAACCCCCACCAGGAAGCTCGACCGGGCTTGTCGCATGATCCTTGCGCTTGAACACCTTGTTCTTTAAATGTAAGTATGCCCCTCCGTATATGTATGCCCTTCTAATATATGCGAATACGCCGCCAATTATCTCGGAGTGGACATCGAGCCCGTAGCGGAAAAGGGGGCCGCCCCGACTAATGCTACCGATAGATCAAGTCGTCATGCCCCCGTAATTAGATAATGCCCTCGAGGCTCCAGTCGTTCCTCTGCGCCCGCTCCAGGACTTGCCGTCCCTTGTCTGTGAGATCCGGTCGACCGTCTTTGTCGGTAGCTTGGGCGAAGAAGACTGGCTTGAATGGTTCGTTCTTCCGCTCTCTCTCCCTAGCCTTTTCTCGCTGCCTCTCCTCGAGTTCAACTTTGACGTTGGTCGCCTTGGAGTATTGCTTGGATAGGATTGCTTGCGTGACGCCATCCCAAAGCTTCAGAGACTCGTTCTCCGCTTGTATCTCTTTTGGCGGGAGGGACTTTTGTGCTACGCTGAGGGGGTTAAGGTCGATGATGACAGTTTGTTCCTCCGGAGGGTGAGAGTCCTAATTTGCATGAAAATCAGTACCCGAGCGCAGAGCAAGGCCGAAGGAAAGAACTTGGGGTATATCTAACTTACCACAGGCTGGGGACCTAAAGTGAAGACGATCTTGTCTTTCCAGTTTCCACTGAGTCTAGCAAGTACATCGGAATCGGGGACGTCTTTTATGCGAGTCTTGTCGTCATTTTCGGGGTCGTATTTGAAAACGACACCCTCCATCCTGTTTTGGGCGCGTCCAAGCCATCCATCCTCGAGATAATTCAGAATGGCTTTTATCTTCGTCTTCGGGCAGGTAATATAGGCCACGTCGGCGACACTGACGGCTAGGGCGCCGCGGAGGATGCCTCCCAGGTGAGCAGCGGGATGCGTGAGCTGATACGTCTCGTTATCTCGCCGTTCGAGAGTGACAAAGATGCCTAGATTGTGTTCTCCGGGAGACACTTTGATGGCGGTGCCGGTGAACTTGGCGCTAATCTGGTCATATCCCCTCGCATGCAAGCCCTTTTCCGGGCAGCTGATGTAAAAGGCGCTCACGGGTGGGTGATGGGAGGTCTGTTCAGTCAAATATGATATGCGGACAGTCGGCCCTGTAGGGTTTGAGCCCGTCTGAGAGACAGAGACGGTGGATCCGGCCCTCGACTCCTGCTTCAGCGACTTCAAGGGAGACGCGCTGACGCTTCCGTTAACACCGTTACTCAGGTTCTTCGTATCGATGCGCGGTGCATTGTCTTCGGCCTCCCAGTTACACCGGAAGAACTCGCCTAGGCAAGAGTTGTACGGCTTGCAGGGCTTCCCCTTGACATATTTTAGATCCTTGGTAAACCAGAAGCGGAGGACCTCGAGCATGCGGTCAAGGGGCTCGTCAGATGTTCCGATGGCCGCGAAAGCCGTGGGGTTGTCGAGGTAGTTCCAATACTCGAGATTGGGTGTGGGCTCGAGGAGTTGAGAAGGGAGTGAGAAGCGAACAGACGCAAGGTCAGACACTCCGATGAACCTAGACGCCGTTAGTCATCCATGGCCGCTTTGCTTTATTCACTCGATGTCGCGTAGCCCAGAATAGCTTGCGCATATTGCAGGAGACGAGAACGTGACGGGGCTGGACTCCGCCATCGGATGATGCTGGGGTGGCGGTGAAGTTGTCGCGTCGGCGCTCTCAGCATCACGGACAAGTAACAAAGAGATAACACCTTACTTTCGCAAGATGGAGATGAAGGTCTTCAGCTTTCCTCCCTCGGACTGAGGAAGATCTTCCGTTTCGAGGGTCGGCGGAGGCTGCGATGCCATGATGACGAGTTTAGCGTATAAGTGACGACTAGTATAGAGTGCGTCTGACAAGGAGTAGGAACGGTGTTGCGATCTACTGGGGTTTTTTTTCGTTTGTGTTTCGAGACGCCGTTTTCGTCGAATAACCGTCCTTGAACGACCGCTACGGGATTTCGATGCCCTCTCAATAATGAGTTCGGTTTTCTGATCCGACGTCTAGTCAGGAGAGTACGGGGGCAGAGGAGAGTGGCGGCGATGGCTATCGATGGATAAGGAGCTTTGAAGACTTTAGATTGGGATTGGCCTGTGACAAAACCCGATAAGGGTGACGCTGGCAGGCAATCAATAGTGCAACCCGATAAGCAACAGCCAGTCGGTACTGTACGGAGTACCTACCTATAGGTACCTACCTCCAGGGCTACGGTTCAGGTACTCGGGGTCAGCAAGTAAGTGAACGGGGACTCGCGCAAGTTTCCCATTCTCCAGTAAGCAAGGCTTCCCCAGCATTCGATGAAGGTGCATGCCCGCTGTGGAAGGTGTTTACTTTCGTTTCCTGATCCACCAGGAGTTGTTTTTCCAGGGGGATTCATACGCGCATAAATTCCTCACTACTCGTATTTATACCTTCCAGGAATAAATCCATGATCTTCTACTGTATGTTTTCGCAGGCCTCCAAAAGGTCCCTTACATATCTTCCCCAAGATGACTGGTAGAACCTATGACTTTGATTGGAGGAACTTTCGAGTGCAGAAGGTTTCAGAGGCTCAGTGTCTGCATAAGCCAATCATCCCACCACGCGCCTGCAAGGCCTCCGTTTCATTTGGTCGCCAACCACGTGGCCCACCATCACGGCATGAATCTTGAATGCCGACAGTTGGTAGCCGAAACTTCGAGCCTCGTTGCGGTGCAAGAGATTTCGATCTTTCCGCATCGCGGGAATAGAGTACATAAGCTGAGATTGAACTCTCCTTGTCCGTGCTCGTTCTTAATCAATGACGTCATGTGTGCATCCGCCTCTGCTTATGCCTTCACCCCACCATCCGTAACTCTACTCAAACCAATGGCAGACGGAGATCTGGAGCACACGTCAGGAGGAGTCCTTCGTGTACTAGCATAGTACAATATAAGACTACTCCAGATCGTAGGTACTTTGAAGGAAGGGGCCATACAGTGTGCGAGAGGGGTATTTGCACTGGAGCCTAGGGCTTGGCTTCTACTTAACATCATCATCATTAGACAATCCAAAGGATATTCACGTCTTCTCCTCGGGACTGAATGTTCATGTCCAGCCGCACAACCCAGGCGAATTCCTGATTCGGGATGGTTGATATAGGAGGTCACGATGGCCTTCGTCTCAGGGCCCCATATTGGTCATGCTAACTAACGGCAGACACTGCTTGACCGCATGACAAGTCCAAGTCAGTATTGAGCATATGCACTGTCAGGGCGGCCAGCAACGGTCACGAGCGAGATTCCACGTCAGTCGATTGTCAACTTCTTTTCTCCCGCCCATGACAGTATTGACTCTTCGTACCATATCTTCAACCCCACGTCGCCGTTTGACCCCGTCTAGTCGAGGACATTTCTTTTAATACGGTGCTTGAAGCGGGGATACCGCACCTGGCTAGGACGAATGCGAACCATCCTTCTCAACTTACTCCAAGCCCCGCAGGTGGTCTGCCTAGAGATAGTCTGCTGTTTCAAAGTGGTGTGTGTCTATCTTCACGACAAAGAGCGCCCATATCAGGCGATTCTGGAATTCCTGTAGAAGCTGAGGAGTTCTCATAAAAGCGACTGGAAACGCACGTCTCAGCTCCCTCCTCTGCGTTTTGCGTCCGCTTGGCGCAGCTGTCAAAGGCCCTCCGTGCCGCTGAATGATGGTGCCTCGACGCGTTTCATTAAGAAGGGAGCGGTGACTTCGCATCAACGTAGTACCCGTCAAGGGGAAGGGCATCAAGAAACCACGTTTTGCGGTTGCACGCAACCGCGTACCTCAACCATCCAGTCGGTAGCCACTCGGGGGCGGCAGCCACTTCAACAGAGTACGAGCCGTGCATTCTCTCCCGACGGTGCACTCGAAGCGAACAGAAAGTTCCTTCGTCCGGAGTGATGGAGTGCAACCGCAAAAGAAGCAAGGTTACAACAAATGTTCCACCCGCTACTTTACGCATCGTTCATAGGACACGAACTCGCGCCTACCGCCAAAGCAACACAGCAGGTATGTCTGGAACTAACATTGAAGATCGCCTATCAACGGCACCCGGGTGCATGCAGGTCGTACGATTTGATTGAAACCATTATCCGGGTTTGACTTCCGACAAGGATTATGCTAGTATATATTGGCTGTTTCGATACCAGCGCCGTCAATGATTCAGTTCCTGCTTCTTGTGCATCATCAACCTCACCATCCACCTGGCCTTGTACTGTTGTTTAGATTTCTCATTGCGAATTATACGTAACACGGCCACCTCCTTCCTGTGTGCAGTATGTCGCGCAGCGTCCCAGCATATCTCCGTTGGCATTCCTATAGAAAAGTCACTGTGAAAGAGTAAATCTCAGATACCACCTCTTCGAACAACCAGATCCAAGTGGAGGCTGCAAGAGCAGTGTTTCTTGCGGCTTGCTCATGGGATGATGGTCTGCACAGATAATATGAAGACGCAGGCAGCCGTCTGCAGGGACTCTAGTTGGATCCATATTCCTCGACTTCTCCCCTTTCTTCGGCTTCTCACCTTCATACAGCCCATTCCGTCTCACAATGTCTCCGCCTAAGGTCCTACTTACCGCAGCCACCGGCTATATCGGTGGAACGATACTCCATCAGCTCGTAACATCCGAAGCCCAAAGTTTGCGCGACCTGAGCATCTCTCTGCTCGTTCGGGCCGAGGACAACACCGCCAAGCTCAAGGATAAGTATGGCGACCGTATCATGTGCGTTCCATTCAAGAACTTCGGCGAAACGGCCTTCATCACAGAGGTCTCGAGTCAGCATGACATCGTGTCAATGCGGCGTGTGGCTTCCACCCTCCAAGCGCCGAGGCAATGGTGCGTGGTCTGGGCCTACGTAAAGTTACGACCGGCCGGCCCACCTGGATGATCCACACCAGCGGGTTCTCCAACATCTCGGACCCGACCGCTCACGGGGACGGCGTACCCGGACCCCCCCGGGGGGGGGGGGGGGGGGGGTTGACAACGCCAAAGTTGAAGGCGTCTACGAATTCGAGGAGGCCGAGAACGCTCGCGAGCGATACCCGCAGCGGGCATCAGAGCTGCTCGTCCTCGACACGAGCCTCGAGGTCGTCGTCGCGCTCAGCATCCAGGCCTCCAGCGTCTACGGCGCCGGGGAGGGCCTGTTCCAGGGCGCCGCCCTCATGAACCCCATCATAACGGGCTACGTGCTGGCGCGGGGCCACGGCTTCGCGCTCGGCTACGGCACCGGCGTCATCAGCTACGTGCACGTCTCGGGCCTGGCGGCGCTGTACGTGCGCTGTATGCGCCGCGTCGTCGAGGACGGCGGCTGCGACCTGCCCCGCAGCCGCGCCGGCATCGTGTTCCCAATCAACGGTTGCACCACCATGCAGAACATTGCGTGGCGCTGCATCGACGCCGCCTTCGACTCTGGTGTCCTGCCCAGGAACGACGAAGGCCCTCGGGACAGGGAGGTCAGGACCATGGACCTCGACGTGGCGGAGGTCGGATCGGCCGGGCACAGGCTGACCCAGGGGACCGTGGCGAGGAAACTCGGCTGGGAGCCGACGAGGGGCGAGAAGGCCTGGACCCAGGACTTCGGAAACAAGCTAAGGGCCGCGCTGGCGGGGAAGAGGGGCGTGACGATCGGTAATTGTATCAATGAGGCCGCGGGCGACCCGTGAAAGTCTATCGATGGACGGGCTCTCTTCGGTCTTGGTCGAGGTGAGCATTCACACCGGCGCTGGTGAACGTATTGAGTTACCATGAGGACTATACAAAGTCTGGGCGCCCCTCTCGTGCTACCGAGGAATTGCTCGCTTTGGAGCATATACATGGATGGCGAGAGCTAGGCTGAACATCACCAGTTGTCCCTTAGCCGTGACCTGGCCCATATAGCTAGCTGCAAAACTGGCGGTTGGTCATGTGAAGGACCGTAGAGCACCCTCAGCCATCGAATGACAACGAAATATGCTTGTATATACGTATGTCTATATACATCTAGCGTCGTCGTTCTATTGATCCGCGCTAGCACAAAAGTCCATAGTAGATTCTACTCAACACACCGCCTCGGATTATCCCGTAAGTGTCATTGTCTTCTAAAAAATCTCGCTGGATGAGAATTGTCCATAATAGACACCGGTTGATTCCGGGGCATTTCGCGTCACGTGTGCGTCTCGCTATTTCGCGGGCACACCCCCGACGCACGACAGCTTTACACACCTCTTCTCTACGAACACTACAACTATACAATGCGCCCGAAAATGCGGTTTCGGTTGAAAGGTAGAAATTTTTATATGTATTATGACCCCGTTGCTACCGTAAAGTTTATGATTATTATACAAGGGTATATTAAGGTCACAGGAGGCTACGTAATAAGGTTACTACTCTCTCTACGTATCGGGTTGATCCCCTCAATGATATGCAGCCCCATTCGATATATAATTAATAAATGACACAACAGACCGATACCCCCGGGAACCAAACTACAACATTAATAGCTCTTACAGACATAACAGTATTATTTCCTAAGTTAGGGCCACACCCCGAGTCTCTGGAACGCCACAGTCCCGGGACTTCGGGACTATGTCCGAGATCAAATAGTGAACTAGAAAAGGGGTCACCGTGTGCTTATGTACTGATATTGCCGATAATGTCGCTGTTTCTACCTCTAACATCAGACTTGGTTGAAGTAGAATCATCTCGTTTGAGCGAGCGGGCCGTTGCATAGAATATCTATATGCAGAGGTCGCTGCAGGTTTATGAGAAAATAAAGGTCGTGTAGCCTGAATGGACCCCGGTTCCATGTTCCACCTGCATGAGAAATACAGTCACGCGGGGAATGAACCGCCGCATCCGACATCACATTGCATCATGGACGACCTGCCGTGATATGGAAGCCGCAGATCACTAGAAACTGGGTTCGTATCTTGCATCTAGTCCGTCTTGAACAGGCAGGTCGTTAACTGCTACTGTCCTCTAACCTAGGTGCGAAGATATCATGGTATATCAATATGCGACAACCTCATGTTGAGAGTCGATGGAGGGAAGTGTCCTTCTCATGTAGACTTTCTCCCTGTATGTTGAGAGATGGCGGCGAAACCCGTTCTAAGGTCGTGGGGCGCCCCGCATTCTCTCCGTGTCCTCCTTCCCCTCTTTCTCCTCACCCTCTTGTCCGCTCCGCCAGCTGCGGGCCAGATCCCAGGCTCAATCTCCACAGATGACCCCGCGGACATCCTGCGGTTCATCAACCCCTTGATCGGCAGCACAAACGGCGGCAACGTCTTCGCCGGGGTCACCCGGCCCTACGCCCTGGCGAAGCCGGTCGCCGACGTCGACGGGCAGAACACGGGCGGCTTCGCCACGGACGGTTCGAACGTCGTAGGGTTCTCCGCCGCGCATGACTCCGGCACCGGCGGGAACCCGAGCTTGGGCAACTTCCCGCTGTTCCCGCAAGTGTGTCCCGGAGACGAGCTGAACGCCTGCGCCTTCCGGATCGGCGACCGCGCGACGCCCTACGTCGGGGAGAGCGTCGTTGCGAGGCCCGGGTACTTCGCCCTGGACCTCGCCTCGGGCGTCTCGGCCGAGATGACGAGCAGCGAGCATGCCGCGCTCTTCAGGTTCCGGTTCCCCGCCGCCGCCGCTGCTGAGGGTGCGGACGAGGTGCACCATCCCCTGGTACTGCTCGATCTCACGGACCTGTGGAAGAGCCGGCAGAACGGGTCCGTCAGCGTCGACGCCGAGACCGGCCGGCTGCGGGGCAACGCCACCTTCCTGCCTAGCTTCGGCGCCGGATCGTACATGATGCATTTCTGCGTCGATTTCTTCGGTGGTGCCGTGCACGACGCCGGCGTCTGGGTCAACAGCCGCGCGGGCACCGAGCCCAAGGAACTCTACGTGACGCGCGGCTTCAACCTGTTCTACCTCGAGGCGGGCGGCTGGGTGCGCTTCGCCGACCTCACCAATGACACGCTGACGGCGCGAGTGGGGATTAGCTTCATCAGCGCCGAGCAGGCGTGCGCTCGGGCAGCGGAGGAGATCCCGGAGCCCCTGGGCGGCGACTTCGACAGGCTGGTGCGGGAGGCCGAGGACGCGTGGCGCGACAAGCTGAGCCCGATCTCGGTGAAGCCCGGCGGCGCCAGCGAGGACCTGCAGACGAGCTTCTGGAGTGGCATCTACCGTTCGATGATCTCGCCGCAGAACTACACCGGGGAGAACCCGAGGTGGGACAGCGGGGTCCCGTACTTCGACTCGTACTACTGCCTCTGGGACGCGTTCCGCGTGCAGCACCCTCTGCTCTCGATCGTGGACCCGGCGGCGCAGATCCAGATGGTGCGGTCGCTCCTCGACATCTACCAACACGAGGGCTGGCTGCCCGATTGCCATATGAGCCTGTGCAATGGCTGGACGCAGGGAGGCTCTAACGCCGACGTCGTGCTGGTGGACGCCTACGTCAAGAACTTGACAGCGGGTATCGATTGGGAGCTCGCCCTGGAGGCCATCATCCAGGATGCGGAGGTGGAGCCTTTGGAATGGTCATACCACGGCCGTGGCGGACTCCAGAGCTGGAAGAGTCTCGATTACATCCCGTACCTAGACTATGACCCGCTGGGGTTCGGCACGAACTCGCGGAGCATCTCGAGAACGCTCGAGTATTCTTATAACGATTTCTGCCTCGCGACCCTAGCCCAGGGGCTGGGGAGGTCTGATCTGTACGACAAGTACATCCAGCGGAGCATGAACTGGCAGAACCTCTGGAGGGAAGATCAGACGTCGGTGATCCGGGGCAATGACACTGGTTTCACGGGGTTCTTTCAGCCGAAGTACTTGAATGGTACATGGGGTTATCAAGACCCCATCGCCTGTTCGGCCTTGGCGGGTTTCTGTTCATTGACTAGTAATCCAAGCGAGACTTTCGAGGCCAGCGTGTGGCAGTATCACTTGTAAGATCCCAACTAGTCCCTTAATTCGAGTTGGCTCCGCTGATGTCTTATAGCCTCGTGCCGCAGTCAACTTCTACCCTCATCGACTTGATGGGCGGCGACGAAGCCTTCATTTCACGGCTGGACTTCTTCCACACATCCGGCTTGGCCGACATATCAAACGAGCCGGTCTTCTCCACCGTCTACCTCTATCACTACGCCGGCCGTCCCGGCCTATCTACTAAGCGCCTTCACACGTACATACCATCTTGGTTCAACAACACGAACGGCGGGCTGCCCGGCAACGACGACTCCGGTTCCATGGGCGCGTTCGTCGTGTTCGGCATGCTGGGTCTCTTCCCCATCGCCGGGCAGAACGTGTACCTGATATCCGCGCCGTTCTTCGAAGAGGTCAAGATCGCGAACGCGCTGACGGGAAACACCGCCACTATCAGGGCCGTGGGCTTCGATCCGAGTTACGAGAACATCTACGTACAGAGCGTGACCGTAAATGGGGAACCGTGGACGAAGAGCTGGATCGGGCATGAGCTCTTCGCCGAGGGCTGGACACTGGAGATCACGCTGGGTGCCGAGGAGAGCGAATGGGGGTACGATGTTAATGATCGCCCCCCGAGTTGGATCGGGGCCTCTAGGGTATAGAGTTGTTCGATCCTGCTCAATGAAATTGCATATTTACTTTCTACCTCTGTTGTGCGTGCTGGGCTGTCCCATGGACTATCCGGCGTTTGAGTATGCTCCTCTTTTTGACTTGGCTGATTCGCAGAGCAAAATGAGGCATACCTGAGTCTCCTTTACCAACTGCTGCCCGTTAGAGTACGGACAAACACCACAGTGTCTTAAACGCAGATATAGCTTGTGGGAAGTGGAGGTCGAGTACGGTGATTCTCTATCAAATATTCCCGCTGGGAGTTAAGGCTTGACTGACTTCGACGCTTTTGTCCGTATTTTTATTCGGCGGATCTTCTGAACTTCCAGATATATAGGCTGCTACTTCCGCATAACATTGTGAGAAATTTGCCGTTCCTGCTGCCTCAGAACAAGTAATCCCTATGAATCTTCAGGGACCTTAAGCCAACTTAGGCTGCTCAACACGCCTCTGCCCCTGCTAAGCTTCCCAACGTGAAGGGGAGGTAAACTATCAACGAGGAGCTAGTTATACGCAAATAGCTTGAAGCCATTTCCCCCATTTCAGTCAACATCGTCACATACGTGCTACACCATTTCATCTACCAAACTCCCGACTACAGGAAATCAGATTTCCTGCCTTCCGTCGACAATAACAGCGGTGCGTTATTATTAATGTTATGGGAAACTCATGGCGCACAGGTCCACCCCTGAGCCTGTTTAATTTACACTGTATCTACGGAAGAAATCCATAATCCAGCTCGAAACCTCGAACGTCGCATTGCCCCTTTCCGGCCAAACATGCCCAACATCATCCCCATCATAGACCAGCCTAACCAAGCCCTCTCCGAAATCCATATTCACCCCGTTCGTACCGCGGTGGCGGCGCACGGGGCCTCGACTACCACGGGGTCATAGTCCTGCTCCTGTGCCACCTCCCGGATGTAGTAGGTGCCGGACGCGGGCGCGAATGCCGTGATGCGCCTCGATAGGATGTCGTCGGCTTCGGCGCCGAGCGTGCCCTGCTAGGTGGTGCCGCCGTCGTCATTCTTGTCCTTTCAGGGCAGATCTACGTTAGCTGATGGGCTAGGTAGGTAGGACTTCAGGGGGTTGGTTTGGTCACTTACGCCCTGCATCTACGCTACGATGTGGCCCTTGTTGAAATTGTGATCGGTCAGGTCGTCCACCACCATCTGCAATGTGATGTTGCCCACTGCTCCATGGAACAACAGGCTCGTGTGGGTGCCGGTATTTTCATGATACGTCTTGGACAGCTAGAAGCCGGGTGTGTAGCTTTGAATCGGACTGTCAGCGTTATACACCGCCGGTAAGTTCGCAACAAAACTTTTGGCCTCCGAACCTTCCAATATTGGTTTCGGCTTGAAGCATTTATATTCATTAGTTTTATTTTATTAATACGTTTTACATGATACTTATGGGTTAATAAAAGGAGAAGTTCCATTTAGACGAAAAAGGAATTTGATACATAGCGTTATAAACGACAAATATAAGCTAAATAACAGAATTATATTAATGCTTTAAATATAAAAACAATATTAGTTATTATATGTTGGAATTAATAAGTTTCGAAAGATTAATTTATATACGGTTTAGCTAACGTACTTTACGGACAAGCTGTATATACGGGCAAGCTGTATATTTTTTAGCACCACTTAATAATTAACCTAAATAATTTTACCACCACATATCGAATAAATTTAAATTAACGGTAATCCTTTTTATTAACCGTATTTATAACTTATTAATAGTTATATCTATTATAATAAGGTTTATAACAAACGTTATATTGTTATTTTTTATTAATCTATATGTAATCGATATTTTTAATAGTTATTAACAATTATTATTTCTTATTATCTTTTTTATTAATCTAAAGGATTTTTTTTTCATGTAATAAGCTTTTTCTTTTATTTTAAACGTTTGTTTTAATTTTTTAATTGCGTAGGACCGTATTGTTGCTCCGACAAATCCTGCAATACCTCGATACGCTCTACGACGCGCCCCGGAACGCACCTTATAACAAGCCTTACAGCCTTGCCCCACAGCCTTGTAACGCGCCCTGTAACAAAACCCTAGCTTTCCAACATAACGTATTTTACGAATATTTTCTACGTATTAAAGCTGGACAAAAAAACGTTCGCGTAAATGGATTAAGAATTCGGTCAGTAACAAGTTTCCCGTCGGTCGGCTTTAATTCGTATGAAATAGGGGTAATATTAAGTTAAACGCGTTAAAAATTAATCGCTTATATATAAGTTAACAAAAAAAAAGTTTTACGTCTGTAATAAGCCTTATTATAATAAGTGGAATTGTTAATAAGCTGTAAATACGATTAACGAAAGAGAATACCGTTAATTTAAACCAATTCGATATGTTATAGTAAAGTTATTTAGGTTAATTATTAAGTGGTGTCAAAAAGTGTACAGCTCACCCGTATAATACGTTATAGTAAATATTTTTATATAATGTTTAAATAGTAATTGCAGAAATTAAGGAAATAATACATAGTACAAAAACTTAGCACTTTATCTCCATTTATTAACTGGTTTAAACAGTATATAAAACCTAAAGCATTTACTTTAGCCGTAAGTTAATGCATTATTATATCTAACTATAGATGTAATATTACTAAAATAAATTGTATTACCATTTAAATAATTTAAGTTGCGATTTTCTAAAATTATAATTTACCACTTTATAGTAATAAAAACTGCCATTTTATGTTTGAATGTAATTAATTAATTATCAACACAATTACGGTCTTCGGTTGAAAAACAAAGCTTATAAATTTTAATTAAAACGTTCGATAACTGTTAGATATAGGGGATGTCAGTTGCGTTGTTGTATTCAGCTAATTGTGCAGCTTTTTAGTACGCGTACAGCGTTTATGTAGCCTAGTAACGGAACAATTATCTTCCGATTAGAGCGTAGTTAAGGTACTTTAACGCCTTGGCTAGTTGACATACCCCCTTAACGCCTTAAAGAATTCGGGGCGTTAATTGTTACATTTAATTACGTTTTAAAGCTACAGCCTTCCATTTAACTTCTTCTCCGGTAATTATATCCTTTTAATTAGCTAATTCCTTATTAAAAATTGCTTTTAACGTTTTCTTACGGTAATCCAAGATTTTTGTAATATTTATTAATTTTAATTGCCTTTTGAAATATTTAAAGAGTTTTTGTAATAGGGCTTTCGTTAATACATTAGTTAATATATCGTTTATAAACGTATAATTTATTTTAATCAGGTTTTTTTTTCGCGTAATTAATAATTATATATATTTATGTACCGCAACTTTGTTTTTAAAAGGATAACGTCGCCATTAATAAACCGTATAATCTGCTAATTATTATATTATATATTTAAAGCTTTTATATTTAAGCTAACTTTTAATTCCTTAATTAATCGAGAAACAAATAAGGTTTTTTTTAATAACTTACGTAAAAAGTAATAATTTTGTTTCGGTTATAGAAATAATAGTTATATTCGATTTATTCGTACGTTATTTTATAATATTTTTAAATAGCTTTATAATATAAGTTTAGGAATTTTTTCGATCCAATATATTATTTGTAAAAAAAACGTTGTTCCAAGTATTTAACGAATCTTTACCGCCGAACTGTAACGTTAACGTTTTGATACCGATTAAATATAATATAACGTAATTAACTGCTTTATAATATATGTTACTGGGGTTTAAGTTAAATCGGGTAAATCGGGATATTGCGAAGGATATATCGGGTTGCGTATAGACCGTAACATACAGAATAGAACCAATTTTTTTGGGTATTTATTAACAAAGTTTGAATGGGCCAGATTAGGATTTAGCAGTAACTTGACGTTTGTTATTACCGTGTTTAGGAAGTTATTTAAATCTTTTTTAAGAATTAAGTTAGTTAGTTTATTTGTAAAGTCGGATTGGAATAATTAAACTTTTTTGTTAGGTTTATTTTTAATCATTTCGATATTTAGAAATTACTGTAGGTTTTTATTTTTTATAAAGGTATACCGTTTCTATATTTATTAAATTAACCGACCGACGAGGGCTTGGTTTTTTTTGTTGTACGTAACGACGATATCGTGGACGTAGAAAGAAAGTAGCACTTTTTAACGAAAAAAGTAATAGACTTTATAAGGAACGGGGTTAAGTTTTAAATTTTTAAACGTATTAGTAAAGTTTTTTTTATTAAAGTAAGGGCGATTTTTTAGGCCGTATAAAATCTTTTTAATTAGCAGTACCCTGTTACGTTAAGGATATTCCAGGAGCGTTTTTATATATATTTCGTAAGGTAAATTTGCGTTAACGAAAACGTTTATAATGTTATATTGCTTAAGTTTTAGGTTAAATTTAGCCGTAATAATTATTAAGGCTTTAAAGGATTTGCCGGCTAAGGTACATGCGTAAGTATTATTATAAGCGTTTTTAAGCTGTTAATTACTTCGTATAATAAAACGAAATTTGTATTTTTTATAACCAATTATGTTTATTAAATTTGTAAACGCATATTTATATACATTTTAAAACTTATTTCCTTTTAATAGGGATTAATCGATGATTTTCCAAAACTGTATATCTCTGTAATTTTGTAAATGGGCTTTTTCGATTGCTAGGAATAATTTCTTTAACGGATATATATTTAGCCTTTATAGTTTCGTGGTAATAATGGTAAGTTTCGTTTATGTATCCGGTTTTACGATTTAAGTAATATCTTTATTGTTAATTTTATTTTTAATATATTAAAATCTTTTCGATTAAAATAACGCAAATTTCGAGTTATTTTTTTTAAGTTTCAGCAGTTTACTAACTAATTATCGATCGTATTAGTAGAATAGGTTAATCGTTTAACGTTAAACGCGGCCTTTTATATTTTGTAATTATACCGATAATTATTATTTCGATACGAAACGTACGGGAAATTTACGTTCATAACTCGTAAAAAACCTTGAACTTTTACGGTTATTTTGGATTAAATAATATAACAAAAACTTAAGGTTTCCTTTATTTTTTTTATCAACGTAATGATCGTAGTAATTATTAAGGTAGACGTTAACGGCGGTAATAGTTTAAAGGACGGAAGTGGTTCGAATATAGCTGTTATATAAAGATAATTAGTTTTTTGCAAATAGGTTTGTTTTTTCCTATCCCGTACGTTACTTTAGACGCCTATGCTATTTTAAAGTTATTTTTCCTACCTAGCCGGTAATTAAATTATTTTATTTAAGTCTTTATTTTTTATATATATAAGGTGGTTATGGACCTGATTAGGTACGTGGACCTGTTGGAATAGGTTCTGTAGCTTGGTTTCGGTAATATAGAAAAGGTTGTTTTTTTTAGATTTTTGATATTACTTAAAAAGGTAATTTTTTCGTTAAATTATACGTTTCGTATAATAATAACTTTATTTGTTAACGGGTTTTAAATTTCGTAGATATTAGTAAATCGGTAACAGATTAAGAAATTTATTTACATTTTGGGATTTCACTTTTAAGGTTTTTGTTTTTTATAATAACAGTTGTTATAACGTAAGTTGTATAGCCGTAAGCTTATAAATAAGCTTATTAAAACTTACGATTAAATATTAAAACGCCGTTTTTATATGTTAAATAAATATAATAAACTTCGTATGGGGTTTGCTAAAAATAGGTACGGAACGTTTAAAAAGTGTATTTTAAAAAACGATTATTATACAAAATAACGTTAAATTACCTGTATTTCTAAACTTATAAATGTTTAAAACGGCAATATACTTATATAACCGTATTTTTAAATACCCCCGTTTTAAACCTAACGTACCACACAAGGGAGTCGGCTACACAAGCAAATCGGCCGGTTTTTGGCATTCCGCGACAACAAATCTAAATAACATAACCATAACGTAATAAATCAATTCAAACTAATCGGATTCCTCGTCGCTAGACGTATCTACAGCCTTTTTACAAGTACGCGTATTATGTCCGGGCTTGCCGCAAACGCCATATTTCCGTTCCTTCGTCTTAACCCTCTTGCGACGACTACCCTCTGCCGCTGTCGGCTGGGATTTTTTATTACCCCCTTTTTTTTCGGCCAGGAAAGCTTGTCCCTTTTGTATAGTAAATATTCCTCCTTTTTGAAGATGTTTATTTTTGGTCCTTCGGCGTTTGCTAAGAAGATGGTTAGTTTTGCGTAATTTGGCAGTTTCTTTTTTAAAAAAAATAATTTCGTACAAAAATATCAAGTTACTTTTTATTAAAAGATTAACCGATTCAACTATCTTTATCGGCGAGCTCCCCTGGTAATTTTTAATCTTTTTTTGCAAGTATTGTCCCCGTTTTTTTGTTTCTTGTATATTTCGAAGGGTTTTCGACGGTGGGGAAAAAATGGAACCGGCGGAAGTAAGCAGCGAAACGGTCGGCGTAAGTACAGCTGGAGGAATTTCCAAATCGGAAAGAACGTTATTAAAATCGAATAAAACAAGTCCAGCTTTTGCGAAACCGGACTTGATATTGTTAGACGTTATAGCGGCTTTAAACGCGTCGAAAAAACCGGCAAAAAAATCTTCCTTGGCGATATAGATATGGTAACGTCGTATTAAATTCTCGATATAAAACGCATAAACGCACTTTAAAACGGAAAAGCAGGATATGTCGAACGGTTGGAGCCGATAGGAGGAATAGGAAGGTATGCAAAGCGTAATAATGTCGTTATTTGCGTAATATTTTTCGAATTCCATCGAATAGTAACTTTCGTAG
Organism: Monosporascus sp. 5C6A; assembly: GCA_004155035.1. Classification (NCBI taxonomy): domain Eukaryota; kingdom Fungi; phylum Ascomycota; class Sordariomycetes; order Xylariales; genus Monosporascus; species Monosporascus sp. 5C6A. The sequence goes on along the minus strand of QJOB01000189.1, from coordinate 103,126 downwards.
CCGTCGAAGATAAAAAGGCGTTTCGTTTTTTTCGTACGCGTTCGAATATATTTATCGAAATATTAAATTTATTTTAAACTTAATTCGTTTGTTATTTAGTTATTATAATTAATTCTAATTTTTTAATCGGGTAATAATAAATTGTCGCGATACCAGGATTTAAGGTGGGTTTTTCCCGCCAAAATAATAAATAACGATATAACCCAATTTTACGAATTAACAGTTTGTATAATTGTAATCCATTTCCGATTGCTTTATTAGGCCTGTTTAAATTTTTCACGTTTTTCGGCGCTTGTAATTACCATGCCGCATATTATTAAAAACCCCATTAAAAATCCCGTTTCGTCGAAATTGTAAATATTCTTTTCGGCGATGCCGTATTTTGCAATTGTAACCCGAACTAGCTCGAACTACTTGCGAAATACCTTTGGATTTTTGCATAATACCCTTTAATAATCGATTTTTCGATTTAACCGCATCTTAAGTTTTTTTTACCGTTGAATAAAGTTCAACGCCTAATTAACACCAACGCGTATCGCGACCCGCTGGGCCAGCAGTAAATTCGCCATATCTTTAACATGCTGAAATTGGATAGGGAACGCTTGCGTATCTAGATTAAAGATTCGGTTAATAATCGATTTTTTTTCGGTCGGCGTTAATTTTCGCAAATTGGGAATAATATCGGCTCGGGCGTGTTGACCGTGATATCGATTTTTTAAAGTAAATTCGGGAACGTTATATAAAGAATAAAGCTTTTTAAAAGTAAGTTTCGGATCCCGTGTTTTAGCTTAGATGGTTAAATTTATCCTAGTTTCTTTTGTAAGACGTTTTATGTTGTTAGTATTAAGATATTGGTAATTAAAGTTAGAAGGTTAGAAAGTTAAGAAAACTGGCCGATTCGCTTGTATGGCCGACTCGCTTGTGTGGTACGTTAGGTATACGATATTAAAGGCTTAAACCTAATGTTGAAAGTAAGTAATTGAAAGATATTTCGAAGCAATGATTTTTTAAACTTTCGTTGTTGCATTCGATTACCTATAAGAAAACCTTATTTTAATTTTTTAAAGCTTTTAGCAGGTATCGGAACGTAGTAATTAATATATCCTGTTTTCGTTTTTTAAGGTAAATATCCCAAATAAAATTTAAATATCTGTCGGTAACGAATATAACGTATTTATATTTTTTAATTTCTTTTCGAAATTAACAAAATTAATATCTTTTTATTTTAATTGGGATATTTTTTTTAGGTTCGCGCCGTATTTATTTTTTAACTTTCGTTTTGTTATATACCTAATATTTAACAGTTATAAAACTTTTTAACCTAATTGCCTTAATATAAAACTGTAATTACGCGATTATTTCAAGGCTTAAATAACGTAATTATAAATTTTACAAAGTACCGTTACCTATACGGGGTAGCTTCGCTGTTTTTAAGTTAATATGTCGTTTATAAATAACTAAAATTACAGGAAACGTTATTATATTAATATCTTCAATAAGAAACTAATTAAATTTATTTATTAAAATAATTACAATTTAATTATATTTATTTCGAATGCAATTATTAATCCCTCGGTTATCCCATTAATAGCTTTTTTTTCGGAACTGTCGAAGTAATACTAAATTGCAGGCGAATTCTTTATCATAGGCCACGTTATATAACCGTAACGCTTTCGTACAGTTAAGGCGTCCAAATAATATATTAACTTTTCTGTACCCTTTAATTATGACAAAGTTATTACCTGCGTATATCCCGTCGTTTTGTATGGTTAATTTAAAGTTCAGAAATTTGTTAATAAGGTTAAAAACGTATATTATAAACCCTAAATCCAAAATAAACGAATTCCGTAAAAGGTAAAACGAAAAACTTATAGCAACCCGTTAACTAATAATTAGAAAGTACGCCAGGGTTCGTTTTACTCCCTTTAGAAATTAATCTATCTTTTATATAATCAATTTATCAATAGATTTAGATATACGGTTAATCTCTTTTTTTAAGGATTAATCGGAAACTATCCGATTTCGAACCAATCCTTTAGCTGTTTTATTAAGTTTAAATTCTGCTGAAACCTTATTAAGGAACGCATAATAATAATAAGGTAATAAGTATATTAAATCTAAACACGTTTTGCAACAAATCTCTTAAATGTCCTATTTATTACGTTTTCGCTTATTAAAACTTCGGTCCGTACGGATACCTTTACGGTTACGTTATTTCGAGCCTTATCTAAGGGTTCTCCCTTACGTTTAACGGTTAAAAGGTTTATTATCTTTTTAATCAGGATTATCTTAATTAATAAAATCTACAGAAACCCCGTAAGAAATCGGATACGATACCTTAAAATTTCTTAATATGAAAAAAATAGGTTATAATCCAATAATCCAAAAAGTTAACCACAACCTTTTGGTAACTAATTATTCCATTATCGATTTCGGCTTTTTTTATTATTTAAAAGGTAATTATCCAAATTTCCATAACGGAAACCAAAGTTATACCTAAATCGTTAACTCATATAATTATTATTTTCGTTTTTAAAACGCCGTATTATTATCCTTAAATTATTATCTTTTGCCACTTCATAATCTATTCGTTTAACATCTTACTTAACTTCGCGGTTTACTTTAATTTCTTTCGGTATTTTCGTTGAGTATTAATTAAAGATTTGTTATTATATACCTTACCGAAATCGGCCAGTTTGGCGTACCATTTCAGTAAGATTTTCCTCAAAAAAAACTTATTTCTTTAATTATTAAAAATATAAACTTCAAAACTTATTTTATGAACTCGTTAATATTCTTTCGGAAAGTATTGTACTTACGATTTTTATAAATATACGCCTTAAAATCTTAATTATAAGCTTATCTACTTTTTATTATTACCTTGAAGGTATTTATTAATTGACATATAAAATCGATTTTTGCACTAATTCCTTTTAAAAATGAAAATAAATAAGGTATTAATCCGCGTAAAATAACGAATTCGTCTTTTGGGATAAAAAGTTACATCGGGTTTTACAAATTTAACAGGTTGCGGAAATAACTAATTAGGATCGATAAAATCCAATATATCAAGCGCGTACGTTGTAAATTGGAATTCGCCCTTAAAACGGTTCCAGTTTTGAGGTCTTTTATAAACAATAAAAAGAATAAACGATACGGTCGTTCTTCTTATTATTAAAGTATAATAAAATAATTGTTATTAATATATAGCCTATATCGTCTCAGCAACAACTAATTAATTAATAATTACTTAAATTAATTACATAAAACTTTTAATTATTTGATATAAGGGATATTAATTACGTTATTGTATTTAGCTAATTATACAGCTTCTCAGTACGCGTACAGCTTTTGTATAGTTTAACAACGGAACAATTATGCTCCGATCAAAGCATAGCTAGGGTGCTTTAGCACCCTGGCTAGCTGAAAATAACTAACAATTACAATTATAACAAGTTAAAAATGTAAACGAATTATAATAAACAAATATTAAACGAAATTTATATCAGAATTAGCGATTAAATATAAAGTTAATTGATATAATATTATTAAACGAATATTAATAATATTATATTACAAAACAAGACGTTATTCGGATGATAATATAATAACGTTAAATTAGAAAAAGTTATTTTTAAATAATTACTTACCGAATTTTTATACCGTTTATATAATTTAACTATTAGTATAGTTTATTATTTTATATACAGTTAGAGAGCAAAAGTTACGGCGTTTTGCGATTTTGTACCAAAATCTAACGTTTTCAACATAAAATATCTTAAGAACTTTCTATATAAAGAAAAAAGAAAAAATAAGTTCTATATACATAATTACTCTCCTTCGAGAAGACGTAACCGTATATACACTTGGACAAAATAATAGATTGCTACCTGAACTTCTAGCTTTATTACCCCTTTCCATTTCGTAGGTATTTTACTTTAAGGCGATTCCAGACTGCCTAGTCGTATTCCTATCTACGTCGATTCCTTTCGGAATTCTGGAAGTTCCTCGCGGTTTTAAGTAGCCGAGCAAACCGGCGTTCGTAATCTTTTAACGTGCAATATTCCAGCAGCTGGATTTCGGAATTATCTAACTTGTTATTTTTGTTTTATTATACCTTCGTTAGTAATCTTTTCGTTAAATCGAGGTTATTTATAATAAGCTCGTAAAAAAGCGAATTCTTAATATCGAAAATAAAGTAATACCCGAAAATTAAAAGGCGCAGTTAATTTTTTTTGGGACAACTTCTTAAATCGATCGTTACGTCGACTGCTTTAAATTATACGGTAATTTTTTTCGAATGGATTACCGTAAACGGGACGGTTTTTATCGAAACCTTTCCGTTCTGGATAATTGGTATTTTGTATTTATGTAGCATGTTATATTATTTTAACTTATATCTTAATTAATAAAAACTTAAAAAGCCGTAAGAACAATTAAAGTTGGACTTTTTAATTATAAAATAACAAAGATTTGAAAAGCTTTTTAAGCGCTTTTTATGCGGTTTTCAAGTTTATCTTTAAATTTACCGTACAAAACTATTTTCTGCCTTTAAAGACCCTATTAAACCATAACTAACGGGCATAAAGTTTACCAAAACCGAAGCTTATCGGCAACCACCAGTCGGAATCGGAATAACGCCCGGGATTAAAATATGCAATTTATCCAAACCGTAAGAAACCATTTAAAGAGTTATCGTGTTCCAAAATATTAGGTATAGTATTTATCGTGAAAATTAATCGTGGCATAATTTCTATATATTGGTTCAGCCTTGTTTTCCAGGCTTGGACCTATATTATTTACCTTACATGTTGAAAACGTTAGATTTTGGTGCAAAATCGCAAAACGCCGTAACTTTTGCTCTCTAACTGTATATAAAATAATAAACTATACTAATAGTTAAATTATATAAGCTGTATAAAAACTCGGTAAGTAATTATTTAGAAATAACTTTTTTTAATTTAACGTTATTATATTATCATTCGAATAACGTCTTGTTTTGTAATATAACCTATTTTTCCTTTTTTATATAGGCAAGAAAAATTAAGTCCAAGCCTTAATTGCTAGGCTAAGCTAATATACAGAAAATAATTTTACGATAAAATTTCCACGATAGATATTATATCTAATATCTTCGAATACGATAACTTTTCAAACGGTTTTCACAATTAGAATAGATTACACACCTTAATCCCGTGCCTTATTCCGATTCCGAGTGGTTGCCGACAAGCTTCGGCCCTGGTGAACCTTATGCCCGCTAGGGTCCAGCAGGGTCCTTAAAGGTAGAGAATAGCTTTGCACGGTAAACCTTAAAGATAAACCTTAAAGATAAAAATTATAATTATATAAATTATTAATTCGTAAAATTGAGGTATACCGTTATTTATTATTTTAATATAAAAAACCTACTTCAAATTTTGATATTGCAATAATTTATTACCCGTTAATTGAGAAATCGGGATTAATTATAATAATTAAATAACGAACGAATTAAATTTAAAATAAATTTAACATTTCGATAAATATATTCGAACGTATACGAAAAAAAACAAACCGTTTGTTTTATTTTTAACGGTTACGAAAATTATTATTCGATAAAATTCGAAAAATATTACGCAAATAACAATATCATTACGTTTTACATGTTTTCTTATTTTTTTATTACTTTCAATTTTTAACGTATCCTATCTTTCTATTTTACAACGCATTTATGCGTTTTATATCGAAAATTTAATATGATGTTATTATATTTATATCGCGAAAATTTCTTTTTTGCCAGCTTTGATAATACGTTTAAAGCCGTTATAACGTTTAATAATATTAAGTCCGGTTTCCTTAAAATTAGCTTTGTTTTATTTAATTTTAATAATGTTTTTTCCGATTTGGAAATTTCTTTAGTTATATTTACGCCAACCGTTTCGCCTTTTACTTCCGCCGGTTTTAGTTTTTCTTTAATATCGAAAACTTCCCGAAATATATATAAAATAAAATAATAAAAACGATACTTAAAAGAAATTTAGAAATTACCAGAGGAGCTCACCGACAAAGATAGTTAAATCGGTTAATTTTTTAACAAAAAAAAACTTAATACTTTTATACGAAAACGTTTTTTTAAAACAAAAGGAAATCGTTAAATTGTCCGACATTAATTGTCTTTTTAATAAACGCCGAAAAACTAAAAACCAATGTTTTTAAAAAGGAAAACATTTATTATATAAAAAGGATAAGCTTTTCTGACCGAAAAAGAAAGAGGTAATAAAAAAGCGTAATTAATAACGGGCGAAAGTAATCGTTACAAAAGAGTTAAAACGAAAGAATAAAAATGTAATATTTACAGCAAGCCCGATATAATGCGCGTATTTGTAAAGAAATTATAAATACGTTTAACAACGAAAATTCCGATTAATTTAACTTAATTTAGCGCGTTATAATTATTTTCTTTGGATTTGTTATTACGAAATGTTAAAAAGCATCCAATTCGCTTATGTTTTCCACTCGCTTATATAGTACGTTAACCTATTTTGCATAAAATCTTAAAATAACGGAAGGATTGCTGATACAAATAAAAAAACATTAATGATAAGTTTAATAACGCCGAAATCCTATTATTAAAACAATACACGATAAAGAGTTACGAGCGATAATTTACTCGGCTGCTTAGGATTACGAAAAAAATTCCAAAATTCCGACAAAAATGGACATAAATAAAAGCAGGATTAGGCAGCCTCAAGTCGCCTTAAAATAAAACACGTACGAAACGGAAAGGTATTAATAAAGCAAAGGAATTAAAATAGCAATCTATCATTTTATCTAATTTGCATACACGGTTACGTCTTTTTTAAGAAAAATAAATAAACACATAAAAAACAAATTAAATATTCACAACTTACTTACGATGTTACATTAACTATAAACAAAATACTTATGTTAATAGATTACCGGTTACATAATATAATTATGATTCTAGCTATTTTAAAAATATTTAAAAAATACTAACTAATACGAGTTTCGGATGAATAATAAATATTTATAAAACCGCCTATAAAGACCGGCTAACATTTGACCTATCCTAATTATTAAGATATTTAAATACATACACAACGAAATAAAAATGAAACTAAAATTCGTACGGTAACAAATATAAAAATAAAATCGCTAGAGAAGATTTAAAAACTAATGGTTTTAAATAGAAATATTTACCATATCACAAAATATATCGAAACTAAACGACCTAATCAAATATTAGATTACAAATACATTAATCTCTATAAAACCATCAGAGAAATCTCAAAAAGTAATTAGAAAAAAAATTACCTTTTAAAGTTAACATATTATCCAATCTTCTATAATTCACCGTTCAAATTAATAACAAATACAATTAAAATCAACATAGGACAAAAAAAAGAAAATCGAAAAAATATACCAATTTACGAAATGGAGAATATTCTAGATGTCCTGGAAAAAAACGGATTTACCCAACATCTTGTTAAATGGAAAAACTATCCAAATTCGGAAAAAATATAAAAACTTATTAAATACCTTATAAACGCTTAACATCTATTAAGAAACTTTTACTAGTACTATCGGAAGTATTAATTAACGAACTTTAATTAAAATATTATCGGATAACCAGTCGACATCTCTAATACGCGATTAGTCGATAAGGTTAAGAATTTGTATCGAAACGAATACGGACGCATTCGACTTCGTACGTTTCTGTTATTTCTTTTCCTTTAATTTATTAAATAATTACAAATTACGTTAAGTCATTTTAACACTTCGTATATAAAACTATTTGTTAACGTTTTAAACGTTAGAAACGGGCGATGATTTTGTTTATGTTTTGCTGAAATTATAAGAATTATTACTTAATCAAATTCTTTTATATTTTAAATGTTAAAATTGTCGAATGATGTTGCGTAGAAAAGTAACGGGTACGCCGGACTTATCCTACGATTGTGTATTAAAAATGCAATTTGTATAACGAAATAAACCTTCGGTTATAACATATTTTGCATATTTGTAAAATAAATATAAATAAGGTATAATTTCGAATCTTAATTAACTAATTATAAAAAGCAAGCTTATTACGTTCTTTTTATCGATTGCATCGACGAAACTGAGCAATTGTATTCGCTGTAATAAAAGGATAAACAGTACTAAATAGAGAGAAGAATAGAAAAAGAATATTTATTACGAAAATAAATATATAATTTTCGAAAATGAGAATTCTAAGAAAGCCAAAATCGTATTACGATTCGACGTCTCGGTAATTTAAAGAAACGGTCGTAACGCGCCACAGATAGCTAGAAATGAGAAACGTACACCATAGTTACATCTATGTAGCTTTTGGAAACTAAAAGAAACCAGGTGCATTTAAACGGCACAGCCTTATATACCAAAAAGAAACTATGTAATCGAAGTGGAACATGTCCGGAAAACATTGAAAAACTGGAAAAAGCACGATTTAAATATATAGTTACGATTATTATTTACTTCCCAAGTTAAAATAATAACTTGTAATAAAATTTATTAATTACGCAAAACGCGTTTTATTATTGCTAACGTAATAGAAAACGACTTTATTAATTCAAGTTTACGATATTATTATTAACGTAAACCCTATAATTTAGGTTCAATAATTGGAAACCTCATAGCTATTACCTTGCGCTTACGACTATAAAGCTACTAGAACTTTAATTTATTTCATTAATAATGTGTTTTTAAAAATAAAATATAATAGTTAATATTGAAATTAGGACTGTTTCAATATTCAAGTATTTAAGTTAACTTAAAAGTAATTAATTACTAACTAAATCTTTAACTTTAAATATAAAAGATTGTTATATAAATTTAGTAAGTTGAAATTATAATAACTAGATTACTAATTAGATATGTTATAATACATCGAAATTGAGCAATTGTAAAGGTATATTAAATGGGAAGAAAGTTTTATATTACGCTTCAAAAAGAAAAATACATTGTAAAGAAATCCCGTCTAGAGGTTTAATTATTGCGTAAATAATTTAGATTTACTCGGGTTAAAATTACGAAATATTATAATACAGCCTTAGTATTTTAATATTCTACTAGTATTTACACTAATCCGATATCTGGGATTCCTTTTTATATACATTATTATGAAATCTTTATAATGCTTATTAATATCCTTTAACAGATATATTATTTTCCGGCATTAATGTATAGGCTAAAGCTCGTGTTTAATAGTTAGTTCTTCTTTCAGTATATATACCAAATCTCGTATTACTACGTTTCAGTAGTACGTACTTTATATATTCATATTTTCCTCCCTTTTTATTTAGTTTTAAAACTTTGCTTTTATTATTAATATTTTTTCTTTTTACAACATGTCCCGATATTGTCGTTGTTTTAATCGTCTTTATTGTAATAGCTATTATTATTTTCAAATGCCTCAATCTCGGCGTTATTCTAAGTGCAGGCATTATTTTATCCGATACATTCGTTCCGCGTGTAGTTATAAACGTATTTTGATTACGTTCTAATTCTTTTCGTTATGATATTACCGGTTACTTTTATTTTCGCATTAAATATACCGAAGGTTCTTTATTTTACAAAATTTGTTTTAATAGATATTTATATAACTCCTTTTAAGGTATTTGTTTTTTATTTTTACTTTTCGTTTCTTTAGTTGTTTTTTTAACGGTTAGAGTTATTTACGTTATTAATATTTTCTTTTTCCACCAATTCAAAAAGGAATATATGCTTCTTTTGCTTTATTACTCCTTTTCTACATATTATATATAAAGGATTATTTAGCAATTATTGTCGTTATTATAAGTCCCCCCGGGCTTTTTATCGATTTGTATATATTATTTCAAAGGTTATTTTGAAAGCTATTATGCCGAAAGAAATTTGCAACAGCTTGATAAGATTGGGAACGTTTATATTATTTTACAAGATAAAGTTAGGTCTAAGCCTTAGTTGCCGGGCTAAGCCAAAATATAGGAAATAATTATACGATAAATTTGTACAATTAATATTATACCCAGTACTTTTGAATACGATAATTCTTTAAATGGTTTTTACCGTTAGGATAGATTATATACCTTAGTCCCGTGTTTTATTCCGATTTCTACTGGTGGTTGCCGATAAACTTCGGCCCTGGTAAACTTTATACCAGCTGGTCACGTTTTAATAGGGTCCTTAAAGGCAGAGAATAGCTTTATACAGTAAACCTTAAAGATAATTATATCTTTTTAATTAGGTAATCTTTTATTAGAAATTGCTTTTAACGTTTCTCTTTACCAGCTTTAGGTTTTTATAATATTTATTAGTTTTAATTAGTTTATTATATATTTAAGAAGTTGGGATAATAAACCTTTAATTACTTTATTAGCTAATATATTATTTGTAAATATATACTTTTTATTTTTAAAGTTTATCTTTAAGGTTTATCTTTTAGATTTATCTTTAAGGTTTACCGTGTAAACTTATTGTCTGCCTTCAAGGACCCTGCTGAACCGTGGCTAGCGGGCATAAGGTTCACCAGGGCCGAAGCTTGTCGGCAACCACTCGGAATCGGAGTGAGACGGGATTGAGGTGTGCAATCTATCTAAACCGTGAAAAACCATTTGAAGAGTTATCGTGTTTGAAGATACTGGGTATAGTATTTATCGTGAAAATTAATCGTGGCATGATTTCTGTATATTGGCTCAGCTTTGTTTTCCAGGCTTGGACCCATATGTTACCTTGCATATAGTCCGTATTTCGTTTTGAAAATCGTTTTTTATTTGTATCCTGGTTTAATTCGAATTAGGTTATATCCGTTTTTAAGTTTTAAAACGGTAAATTAATTGGTTTCTTATAAACGGTTTTTATTTCGGTAATTAATAGTAAGAGTATTTTATTTTCAACGGTAATATTATTAAAATAGCCAAAATCTATTATTAATTATAACTTGTCCTTTATTTTAATACGAAAAATATACAATATCTAGTTAAAAAAGTAAAGTATCGTATTTATTTTCTTTGAAATATATTTTTTAAATATTTACATAAGGTATAAAACTTTCTTTCGTGTAAATCGTAAATAAGTTAAATTTTAAAGGAAGGTATTTTTAAACGATTATTTAATAATTTTATTTATTATATTTTGGTAATTTCGTTTTAATATTTTGATTTAAAATAATCGCTTCTATTTACGATATTGTGGTGGTATATTAGTTATCTTTTTTTCCGATTTTTCGGGCTGGTATTTTAGGATTTCATTTATATCGTATAGCTGTACCCGGATAGTAATTATAATACGTCGAATGCCTTTATTATACCTTTTTTGGCATTTTAATTTTTTAGGTAATAAAACTTTTGTTATATTTTTATATTTACATTTATCGTTTTTTTTTCTACTAATCGAATATAAAGATTTCGTTCGTTTTTTTGTTTATCGATAAGGTACAAAGGAAATTTTACCTGGCCAATATTTTAATCGATTAAGGGGTTATATTGATATAATTATGGTTTTTTTTAATATTATCTCGTAGTGTTTTAATAAAACGACATCGAACTTCATTATTTAAATCCGTTTTTTAACAAAAATCTCGAGGTAATTAATTTTGCGTATAATATTTCCGTTCTCGTAAGCGAATATTTAATTTTCGGCGTTTTCGGCGATGTAATGGTTTATTTCTATTTTTCTATAATAATTTAAGCTAATTTATTAATTTCGAGGTAATGTAATTGGTATTTAAAATTCCGCTATCTATTATTGCGGTATAATATTATGTTTTAATTCGTATTTTCAAGGTAACAGGGTTATTATTAGTTCTTGTCATCGTATTTAAAATTATTTTGCAAAGTCTTTGCTACCGTTTCCAGGTTTCGTTATTTTAAGGTTTTTTTACTGGTAGCGGTTTTTGGAGGACATTTTGTAAGTTGTTGGATTTGTTTCGTAAGTCGTTTGCATACCTTTTATATTTGCTTTATTTGGCCTTTTTAGCGGCGTAATTGAGCTTTAAGTTAAATAACTTTTTCCTTTTGTTAATGCAACTAGTTAGTTAGGTTGTAGATGTCGTTTTTTAGCTTTTTAATAGTTTCCTATCCCGTTTAGGAAGTCGGCTGATTTTAACTAGAGAAATTTACTAATTCTTTTCGTAATACCTTTTGTTTTTAAAAGTTTATTTCGAATGTTAACTGAGTTTAAATGTCGGTGACAGCTTTTTAATAATGTTCATCGACAGATTTTTAAATTAGTTTTTTTTGAGTTTAGTAATTGCGTTATCCGAAATAGCACGTGGAGTTTTTTTAAGAATATTTCTTGCTATTTAGCCATCTTAATATTGGTCTATGTTTTCGACCTTTTCCTGTATAATAAAAGCCCCTAACTCTCGATATTATTGTTAGTTTTCCTGGTTATACCCCGTCCGGGTATAAAAGTCGAAACTTTCTTTTTATATACGGGTGATCTTTTCGTAAATTTGTTATTTGTTTTTTTTACATAGATAAAGTATTAGGACTGGTTATAGTTAACGGGGTAAAGGTCCGTATCCCGGGTTTTTTAAGTCTGTCGTTTTATTGATATTTATAAAAAGGTTTTAATTATTTTTAATTCCTATCGCGCTTTTTTATTTATCGTCCTTACAAATATGGAATATGTTGACTTATTTGTTGCCGTTTTGACCTTTTAATAGTTTTTCTGATTTTAAGGTTTAACATATTTTTTTGTCCGTTTTTTGCGGCGTTTTGCATAATCGGGCAATATATCCTATCTTGCTATAATTGTAACATTATACCTAGTTTATATTTCGTCGTTAAGTAATGCCAGATTCTATAAGTTCTGAAATTGTTCTATAGAAAGTAAAAGGTATTTCGCGTTTTCTTTTTCTTAATTGGTTTTAAAATGTTTAATTTATAAAGTAAAGTGTTTTTTTTTCGTCGATTTCTAAATTATCAGTTGTCGATTTTTACTATTTCAGTAATGTACTTATGAAATGTCGTAAGTTACGGCAGTTTAATAATTTTATCCTTAAAATATTTTTAAACTTTTATAAAATACGTTAATTAAAATGTTGTCTTTATTGTTCGTTTACCTTATTTTTACTATGAAATTCGTAAATTTCATAGTATATTTAAAAGTTAAATCTTTTTAGTGCAGTTAAAGGATTTGTTAAGCTGTAATTCGTTCTTATCCGGGTTTTGGAAATTGCTTTTAAGTTTGTTTTCGAAATTAATGTAACTAAAAAGAACTTCCGGGTAATTTTTTCTTAATCGGACTTTCTTCTTTCTAGGAAGGTTTTTATGGTAGGCTTAAGTTAATCGAAAGCATTTTTTTCCAAACAAACTGTAACAGCAAAAATCTGCCTACCGGGTAGGTAAGTTCTTCAAAACGAAGATAAACCCGAACCTAGGTTAAGAAGCTTTAAACATTTCCTTTCCTGTTATAAAGCTAAGGTTTTTTAGGATTTATTTTTCGACCCGCTTATTAAGCCGTTAACATCCTATTAGTAAGTGGCTAAATAATGGCCTTAAGCTTTTGTATTTATCTTGAAAATATTAAGCCGTAGGTTTCGGAGTAACTGTTGCTCATGCGTTAATCGACATATTAACGGTTCGAATATTACTTAGAATCAAACTATACCACTAAATAAAAACTTATAACGTATAACGATTTAGCTAGTTAACCAACTATTAAATCTAATCGTACGGATTTATATTGGTAGTAATATTATAAAAAACTAAATAATAACGATTAAACTAATTACGTTTAATAATAACAAATAACTAAAAGTAATTTAAATAACCAAGTTATATTACAAACTAGTACTATTTAAGTTTAAAAAAATAATAAGCGTATTTATACTTTTTATTAATTCATAATAATTCCTATTAATTACTTCAAATCGCGACTAATCACTATCACTACCGTAATTACCAATGATCCTACTACTATGATCAGTCCTAATTACCGGATCCACCGTAATTATAAATCACGTGACCTGAGCTCCTAGTCGGAGTTTGTCTTCTTGCAGCCTCCGACCGTTTTGGAAAGGCCAAGCCTTGCTGGGCTATAACATAGTTCGAATATAGCGGCCGTATACAAATAACAATCTTTTACAAACAAATTAATCTTTCTTTCCTATACGTTTTCAACGTTTATGTTATTTCGGAATTATCATATTTAATTAACCATTGGTCAAAATACTTTGCTTAAGCTTTGTATATATATATATATATAAAGTAGCTCTTGGCCTAATTAAATATATAGATTTATCGCAATAAATTTTGTATCTTGTTTTGGATAACGTAAAATCGGTTATCTTGAAAGTTTTTAATATTACCAAAATAAGTAACATTTACGTTAAACTATACATTTCGAACAGTAATAATCCTGTTTCTTAATAGGTTTTAAATTTCGTAGATATCGGTTAATCGGTAACCGAGAAAGAAGTTTTAAAAAATGTAAAGGTTCGAAATATGCTAATTGGCTTTTTCGTTCGTTAATCTGTTTGAATCAGAAAAGGAGCTTGTAATCTTCCTACCTTCTTTTTTTAGTTTTTTATTAATAGAAATATTGCGATTAATGTATCCTATAGGTACTAATAAGATAATAACCCTTATTGGGCAAAATTCTTAAAGTTTGTTTTCTTACTTTAAAATGTATAGCCAAGATTATCTTCAATTTAATGATACAATATAATAAAATGATTAATAATTACGCAATAAAACTATTATCAAACGAGAATCAAATAAATAATAATAGATCCGTTAGCTAACTAAATAACTAAAATTAGTTAAGTTTGAAGTTTGTGGATGGTCTCCACTCAAATCATATATGCCCACTATGATAAAAACAGCATAATAAAATAATATAAAAATGGAAAGATTAAGGGATAAAAGTAGTTATATAAATTAAAGATCTGTGTTTTAAATAGAAATTATTAAGTATATAAAATACTTATTAATTAACGATATTTTCTATAATAGAAAGATTTAAATCTTTGATTAATATTACCGAATATTAAAACTGTTATTACTTGATAAAATAAAATTGTAAAATTGTACACTAATTCTACATTTAATATTTAGATCAAAATATATTGAATTTCTTTTATGATACAATTGTAAATCGTTTATTTATTTTATAACTCAAAAGCTAATAATACGTAATTTCGTATAAAATATATTCAGATACGATCTTTTTAATAGAAACACCTTATATATACTATTAAGTAATAAAGCTAAAATAAATTGTAATATTTCTTAAAAACCTAATTTTAATCGACTTTTAATTAAATATTAAACTTAAGATTTTTTCAAAGTATTGAAAATTTGTTTTATAAAGTAATAACAGTTTTAATATTAGGTAATATTAATAAAAGTTCTGAATGTATCTATTATAAAAAAATATCCTTAATTAATAAGTACTTTATCCTATTAGGAATCCATATATAAAACGCCTATTTTTAATTTATATAAATACTTTTATCTTTTATTTTATCTATTTTTATTTTATTTGATTATGCCGTTTTTAAAATAGTGGGTATATAGGATTTAAGTGGGGACCACTCACAAACTTCAAAGTCACCTAACTTTGCCGTAACAATATTTTCGAATCGCATTTCTTTTAAAAAGCACTCTTTAAAACAATATTTGTATTTATTATATAATTAATCTATTTTTTTAGATATATAACCTAAGGTTAACAGTCGGTATAGTTTTTATATTGATTATTGTATCTTAAAAACGTTTCTTATTTTCATAGTTAACTTTAATTGCCAATTTAAAACAACGAAGCAATATATTCGGTGCGATTATAATTATAAAAATACGATTACTGCGCTATTAAGCTTCTAGCTCTACGACATTTAAAATGGTGTCGTTTTAGCAACTGTTGCTAAAACAGAATATACTAGAGTATATATGCGCAATACTTCCGACTTTTAACAAAATGGATTACGCCTTAGCTTAGGAAGTTTATCCCCTTATATTGCCACCCCCTTTTCTAAATCCCTGTTCCGAAAGTTACCGAATACTTTTCTCGTACGGACGGATTTTAACGTTAGTTCTTTTCATACCTAAACGCCTTAACGTTTCGTACTATCGAACGGCGTATACCATCGAACGGCGCATTTTTATACGTATTCCAATTCAATAATTCCATTTTCTTATAATTTAACATTAATATTATAAAACGTTTTATAAAGAAAGCCAAAATAAATTTAACCGTTTAAGCTAATAAATAAAACTAAACACTTAATTTCAAAAGCATTTAACGTACCATACAACCTCGTTGCGCACATAAGCCCGTCGCGTATATTTTGACACCTTTCGGTAACAAAATTTAAATAAAACAACCATAACGCCATAAATTAATTTTAACTAATTAAACTTTTTTCGTTAAATATATCTACAGTTCTTTTATAAATGCGCGTATTATATCCGGGTTTGCTGCAAATGCCATATTTCCGTTCCTTCATATTAACTTTTTTACGATAATTATTTTCAGCCGTTATTTATTAGGATTTTTTACTACCCCTTTTTTTGGCTAAAAGACTTGTTTTTATTATATAATAAAAGTCTTTTTTAAAAAAACGTTTATTTTTAATTTTTCGGCGTTGATTAAAAAATGGTTGGTTTTGCGTAATTTAACGGATTTTTTTTTTAAAAAAAAGCCGTTTTCGTACAAAAATATCAAGTTATTTTCTATTAGAAAATTAACCGATTTTATTATTCCTGTCTGCTAGGTCCCCTAATAATGCTTTATTCTTTTATTCTTTTATATATTTCGAAAAATATTCGAAAGTAAAGAAAAAACAAAACCGGCGGAAGTAAACGGCAAAACGGTCGGCATAAATACTCATAAAGAATTTTCCAAATCGAATATAATAAATTTAGTTTATGTAAAGCCGATTTAATATTATCTGACATTATAACGGTTTTAAACGCGTCGTAAGCACCGTCGAAGAGGGTGTTTTTAGAATATAAATATAATAACGTCGTATTAAATTTTCGACATAAAGCGTATATACGGATTTTAAAATATAAATTAAATTAAATTAAAGGTTTCGAACCGAGACGAAAAATAAAGAAAATATAGTAGTTATAATAATATCGTTATTTATATAATGCCTTTCGCATTTTATCGAATAATAATTTTCGTAACCGTGGAAAAAAAACATTTCGTTTTATTCGTATAAGTTCGAATATATTTATCGAAATATTAAATTTGTTTTGAACTTAATTCGTTTGTTATTTAATTATTATAATTAATTGTGACATTTTAATCTGTAGGTAATAAACTATTGCAATAGTAAATTTTAAAATAAGTTTTTTTTGCTAAAATAATAAATAACGGTATAATTTAACTTTACGAAGTAATAATTTTTATAAATATAATTTATTTCCGATTGTCCTATTACATTTATTTAAGCCTTTTATATTTTTTAACGTTTATAATTATTATATTACATATTGTTAAACATTTTATTAAAAAGTCCGTTTCGTCGAAGTTGTAAATATCCTTTTTTACAATGCTGTATTTTGCGATTATAACCCGAATTAATTCCAATTACTTGCGAAATATTTCGGGGTTTTCGCATAATATTTTTTAACAATCGATTTTTTGATTTTAAATACGTTTTGAATTTCTTTTATCGTCGAATAAAATTCGGCGCCTAATTAACCCTAACGCCTTTTATAACGCGTTAATTAAATAATAAATTCATTATATTTTTAACATTTTAAAACCGGACTAAGAACCTTTACGTATTTAAATCACAAATTCGGTTAATAATAGTTTATTTTTCTGTTAGCTTTAATTTTCGCAAATAAAAAACAATGTCGGTTCGGAAAGGTTTGCCGTAAATTCGATTTCTTAAAATATTTTGGAAAACGTTATATATATTATAAAGCCGTTTCTAACTAAGTTTCAGGTTTTTCTTTTTTGCTTAAAGGGCTAGGTTTATTTTAATATCTTTTGTAAACCGTTTCATATTATTATATTAAAAAATACATAAAAAAAGTTGGATAATAAATATGGTAAAAAAAAAACGCGCGACGAACTTGTGCACGCGACGAGCTAATATGGTGCGTTATCCTATATACGATATTACAAAAATTACGTTAAAAGCTCGATATTACGGTTAATGCGCCCAAGCCGGTATTATTCCTAATTCGCGAAAATTAACGGGCAGCGCAAAAGATTAGATTTTAAGCGAACTTTTTATTTAAATGCGCTAACTTTTCTTATCCGGTTTTAATACTTTAAAAGTATGGCTAGTATATTATTCATATTACGCGTCGTACACCGCGTCGGAATTAATTAAACGTTGAAATTTATTAAACTATAAAAGTGATTTTAAATACGTTTAAATGTAAAAATCGATTTTTAAAAGGTTTTATACAAAAATCTAAAGGTATTCTGCAAGTAATTTAAATTTACTCGGCTTATAATTGCAAAATACGGTATTGCACAAAAAATAATTTATAAGTTTAACAGAACGGAGTATTTAATAGGATTTTTAATAATATACAAATTACGAATTACAAATATCGAAAAAGATAAAAAGACTAAATAAATATAATAAAATAATTAGAAATAAGTTATAATTATATAAATTGTTAATTTGCCTAATTAAATTTCACCGTTATGTATTACTTTAATATAAAGACCTACTTTAATATTTAATAACGTACGACACAAGCGAGCTGTACATACAAACGAGCTGTACACTTTTTGGTACATCGCAACAACAGATCCAAACAACTTAACCACAATGTATCTAATTGATTCACATCAATTATATTCTTTTCGCTAGACGTATTTATAGCTTTTTAACATGTGCACGCATATATTAAAGCTTGTTGCGGGCGATATTTTGCTTTTTGGTCCCCGTTAACTCGTACGCGACCTATCAGTTTTTAACGTATCCAAATTAATATTACCTTGATTTCGAAAGTATTAAAGCCGGCCGACGAAAAAACGATTATCGACCGAATTCCCAACCCATATATGCAAATATGTTTTGTCCGGCTTTAATACGTGCGAAGATATTCGCTAAAGTACGTCGTATAAGACTTATTATATAGCGCGTTACGAGGTTGCGGGGCAAGGCTATAAGGCTTGTTATAAGGCATGTTAAAGGACGCGTCGAAGGATGTATCGCGGTATTCTAAAACTTGTCGAAACAATAATTTAATTTTACGTAAATAAATAGTTAAAACAAACGTTTCCAATAAGAAAAAAATACTTACTATACGGGATAAACAAGTTCTTTAAGTCGATAGAAAAGGTAGTAGTAAAAGAAAAATTATTAATAGTTACTGGAAGCAATCG
Source organism: Monosporascus sp. 5C6A (assembly GCA_004155035.1). Taxonomy (NCBI): domain Eukaryota; kingdom Fungi; phylum Ascomycota; class Sordariomycetes; order Xylariales; genus Monosporascus; species Monosporascus sp. 5C6A. The sequence continues at coordinate 83,815 of QJOB01000189.1, read as the reverse complement.
GTTGTATACAGGTTAAAAGGACCAAAAAGTAAAATAACGTCTGTAACAAACTTTAAAATATGCGTACATTTGTTAGAAACCTAGAAGTACGGTTAGTGAAAAGGAATATAATTGATTTAAAGCAATTATATATGTTATAGTTAAGTTATTTGGATATGTTGTTACGACGTGCCAAAAAGTATACAGCTTGTTTATATATACAGTTCGCTTATATTATACGTCATCGTACTAATTTATTATTAATTAATTAAAAATCGGTATTAACTGTAATTATTGAATAAAAAACGAATTTAACTTGAAGTAAATCCAATATTTCAATAAATATATTCGAACGCGTAAAAAGAACGAAACGTTTTCTTATTCCCGACGGTTACGGTGAAATATTATTCCATAAAACTGAAAAAATATTACGCAAATAACGGTATTATTACGTGTTACATACCCGTTTATTTCTTTCTATCGATTTTTACTTGTTAACGTATGTTGTTTTTCCGTTTAAAAACGCACGTATACGTTTTATATCGAAAGTTTAATACTATATTATTATTCCCATATCGCGAAAAAAAGATCTCGCCGGTTTTTACGATACGTTCAAAACGGCTATAACGTTCGATAATAATAAATCCGGTTTTGCAAAAGTTGGATTTGTTTTATTCAATCCTAATAACGTTTTTTCCGATTTGGAAATTCCTTTAGCTGTACTTACGCCAACCGTCATATCGCTTAGATTTACCGGATCCATTGTTTTCCTACTTTCAAAAACCCTTCAAAATATCTAATAATTAAAGAAACGGGGACGTTTTAATAAAAGAAAATTAAAAATTACTGGGGGAGTTCGCCGACTAAAATGGTTAAATAGGTTAATTTTTTAACAAAGAATAAGACAATACTTTTGTACGAAAACGTTGTTTTTAAAAAAGAAACTGCCAAATTACGCGAAATTAACCGGTTTTTAAACAGATATCGAAGAACCAAAAACAAACGTTTTTAAAAAGGAAAATTATTTGTTATACAAGAAAAACAAGCCATTTTACTTGAAGAAGAAAAGGTAATAAAAAGTATTAGCTAATAACGGTTAAAAGTAATCGTTATAAAAAGGTTAAAATGAAAGAATATAAATGTAATATTTACCGTAAGTCCGGATATAATACGCGTACTTATAAAAAGATTGTAAATACGTTTAGCGATGAAAAATCGAATAAAATTGAATTAATTTATAGCGTTGTAGTCGTTTTATTTATATTTGTTGTTACAAAACAATAAAAAGTACGCCGTTCGGTAGTATGAGACGTTATAATAATTTGTAATAGGTTTTTGTACGTATTTATTATCAAAAATACGCCAAAGAAAAAAGCTCTATATTGCAGCTAAAGATAACGCAATACGCGGAAAAGAATTCGGTTTTGCGTTACCCGATACTTTTCCGGCCTGCCCGCTTATCGGCTTTAGGTTTTATGGCCTATTTTAGCGAAACAAATTGAAATTAAAACAATATCAAAAGCTGGCCCGTCTTAGGTTATAATACAGCTATATAAAGCTTATAACGTACGGCTGTTATTGACTAATTTTACGACGGCAAAGCTAGCTAATTTCATAACGAACTTAATTAAAGTAGCTAAACTTACTAGCGAACGCGCCTTGAACGATAACCGAACCGTCGCCTATAATATAAAATCGTAAAGATAATATAAGGATGTTACTACTGTATTATTATGCCTTTAGCTCCACGATCATTAAAAAGGTATCGTCTTAGTGACTATTGCTAAAACAGAATATATTAGCGTATATATACGGAGTACTCCCGACCTTTAGCCGAATAAACTGCGCCTTGGCTTAGGAGGTTTACTTTCTTACAATAATGATTATAATAATAAAACGTTAGGTGTTTTGATTTCTAGTTTTATACCCGATATCGATTGTTAAGGCTCTGAAATTTTGCTTTATTATTAAATATCCACAACATCGAATTTTGGTTTCGGTTAGTTTAAGGGCTTTTTTTATTATTGCAACCGAATACCTTGAAAGTTCTGGTAGTTATGAAATTTTTAAAAGCTTTATTAAATTTAAGGCAGATTTTGATCAGTTCAGATTAAACTATTTTGAATTTCCTTTTTAGCGAATTTTTTAAACTTTGTTTTCCTAAATTTTAACGCTTTGTTTATTTGTTACGTTGCTTTAATTCAACATATCGTTAATTTAGATATTAACCTTCATGCTTATGAATAGTGGAACGTAATGTACAATATTGTCGTTATTGATTATACTTTTTTTAATAGTTTTATAGACTTCTTTCTTTTTACAAGTACGCTTAATTATTATAATATTGGTAAAGACAATGGCCGGGTTCAGAGCGTCGACTTTTAATATATAGACTTTTTCCAATTCTTGTATTTTTATAAGTTTGATAAGATAACTTTATAACTACTAACGTAAAAATGCTTTTTAACGAAATAGTATACCAATTTCGACGACAAAGTGGGTTATATTAGTCTTGATAATACGGCTTTAATTATTATTAAAATTTGGCTTTTTTCTTTTAGAGATTTTATAAATTTAAGCGAATTAAAAGCGTTGTTTTATGTATTAATATCATCGATAGTTTCTTTATTCGAATTAATATTAAATATTATTAAAGTTAATACGATACGAGAAAATAAAGTCAAAAATGGCGTACTAATATACAAAGCAAACAAAATTTTAGATATTCGTTAAAAAAACAAACTTATTAAGTATTTAGTTATACAAAAAGATTAATTAAACTCCGAAAACACTTGGAAGCCCTTTAAACCCCTTATAGATATCCAACTTTTTATGAAGGATTTCTACTAATAACGCCGGAACCTGCGGTAATAAAACCCCAGTTAATATCATTAAAAAAAACTAATTAAAGGTATCGAAACCAGGGCACCCGGTTACCCTCGCGGTTTTCTCTGTTACGGCGATCTTATTTTTTAATCGTTGCTGTTCCTTTTAGCATTTTTGCTTTTCCAAATTATCTAGGAATTAGACATTACGTTACAGAATTTCCAAAGGTTTAATACGAAAAGTTTTTTTTTTATCGAAAACTTTTAATAAGTTTATTTACATAGTTTACCGGCTTCGTTATAACTTTATAATAACGGATTTATTTTTTAAAAAAAAGGGTTAACGTTTTATATTACCTCGAAATCACTAGCGAATTAATTTTATTAATATACCAATTATTTAGCTTTAATTGTTAATTTCTTAATACCCACAAAATAAAGCGCCTTATAAAAAATCAAAAATAAACTTAACTAGTTAAGCTAAAACTCGAAGCCCGAAATTTAACTTTAAAAAGTTATATTTTATATATAACGTTCCCGAATTTACTTTAAAAACCCGATATTACGATAAACGCATCCAAACCGATATTTTTCCTGAAATACGAAAATTAACGCCGACCGAAAAAATCCATTATCGACCGAATCCTTAATTTAAATACGCGAACGTTTCTTATCCGGTTTTAATATGTTAAAAATATAACAAATTTGTTATTTGCCGAACGTATTACGGAACGCGTCGAAGTTAACTAGGTGTCGAAATTTCTTTGATGGAAAAAAAATTAAAACGTATTTAGATCGAGAAATCGATTATTAAAAGGTATTATACGAAAATCCAAAAATATTTCGCAAATAATTTGAACTTATTCGGGTTATAATCACAAAATACGGCATTATCGAAAAAGAATATTTATAATTTCGACGAAACGTGGTTTTTAATAAACCTTTTAATAATATGTAATATGGTAATTAAAACGCCGAAAAACGTAAAAATTTATATAAACGTAATGAAACAATCTTAGATAAAATATAATTATATAAATTATTAATTCGTAAAGTTAAATTATATTATTATTTATTATTTTGGCAAAAAAAACCCATTTTGGATTTTAATATCGCAATAACTTATCATTTATTAATTAAAAGGTTGAAATTAATTATAATAAATAAATAATAAACAAATTAAGTTTAAAATAAATCGAATGTTTTAATAAACATATTCGAACACGTACGAAAAAACGAAACGTTTTTTTTATTTTTAAAGGTTACGAAAATTATTATTCGATAAAATTTAAAAAACGTTACGTAAATAATAATATTATTACGTTGTATATATTTTTTTTATTAACTTTAACTTTTCGACGTATCTTACTTTTCCGTTTTAAAGCGCGTATATACGTCTTATATCGAAAATTTCATATAACGTTACCATATTTATATCGCGAAAAAAAACCTTTCTCGCCGGTTTTTACGAGACGTTTAAAGGTATTATAACGTCCGATAATATTAAATCCTGTTTTGTTAAAGCTAAACTTATTTTATTTAATCTTATTAACGTTCTTTTTAATTTGGAAATTTCTTTAGTTATACTTACGTTAACAGTTTTGTTGCTTACCTCTGCCGGTTCCATTTTTTCTTTACTTTCGGAAATTTTTCGAAATATACAAAAACCAAAAAAACGGAAACATTATTTTTAAAAATAAATTAAAAATTACTAAGGGAGCTTTATAACGGCTGGGCTAGTTAACCAACTATTAAACCTAGTAGTACGGGTTTATGTTAGCAGTAATGCTGTGGGAAATTAAACAATAACGGGGATATTAGTTACGTCTGGTAATAGCAGATAACTAAAAGTAATTTGGGTAACCAAGTTATATTACAAAGTGGGCTATTTAAGTTAAGGAAAAGTAATAAGCGTATTTATTTTTTCTGTTAATTTATAGTAATCCTTATTAATTACCTTAAATCACGACTGATTACTGTTGCCGCCGTAATTACCAGTAATCTTATTACTGTAATTATCCCTAATTACTAAATTTATTATAATTACAAATTACGTAAGCGAATTCCTAATCGGAGTTTATCTTCCTGTAGTTTCCGACCGTTTTGAAAAGGCCAAGCTTTACTGGGCCATAATACGATCTTCTCCTTTCCAGAATTTCTGCTTTTAAAGATTAATTTGTTTGTTTATGATTTTGGGAAGCAACTTTCCTCTTTTAGCTTTACTTTCTTTAGTAACTAATATATTTAATCGAAAAGAAAAAGCTTTAATTCGTAATTAATTGGGGAGATTTTCTTAGTAACTGTATATAGACTGATATATTTAAAGTTAAGCTTTTAATTTAATCGTTTAGTTTTGATGTTTTTATTAGTCAAGTAAACTATATCTCCTTTTAAAATAGTTAATTCCTTTAACTTTTTTTAGTTGTAATAATCTTTTATTTAATTACGTACAATTTAAGTTTTGTCTTTATTCCTGTATGTAATTACTTAAGTTATTCTAATATTAAAATTGCTTTAACGTTAAGCCGTTATTATATATTTTTCTGTAAATTTTCCGATATAAAACTAACGTTGGCATTTATTAAAGTCATCTTAATATTTGTATAGCAATTAATATTATAAACCAACTATGTTATTAGTAGTTTTATAATTTAATTATTTTATTCGTAATTAATGTAATATAGTAAGTAATTTTAAAGGTTTAGTTTAATTGTTTTATTTATCCGTTTGTTTAAGGTTTAAACGTGTTAAATAACTTGTAATTTAAGTTTATTTATATTATAAGGCCTTGTCAAACGTTTAAAGATAAACGTAATGCTTTTATTTAAAATTATCTCCGTTAATAATCTATCTACGTTAAAGATATGTCGGAAAAGAATATATATTATTTATTTTACGTTAATATTTTTATTATATACTAAAAAAAAGAATGTTTTGTAAATCGATCGTCGATGAACAAAATACTGTCATAATATATTTCTATCGTTAAGTTTTCGAATAAGGGAAATTTAATAATAAAATCTATAATTATCGAATCCTATAGCCGTTATAAAAACTGGAAATAGTTGCAGTTTTCCATAGGGTTTATGCCTTAAGGCCTCTATTTTGGCGTAAACGTCGGATTTTCGTTTGACTTTTTATATTACCGTTTTTATTTTAAGAAAATAATAAGTGCGTTGTAATTATCTTAAGGTTTTTTTTAAATTTCTGGATCTTTGGAATGTAAATATTAATGTATATTTTATATTAAATTTTGTTTAGAAAGGTTTGGAATTTGGATTTTATTTATTTTTTAATCGTTAAATAAGTTGTCGTTATATTATTATATTCTTTAATGTAAATCGAAAGGTATAGCTTTAATTGTTATAACTTGTCGTAATTTTAAACGTTTTTTTAAGGTAATATTAAAGATTTTATAGTTAATTTTAACGAACTTTTTTTAAGTTAAGTCGTTTGTTAAGGGTATTTACTTTGCCGTTTTTAAATTTGTTCTGGTAATTAACGACAAAATCGTATTTCGTTAATTTTTTTACGTGACGTAGTTATTGTTTTGTAAGTTTTCGTATAATGGTAAAACGGTTAAAACTTTTATAATCCGTATAAACCTTAATTTAGTAAAGGTTTTCCTGAAGTATATATCTAAACTTTCGGAAAACCGTAACGATAGCAATAGTTCTTTTGTCGGGAATAACATAATTTAATTTTGTTTATTTTATTTTATAATAATAAAAAGTAATCGGATAAAATATTCTTTAATTATTTCGGTATTCGATTACCGCGTTTAATATATAATCCGGAAAATCGGTTTTTAGTTTAATTAAGCGTTTTTGGATCGTACATAATCTGTATTAATTTATTAATGATCCCGTCCTTAACTTGTTAGAAAGCCTTTTTTGTCTTTGTTGTCTAGTAAAATTAAACAGAAATAGTGCAATTTTACTGAAATATATAATAGATTTTCGGTAATTATTAACGAATTTAATAAATACCTATACTTTTGTAACGATAATAAATATTGGCCATTTAATAATTGCTATAATTCGTTTAAAGTTTAGTTTAATATATCTTAAAGTAATAATATGTCCCAAATATTCCATTTTCTATATATGAATTTCATTTTTTTCTGCATTAACTAATAAATTAATATCCGAGAAGGTTTAAAAAACTTAATAGACGTATTTTATATATGTTTTTTGTAATTCTGGAAAAATTAAAATGTCGTTAGATAGTACATAACGAAAATATCCAGGTATTTTCGGAATACATAATTTATTAATTACTGAAAAGTGGGCAATATGTTCATAAATTTTATTAATATAACCAAATATTCGTACAATCCATACTTCGTTTTAAAAGCCGTTTTCTATTCGTATCCTAATTTAATTTGAATTAAATTATACTTATTTTAAAGTTTAAAACGGTAAATTATTTAATTCCTTATAAACGGTTTTTTATTTCGGTAATTAGTAATTAAGGTATTTTATTTTAACAGTAATATTGTTAAGATATTAATAACTTATTATTAATTGTAATTTACCGTTTTTCTTTAATACGAAGAATATAAACTATCGGGCTGAAAATATAGATCGTCGAATCCATCCCTTTTAGAATTTATTTTTCCAAATATTTGCGTAAGATATGCAAGGTAAATTTCGTTTAAATTATAAATGGGATAAAACTTAAATAAGGTACCTTTTTTAAGGATTATTCTATTGTTTTATTTGTTATATTTTAACAACTTCGTTTTAAGCTTTTTTTAAAAGAGTTGCTTATATTTGCGATATTGTGGTAATATATTAGTTATGCTTTTTGTTGGTTTCTTAAGCTAATATTTTAACATTTTATTTCTGTCGCAAAACTGTATCCGGATAATAATTATAATATGTCGAATACGCTTATTATGCCGTTCTATTTTCTAATATTTTGTTTTTTTAAATAATAAAGTTTCTGTCGTATTCTTATATTTGTATTCGTCGCTTTTTTTATTATTAATTAAATAACTAGATTTCGTTTGTTTTTCTTGTTTGTCGATAAAATATAAAATAAGTTCCACTTAATTAATATTTTAATCGATTAAGGCGTTATATTAATACAACTATGGTTTTTTTAAAATCATATCGTAATTCCTTAACGGAACGATATCGAAGTTAACTGTTTAAATTCATCCTTTAATAAAAATCTCGAAATAATTAATTTCGCGTAAAAGCTTTCTGTTATAGTTAATAAATGCTTAACTTTCGACGTTTTCAGGGATATAAAGGTTCTTTTTATTCTTCTATAATAATCTAAGCTAATTGATTAACTTCGAGTTAATATAATTAACGCTTAATGTTTTCCAGTTTACTATTACGGTATACCAATATATCCTAATTTGTATTTTTAAGGTAATAAGGTTATTATGGGCTTTTATCGTTATACTTAGAGCCATTTTGGGAAATTCTTGTTAGTACTTCAGGTTTTTACTATTTTAAGGCTTTTTCATAGGTAACGTTCTTTTGAGGGGATTTTGTAAACTGCTGGACTTGTGTCGTAAGTTGCTCGCATATTTTTTATACTTGTTTTATCTGGCTTTCTTAACGGCGTAGTTAAACTTTAAACTGGAAATTTTGCTTTTTTTTTGTTAATATAATTGATTTATTAAGTTGCAAATATCGTTTGTTAATCCTTTAATGGCCTCCCATCCTGCCTAAGGGGCTTGTAAGCTCTAGCTGGAAAACTCTGCTAACTTTTCTCGTAGTTTCTTTCGTTTTCAGAAATTTATTTCGAAAGTTAATTGTAATTAAATCTCGGTAATGGCTTTTTGACAATGTTTGCCGACAAACCTTTAAATTAATTTTTCTTAAATCTAATAATTATATTATCCGAAATAATATATAAGGCCCCTTTAAAAGCATCCCTCGCCTTCCGGCCATGTTAACATTAATACTATATTTTCGAATTTTTCCTATATAATAAAAGTTCGTATTTTTCGATACCACTATTAATCTTCCTGATTATATCTCGTCCGGGTATAAAAATCGAAACTTTCTTCTTATATACGGGTAATTCGTTTATAAATTCGTTATTTTCTTTCCGCATAAATAAAGCACTAGGACTGGTTACAGTTAAGGGGGTGGAAATCCATATACCCAACCTCCTGCACCTATCTTTCCACTGCTACCTATAAAAAGGATTTTAACCGCTTTTAATCCTTATTATATTTTCTCTATTTATCGTTTATGTAAATATGGATCATGTTAACTTATCTGTTGCAGTTTTAATCTTTTAATAATCCTTCGGGTATCAAGGTTTAATATACTTTCTTATCGGTTTTCTACGGCGTCTTGCATCGTTATATAATATATCTCGTTTTGCCATAATTATAACACTATACCTAATTTATGTTTCGTCGCTAAGTACTATTAAATTCTATATATGCTAAAGCTGTTCCATAAAAAATAAAAGGTATTTTGCGCCTTTTTTCTTAATTAGCTTTAAAATATTTAACTCGTAAAATAAAATGTTTTCTTTTTGTCGTTTTTCGAATTATCGGTTATTAATTTTTACTGCTTCGGTAATATACTTGTCAAATGTCGTAAGTTATAAAAGTTTAATGATTTCATTTTTAACATTGTTTTTAATCCCTTATAAAACATATCGATTACGGTATCGCTTTTATTATCCGTTTATCCTGTTTTTGCTATGAAGTTCTTAAATTCGATAGCATACTTGGAAGCTGGTTTTTTTAGTGCAGTTAAAAGATTTACTAGGTTATAACGAGTTTTTCATCCGGGTTTTCAAAATTGCTTTTAAGCTTATTTTCGAAGTTAACATAACTGGAAAAAACATTTCGGGAAACTTTTTCTTAATTAGATTTTCCTTTTTTCAGGAAGTTTTATATAATGGGCTTAAACTAATCGAGGGCATTTTTTAAGTAAGCTGTAACAACGAAGATCTAATTTGCTAGGTCGGTAAGTTTTTTAAAACGAAGATAAATCTAAGCCTGGATTAAAAAACTTTGAACGTTTTTTTTTTCGTTATAAAACTAAGGCTTTTTGAGTTTCATTTTTTAAGGACCTGCTTATTAGGATGCTGTTACCTTATTAATAAATTATTAAATAATGGCTTCAAGCTTTTATATTTTATTTTGGAGTTATTAAGCCGTAAGTTCCGAAATAACTATTATTTGTATATTAGTCGACATATTCACCATTCGAATATTACTTAAAATCTGACTGTATTATTAAATAAAAGTTTGTAACGTATAACGGGTAAGTTAATTAATTAATTATTAAACTTAATTATACAAGTTTATGTTAATAATAATACTATAAGAAACTAAGTAATAACGGGGATATTATTTACGTTTAATAATAATAAATACTTAAAAGTAATTTAGGTAATTAAGTTATATTATAAACTGGTACTATCTAGGTTTAAAAAAATAAACGTATTTATCTTTTTTGTTAATTTATAATAATCCTTACTAATTACCTTGGATTACGATTAATCATTATTGTCGCTGTAATTACCAATAATCCCATTACTATAATCATTCCTAATCACTGGATCCACTGTAATTACAAATTCAGTAACCGAGTTTCTGGTCGGAGTTTGTTTTCCTGTAGCCTCCGACCGTTTTGGAAAGGCCAAGCCTTGCTGGGGTATAACAAGCTCGCCGACAAAAATAATTAAAGCGGTTAATTTTTTAACAAAAAGTAACTTAATAGTTTTATACGAAAACGCTTTTTTTAAAGGAAAAACTGCCAAATTACGCGATATTAACCCTTTTTTTAATAAACGCCGAAAACTAAAAATAAACGTTTTTAAAAAAAACATGTATTATACAAAACGAAAAGCTTTTTAGCCGAAAAAAAGGCAATAAAGAAATGCAATTAATAATAGTTAAAAATAACCGGTGTAAGAAAGTTAAAATAAAACAACGGAAATATAACGTTTACGGCAAGCCCGGATATAATACGCGTATTTGTAAAAAAAAAATGTAAATATATCTAACGACGAAAAATCCGATTAATTAAATTAATATTTTATATTATAGTTATATTATTAAGATTTGTTATTACAAAGTGTCAAAAAACGGCTCGCGAGATGGTTTGGCTCGTGAAGTGATGTTAGACGTTATACGGTTTAACCGATATTTTTCCAGCTTAATATTTCGAAAAAAGAAGACTAAAATTCCCGTCCCGGTATAAAGCCACCTGTTACGGGCCAAGGGCTTCTGAAAGAGAAACGAATTCCCATTGACTACTGTAGAATCTAAAGCTAGAGAAAGGAAGGAAAAACGGGAAAGGTTCCTCTGACAGATTGACAGAAATAGAAGATGTGGGCTAGGGCTTGGCGCACGAGCCACCCTGCCAGCTGTTGTCAGTTGTGGGGCCAGGCGACATGTACGTACCACAACACCACCTATAAAAGAATATTCGGCGTAACGAAAAGATCCGTCAGCACTTTTAGATTTGATACCAAAACAAAAAAATTCAATTTAAAAGATTACTTTAAAACTAAACTTTCGAATATATCCTATTAGCGACACGCAATTTTTCTTTTAGTGTTAAAAATGGCAAGCTTTAGTTACTTTGCTTAAGATAATGAAATAATCAAGGAAAAAGAAAAAAACGAAAAGCTTAAGGAATTTTAAGAAATAAAATTTGAAAAAAAAAGTCGTATTACGATCTAATACCTAATGTCTTAAAAAGAACGGTCGGGGTAACAATATTATAACTCTGGATTTCGATATAATTATTGCGTAACATAAAAACTATAATATAAATCCGATCGCATTCGATTAATGTATGCAAGTTTAAGTGCTATTAGGTATCTAGCTATGTACAAGCTGACGCCGGCTTATTATATATATACACGACTAGTTATACGATGCGACCGGGAAGCACCCCGTAAAAACCCTAGATTAATATATAAAAAATAATAGAATAAAAGTCCGAGTGTACTTTATAAATCTATAAAAAAGTAATGTAATATAAGTTCGAATAAATTTTACAGATTTAAAATAACCAGCAAATATAATTCCAAAAATAAAACATGATTATTATCTTTTATAATTTAAGTAATATTAAATTATAATATAACTTGGTTATTTAAATTACTATTAATTTTGTTACTACCAGACGTAACTAGTTTACCTATTATCGTTTATTTTCTTACAGTATTACTGCTAATATAAACCCGTGTAACTAGGTTTAATAGTTGGTTAATTAGTACAGCAGTTACAAATTACCAAGATGCTTGTAGAAAATTGCCAAAGATCGTTCCAGTTTTCCGCGTAATAGCTGCAAGCAAGTATCTCCTTATTATCATTATGAAAAGATAGAAGATCGTAATCCTAGTTCCATATAAATCGACACAGTAACACATATTATCTCATATCCTATCAAAAGCACAACAACCATGACGCAAGGCAGTCTCCAAAAATGTACCGAAGAAGTAAAGACGCTAGGAGAGAAAACATTTAAAACAATAAATTCCGCTATCAATATGCCAAAGAGGACAGCAAATGTGACCAAACAACGAAAAGTACGCCAAAAGGGAATTCTCTTCTGCAACGTCTCCCGACGAGGAAATATGACAAGTAATAAAATAATAATAAGGAAGCAACCCTGGATAAGTACATACCATGGTAAATGCAGGAAAAATGCACTCAGGCCCGATCCATTTGAATATACCGCAGAGAGAACAGAGTAACTCATAAAGAGGTTAAAAGAAACAACAACAGCAATAGGACCATATAGCAATGCTCCGCCCTTGTGATACATATAATCTCTCTCCAACCATTTCAAAGAGAACGGTATATTCGTTGGATATTGCGCTTCAGTGGATTGGTCGCTTTGCAACGACGTGAGATTAGTGTTAAGTTGTAACGGCTGGGTTAGTTAACCAACTATTAAACCTAGTCGTGCGGGTTTATGTTAGCAGTAGTACTGTAGGAAACTGAGTAATAACGGGGATATTAATTACGTCTGGTAATATCAAATAACTAAGGGTAATCTGGGTAACCAAGTTGTATTACAAGCTGGTGTTATCTAAAACTATGGGAAATAATAAACGTATATATCCTACTTTTGGCTCAAAACGTTCAAAATGCTTAACCCTTTAAGCCCGTTAAGCTTCTTAAACGTTGTTATATAACTTAAGGCGCTTAAGGTGCTAAGACCTTTGAGCCTTTTAAGCCGGTTACGTAACCTGGAGTCGTTATCGGATCTTGATTCCTGATCTTCCGATCGTTTTTGGAAAAGCCAAGCCTTGTTAGGTTATAACACGATTCCTTTCTTTTTAAAATCTTTGCCCTTAAAAATTAATTTTGTTTGTTTGTTTTTTAAATAAGTAACTTTTTTTTTTTTACTTTCGTTTCTTAATGCTTTTAGGGGTTAATTATTATATCTGGTCGAATTGAAAAGTTCCGTTTTCGTTAATGTACTAACGCTTTTATTCTGGTTAAGCGAGTTGCTAGAATTGGTTTTACGATACCTTTTTGTTTTCGTTATAAAAAGGAAGGTATGGATTGTAAGGTTTTTCGTGATTCTGGAAAATGTACGCGTTATATTCGGCACGGAGGTCCTTGTGACGTTTTTGGGCCTTTGGAGGCGGAGCATAAAAAACTATTGGATAAAAAGAACCGTTTGGAACGTAAAAAGGAGCAGGCCAGGGAGACGCTGCGTACCGCCGCTAACAAACTGGATTGTCTTCAAAAACAGCGACGATTACTTCGTAGTCGTGGTTTGGAAATGCTTCGTCGTAGTATTAAGGGTGCCGAAGTAATGGAAAAGTTCGTTCGTTTGGAGGAAAAGCGAAAAAGGTTGTTTACCGAAATTACCGCGTTAATATAAGCCGCCGTCCTTGCTGACTGGTCTGGTATTAATGGTACGGATTAGTTTAATCCTGATAACGTGGATTAAGGGGTATTTATGATAGGTTCCGGCATTATTAGTAAAAGTTTTTTAAAAGGCGTTAAGCGTTTATAAGATTTTTGGCGGGTTCTTAGGTGTTTTCGGAATCCGGGTGTTTTTTTTACTTGATGAAGTATTGGGTAAGTTTATTTTTTTTGCGCATATCCAGGATTTTTTCCATTTCGTACATTAGTGCATCTTTTTCCGTTTCGTTTTTTCATCCTGTATTAACCTTAATGGTATTTGCTGTTGACTTAAGTAAGGAAACATGAAAGACTGGATGGAATTTGACCTTTAGTGGCAACTTTAATTTGTAATTATTTTCTGAAATTTTCTTGGCGATTTTATATGGGCCGATATATTTAAAGTTTAACTTTTGATTCGGGCGTTTAGTTTTAATGTTTTTAATGGTTAGGTAAACCATTTTTTTTTCCGAAAAGGTTAATTCTTTTAACTTTTTTTGGTTATAATATTTTTTCATTTAATTGCGGACAAATTCGAGTTTTGTTTTTATTTTTGCGTATAACTGCTTAAGTTGTTTTGATATTAGAATAGCTTTAATATTAACTAAGCTATTATCGCGTATTTTTCTGTAAACTTCTGGTATAAAACCGAAATTGGCATTTGTTAGGGTTGTTTTAATGCTTTCGTAATAACTGGTGTTATAAACTAATTAGGTTACTGGTAGTTTTTTAACTTAATTGTTTTGTTCGTAATTGATATAATATCGTAAATAAGTTTCGAACGTTTAATTCAAACGTTCCGTTTGTTTATCCGTTTGGGGTTTAAATACGCTGGATAATTTGTGGTTTAAACTAATTTGTACCATAAGGCCTTGTTAAAACTTAAAGGTAAATGTAGTGCTTTTGTTTGAGATAATTTTTATTGGTAGCCTATGTACGTTAAAGATGTGTCGGAAAAATATGTACGTTATTTGTTTTGCGTTCGTATTTTCAAGGTATGGAAGAAAATAGGAAAATTTCGTAAATCGATTTATGATGACGAAAATGCTGTTATAATGTATTCCTGTTGCTGGATTTTTAGATAAGGGAAGTTTAATAATGAAGTTTATGGTGATTAAATCCCATGGTTGCTGTAAGACTGGAAATAGTTGTAATTTTCCGTATGGTTTGTGCCGTAAAGCCTTAGTTTTGGTGTAAACGTCGTATTGTTTTATAACTTTCTGTATTGTTGTTTTTATTTTAAGAAGGTAATAAGTACGTTGTAGTCGTTTTAGGGTTTTGTGGATCCCTGGGTATCCGTAAAGTGGGTGTTGATGTATATCCCATATTAGGTTTTTTTGATATTTTTTTGGGACCTGGATTTTATTTATTTTTTGGTTTTTAGGTAAATTGTCGTTATATTGTTGAATTTTCTGATGTAGGTCGGGGGGCACTGCCTTGATTATTATAATCTGTCGTGACTTTAGATGTTTTTTTGGGGTGATATCGAAGATTTTGTGGCTAACCTTAATTAACTTTTTTTTTAGGTTAGGTCGCCTGTTGAAAGCGTCTGTTTTATTATTTTTAAAGCCTTTTTGGTATATGATCATAAAATCGTATTCGGCCAGTTTTTTTGCGTAACGTAATTATCGTTTTGTAAGTTTTCGTGTAATAGTAAAACGGGTAAGGTTTTTGTAATCGGTATAAACCTTAATTTGATGGAAGTTTCCTTTAAGTATATGTTTGAATTCCCGGAAAGCCTTGACGATGGTTATAAATTTTTTATCGGAAATGCCATAGTTCAATTCCGTTCCTTTTAATTTGTAGGAATAAAAGGTAATTGGGTAAAGTACCTTTTAATTATTTCGGTATCCGATTACTGCGCTTAACGCATAATCCGAAAAGTCGGTTTCTAACTTAACTGGGCGATTTGGATCGTACATGATTAATATTGGTTTACTGGTAATAGCATTTTTGATTTGTTGGAATGCTTTTTCCGTTTTTGTTATCTATTGGAATTTGTTTTTTTTTCTGGTTAAATTTAATAATAGTGTCGTAATTTTGCTGAAATATTTGATAAACTTGCGATAGTAATTAACGAATCCAATAAATGCCTGTACTTCTGTAACTATGGTAGGTTTTGGCTATTCGGTAACTGTTATAATTTTCTTAAGGTCTATCTTGATATGTCCTGGAATAATGATGTGTCCCAGGTATTCCATTTCCTGAATGTGAAACTGGCTTTTTTCTGCGTTAATTAATAGATTGGCGTCCTGTAAAGTTTGAAAAACTTGATGAACGTATTTTATATGTGCTTTTTCCGATTCTGAAAAAATCAGAATATCGTCTAAATAATATATAACGAAAATGTCCAGGTATTCCCTAAGTATATGGTTAATTATTTGCTGAAAAGTTGCTAATGCATTCGTAAGTTTTATTGGCGTAACTAAATATTTGTATAGTTCGTATTTCGTTTTGAAAGCCGTTTTTTATTCGTATCCTGGTTTAATTCGAATTAAGTTATACCCGTTTTTAAAGTTTAAAGCGGTAAATTACTTGGTTTTTTATAGGCGGTTCTTTATTTCGGTAATTAATAGCAAAGGTGTTTTGTTTTTGACAGTGATGTTATTAAAATGTCGGTAATCTATTATTAATCGTAGCTTGCCGTTTTTCTTTGGTACGAAAAATATAGGATATCCTGTTAAAAATATAAATCGTCGGATTTATTCCTTTTGAAGTTTATTTTCCAGGTACTTTCGTAAGGTGTATAATTTTGTAACGTTAAAATTGTAGATAAGGTAGAATTTGGGTAAGGTGCCTTTTTGGAGGATTATTTTATGGTCCCATTCGTTATGTTTTAGTAGTTTCGTTTGGAGTTTTTTTTGAAATAATTGCTTATATTTGCGATATTATGGTAATACATTAGTTATGTTTTCTTTTGGTTTTTCGGGCTGGTGTTCCAGGATTTCGTTAATATTACGGAGCTATGCCCGGATAGTAGCTATGATGTGCCGAATACGTTTGTTATGCCCTTTTTTTTTTTTTATGTTGCGTTTTTTTGGGTGGTAAGGTTTCTGTCGTGTCCTTATGCCTATATTCGTTATTTTTTTTGTTATTAATCGAATATAAAGATTTCGTTCGTTTTTTTTGTTTATTAATAAAATGTGAAGCGAACTTTACCTGGCCAGTATTCTAATTAATTAAGGGGTTATATTGGTACAATTATGGTTTTCCTAGGATTATGTCGTAATTTTCTAACGGAATGATATCGAAATTAACTGTTTGGATTTGTCCTTTAACAAAAATCTCGAGGTAATTAATCTCGCGTGTAATTTTTCCGTTATCGTAAGCGAATACCTGACTTTCGGCGTTCTCGGCGATATAAAGGTTCTTTTTATCTTTCCATGGCAGTTTAAGCTGGTTTACCAATTTCGGGGTGATATAATTAGCGCCTAAAGCTCCGTAATCCATCATTACGGTATACCAGTATGTCCCAATACGTATTTTTAAGGTAATAGGGTTATTTTTGGCTTTTATCGTTATGCATAAAGCTTTTTTAAAGGGTTTATGCTGACTCCCTTAGCTCCCGTTATTCTGTGGCTTTTTTATAGGTAACGTTTATTTTTTGGGTTTTCCAGCTGCTTAATTCTTGCCTGCAGCTACTTAATATGCTTTTTTTGATATCGTAACGTTACCTTTAGTTCCATAATGCGTATATCGAACAACTTGTTATATTGTTTTAAGGTAATAAGGTTCTTTTCGATCTGTTCGATTATGTTTTCTTTTGGGCAATCTGCTTCCGTTATCCAGCTATCTGGGTTATCGGATTATTGTTGATACTATACGTCGTACCTGGCCATATCTTCTTATCGGGATTATATTTCCTCTCGAAGCTTTTGTCGCTTTTTAAAACTAGTCGTAAACGTTAATTGGAATTGCAGGTTATTAAAGGTTTTTCGTTTTGTTTTTATAACTGTCTAATAAATTTATTCTTTTTATATTTTATGGTCGTACGTTTTAAAATGATATATCGGGTTTTTTTTTAGGTAACTTTTGCCCTTAGGCCAACTTTCTCTCGTTATAAGGATGTCGATGGTATCCTGTAATGCTATCGTACGTAAGTAACGGTACCATCGCTAATTTCTGGGGTCGTTTCCGGTTTAGTTTTGAAAATCAAATCTTTAATGCTATATACGTATAATGCGGCGTTGGATATAGTCTTGCTGTTTTTCGTATCGAGGGCAATAGGCTCGTTTGCAGTAGATAACATATAATTTCCTATGTCGGTCAAGGATTCCTGGTAATAAGGCCTCGTTCTAACCGTGGTATTCTTTAATTTATGCGTTTAATTTTAACTATTTATACCGTTTCTGTCTTTTCTTTTGCGCTCGTAAGCAAGGTTTAGGAGTAAAAAATTCCTTTTATCTTTAGTGTTCAATTAACCATCCTTTCATGGTAGATTGTTACCGCTTAATTGCTGCTTAGAAAAGGGCCTTGGCTGCTTTTATTTCTTGTTGCATTTTTTTTTATTTGTCGTTATTGCGGATGCGGATTATATTGACTTATCTGTTGCTACTGGAATTCCTTAGTGGTTTTTTTGGTACTGGGGTTTAATGTATTTTCTTATTGTTTTTTGGCGACGTTTTGTATTGTTATGCAACATATTCCATCTTACCGTAATTGTAATACTGTACTTAGTTTATGTTTCGTCGTTAAGTAATGCCAAGTTCCATAAGTTTTGGAGCTGTTCCAAAAAAAGTAAAAGGTATTTTGCGTCTTTTTCCTTAATTAACTTTGGAATATCTAACCCGTAAGGTAAAGTGTTTTTTTCTTTTTTGTCGCCTTTCGAACTGCCTATTGTCGATTTTTACTGTTTCGGTAATGTACTTATCGAATATCGTAAGTTGTGGAAATTTGATAATTTTATCTTTAACATTTTCCTTTAAGTTTTTATAGAACACGTCGATCAAGATATCGTCTTTATTATCCATCCATTTTGCCTTAGCTATAAGATTTTTAAATTCCATAACGTACTTAGAAGCTGGTTTTTTTTGGCGCAGTTAAAAAATTTGTTAAGTTACAATTCGTTTTTCGTCTGGATTTTCGAAATTGTTTTTAAGTTTTTCTTCGAAATTGATATAAACAAAGAAAATTTCCTTGGTAATCTTCTTTTAATCGGACTTTCCTTTCTTTAGAAAATCTTTTATAGTAAGTTTAAATTAATCGAAAACATTTCCTTTTAAATAGGCTGCAACGGCGAAAATCTGGTCCGCTGGATCGGTAAACCCTTTTAGGCGGATATAAACCCGAATTTAAGTTAGGAAACTTTAAACGTTCCTTTTTTCGTTATACGGTCCTGGTTTCTTAAGCTTTATTTTGCAAATACCTATTAGTGTTATTATTTGATTAATAAGTTGTTAAACGATAACCTCGAGTTCCTTAACCTTATCTTAAAGCTGTTAAACCGTAAGTTCCTAAGTTGCAATTATTTAAATATTAATCGACATAATGGCGATTCGAGATATTACTCAAAATCTAACTATATTACTGAACAAAAGCTTGTAACGTATAACGACTAGGCTAATTACCTAACTATTAAACCTAATCGTGCGGGTTTATATTAACAATAATATTATAAGAAACTAAGTAATAACGGGGATATTAGTTACGTCTAGTAATATTAAATAACTAAAATTAATCTGGGTAACCAAGTTATATTACAAACTGGTATTATTTAAGACTATAGGAAATAATAAACGTATATATCTTACTTTTGGCTTAAGGCACTTAAGGTACTTAACCCTTTAAGCCCGTTAAGCTCCTTAAGCGCTGTTACACAACTTAAGGCGCTTAAGGTACCAAAACCTTTAAGCCCTTTGAGCCGGTCACGTGACCTGGAGTCGCCATCGGATCTTGATTCCTGATCCTCCGATCGTTCTTGGAGAAGCCAAGCCTTGTTGGGTCATAACATAAGTGGCATTTCTCGCTCGTTCTCATCTGAATGTTGCCGGAATACCTCGTCATATTCAGGCCCTGGATTTTGAGAATTGACTACTTCCTTTCTCAGCCGCCTTCGGGAATTGTTTAGCAGATGTTGGACGCCTACCTAAGCTCCCGGTATCATTTCGATCTCTGGTTGCATCAGAGCCTGGCGTTTGCGTTAGATACGTTAAACCAGGTGAAATATAGGTGTCTCGATAACAAGCTACCGAGGTTTATAAGGTAGAGCTTAACTTGCCTGGAATAAAGGCCTGGATAATATTAATCAATGGCGCAACCGACAGAACTATAGGAATTATTTGGCCAAATGTCCATCGATGGTCTTCATAAGGCGCGATGTCTTTCATGTTGCGCAAATGAGCTGAACCCCAGAGAGTCGATATAGTCAACCAATAGACCTAGGAAAAGTCAGCGTCTCTGGCACCACGGTGACTTCGCTCCACCTACCTTAGACAGCATAGAATGGAAGATGTCTAGATATAATCGAGTTGCAAGGAACACGGCTATTAATGGCAGTATAATTCCCCGGTTCCAGATGCGACCGGAAATCCGCTTCCACCTGTTGTCGGAATTCGTTCCAATCCACAAGACTCTTAGTTTCGTCTTCAGCCACTTGCTCACTAAGCCTCTCCACCGAATCCAGACAGCATCTGAGGCGGATTTATATACCTCAATGCTCCTCATTGCAAAGCTGAAACAAAGCAGGAGGACAGACATGATCATGGATCCATATGACTCCATGGCTGTGGCCAGAGCTGGACGAAAGTAGCACTGGGCGAATGAGCCTGCATGCGCAACGGCTAGAATTGAGTCGTTCTTGTATTCGCCTCTCAAGTTGAAATTACCGGTTGGTATCAATGCGACGGTCAACATGACCGTAAGAATACCCATAAAGACCACTCTTATATTGCGCTCGGTCGGATGGTTGTAGAAGTAGTTGCGAAGAAAGGTCAATCCGGATAAGTGGGTAAGACTGGAAAACCAAGCAAGGTAAACGATCATCTGCCAGTGATAAGCGGAGAGGCCATCACAACTGACCGCGATGTAGCCGCTGAGGAGAATTCCGAAACCTGTGACTACTTGGGCGTCGCACATTGCAAGAATACTCTGAAATCTGGTTAGACTTGATAACTAATATAACACGACTAGGCTTCCTTACCTGGTTAAACGCGGTCTCCAGCCGCCGACCGTCAGGAACCTTACTCTTTAAGGATCGCACCACTCTAATCATCGGCTGTAGCCAGGGAAACCAAATTTTCAAAGGCTCATAGATCTTTGATAGAAAGGGCTGAATGAGGTGCCAAGTGAGTCGGATACATCTTTTAAAGAGCCCTAGGAACTTCTCATCAACGATATTTGACTCGACGTGCGCTGCACCACGTGGGTTTCCATGTGTCCGAAAAGGGTCGAGGCGTGGATTGAATACGGATAAATAGTGCCTTACTGATCGGTCTGGAAGAGTTGGATTAACGTCTCTAATAACTTAGCAATAGGGTATTGGAAAATAAAAGCAAGAGTAAAGGAAGAAAACCTAGAAAACACAATTGGAAAAGAACACTCATTTTACAAAGTGATCCTGGAAGACGAACCATCTACTAACGAGCCACCCTCCAACGCGCCGCCCTTTTCCCATACAAATCGCCAAAATCACTACATTTTCGACAACAGTTTAAAATTCGAATGGAATTCAGAGAAATAAACGGTTGTCGGGGTTAATATTAACTTTAAACCATTTGTATGTTGATAATAATTCAAAATTTTCCATAATTACGTAATAATTCATTTAATCTTAATATATTAGGTAAAATTGCTTACAATATATTTCCAACTTAATTTAACCGATAACGAGCAAATATCATAACTTTTTCTATAATAAAGCTATTATTTAAAAGATTTATATATAATTATTTAAATAAAACTATTTCTATTTAAAAAGGGAATATTTTATATACTTGTATTATACAAAAAGATATAACGTTTTGAAAAAAAGCAAAAGTGGATAACTTTATATATGGCGAAAACTATATTACTTTTTGGAATATTTATATAATAACTAATATTAAAGATAAATATTTAAGATTTCATAAATTATTAATAAAATATTTAACGTAATTTATAAAGCTTATTATGTATATATAATTATTCTATCTATTTAGTTATTCCAAAATAACTTTAAATCCTTAATCTTAACAAAATCTCATACAATTTGTATTGGAAAATATTAAGGTTATATTTCTATAACTTTGCCGTGTATTTTTCTTAAATAGAATATTGATATTTTTATAATATCATTTACATACTGCCTTACTATCAAGCCTTGATTTTTTTTCTACTTATAAATTTATATCTATTTTTGTTATTATGTTATAAATATGTAATTTTGTTGATTTTGTATGGGAAATGGCGGCGCGTTGACGTGGTGGCTCGTTGGGGGGGTTTGCTTTACTGTCTCGTTATTGCTCCCCCTATTTTCGCTCCAACGCCAGGATCTGAATGTGGGGTTACCTCGTAAATGTGGGGGCTGGGCTTGTCAAGACTGGCAATATCTATTGGTTAATTGATTCCTGACTGGATTTAACACTGACACTGGTAAATATTATGCCGATCACGGGCAGAGCCTGGGAAAGATATGACCCCTCGTTTTATTGTACTAAGCTTGTAAGGGAAATGAACAAGGGTCTGTGCAGCTGGCTGCTGCCCCCAAAAGATTGATTGGAGAGAAGTTAAACACCATCGACGCCACCACCTACAAACCCCTACATTGCACCTCGAAGCCTCACTTGACACCGCCACGCCCCATAGTTTCTGAACTCTACGTACCACCAGGGTTGCGAAATTAATCCTTAGTCTTTAGTCTTAGTCAGATTAAAAACTAACTAATTTAAATTAAAAACTAACTTTTTATTTTCTTAGTCAGTTTTAATTAACGCTTTAATTAACTAAACTAATTAAGAAAAACTAAGAAAAAAGCTATAATAAAAGTTTCTTTAAGAAAAATTTTTGAATAATAATAAAAATATATAAAGTTTTAAAAACAAAACCGGAAAAATATATAATCCCTTTCTAAAATATTAAAGTGGTTTGTACTATCCCTGTATATATCCCTGCTTTAGTTTTTAGTTTGTTTTTAGTCAGTTCTTAGTTATTTTCAATTTAGTTAGTCTTTTTTTAAAAAGAATTTAGTTAGTTTTAATTAGGCTATTAACTGAACTAGGCTAGTGTTAATCAAAAAGATAACTAAACTAACTAACTAATTTCGCAACCCTGCGTACCACCGAGCGCATGGTAAACACCACCTACAGGGATCCTTGGCACCACCTACAATTTGTTGCTATCGAACCACCTATAAAAGGCCGATGTGGCTGCGAGTTCCGTAATCTAAAAATCCAATTCGAATTTAAATTCGATTTATTAAATAATTGTACTATAAATAAAGACCGACTTGACACCAGATTTATACTAAACCTAGATTATATTAAGATTTTATATAAATATATTTAAATTATATGTATTATATTAAAAAAAAATTAAAACTTTATAACGTGCTATAAAATACGCTATATATATATAAACTGTATATTTCTTTAGCATTTTATAATAACAACTTTTAAAAAATAATATCAATACCTTTAATTTAATTGAAACTAATCGGAGTTTTTGTCGCTAGATATATTTATAACCTTTTTGCAAGTACGTATATTATATCCGGGTTTACTGTAAATGTTATATTTCAGTGTTTTCTTTTTAACCTATTAGTAAAGAGTAGTTTTAGTCGTTTTTACTTGCAATCTTTTATTACCCGCTTTTGTTTGGGCTAAGAACGTCTTTTTTATAAAATAAAAGTCTTGTCTTTTTAAAACTCTTTGTTTTTAATTTTTTAAAATTTATTTAAAATGTAATTCGTTTTGTATAACTACCGAATTTCTTTTTGAAAAAATTGCAATGTCGTATAAAAAAAACAAGTTATTTTTAATTAAAGAATTAACTGATATAATTATTTTTTTTATCGGCAAGCTACTTTAGTAATATATGATTGTTTTGTAAGTAACCTCTTTACTTTATTATTTTAAAAATACTTTTAAAAACTGTTGCAAAAAGGGAAAAAATAAACTTAACAGATATAAAAGCGCGAAACGATTAACGTAAATACAATTAAGGAAAAGTCCAATTCGAAAATAACGTTATTAAGATTAAATTTAATCAATTTCACATTTGTAATCTCGGATTTAATATTATTAGACGTTATAACAACTTTAAACGCGTCATAAAAATGAACAAGAAAGTTTTTTTCGTAATATATATATAATAACGTTGTATTAAATTTTCAATATAAAACGAAATACGTTAAAAACTTAAAACTGATAAAAGAAATAAAGAAATATACAAGGCATAATAATACCGTTATTCATGTAATATCTTTCGAACTTTATCGAATAATAGATTTCGTAACCGCCGAAATAAAATAGGAATTCGTTTTTTATCTAGTTAATATATATTACCGAACTTTTAATCGGTTAGTAATAAGTTATTATAATTTATAAATGAAAACAGGCTTTCTTTATTATAATAATAAATAACGATATAACGTATTTAATAAGCGAACTGCGCGTAAAAGCGAGCTACGCGTTATTTTACAACTTTTTTATAATCCAACTTTAAATATTTATTTTTAACACTACATTTATAAAATATCTTGTAAAAGAGTTTAAAATGAACTTAATTATTTAAACTAAAAAAATAACCCTAAAATTTCTCATGTTAAATTTGGTTTGATATATACGGTTTTATTTTTTACTTTAAGATTTCGATATAAAGATATCCCCGCCCAATACGACAGTATACTCAATTCGCGAAAATTAACGCCGACCGAAAAGAAATCCATTATTAATCGAATCCTTAACCTAAATAAGCAAGTATTTCCTGTACGGCTTTAATATGTTAAAAGTATAGCTAATTTGCTACTTGTCTAAAGTATTGCAATACGCGTAAAAGATAACTGGGCGTCGAACTTTGTTTAGCGGCCAAAAGAAAAAAGTTAAAACGAATTTAAATCGAAAATTTGATTAGTACAAAATATTATGCGAAAATCCGGAAGTATTTCGTATATAATTCATATTGGTTTGGGTTATAATCGTAAAATATAATATCGTAAAAAAGGATATTTATAATTTCAACAAAACGGGTTTTTTAATAAGGCTTGTAATAATATATGGCATAATAATTACAAATGCCGAAAAACGTAAAAAAGCTAAATTATTATAATAAGATAATCGGAAATAACTTATAATTATATAAGTTATTAATTCGTAAAGTTAAGTTATATCGTTATTTGTTTTTTTAATAGGAAAAACTTATCTTAAATTTTAATATCGCGATAATTTATTATTTACCGGTTGAAAAATCGGAATTAATTAAAATAATTAAATAACAAACGAATTAAGTTTAAAATAAATTTAATATTTCGATAAACATATTCGAATACGTATAAAAAGCGAAACGTTTTTTAATTTTTGACGATTACGAAAATCACTATTTAATAAAATTCGAAAACTATTACGCAAATAACGATATTATTACGTTTTGCATACTTTTTTATTCCTTTTATCGGTTTTAACCTTTTGATATATCCTGTTTTTTAATTTTAAAACGTATATATATACTTTATATCGAAAATTTAATACGACGTTATTATATTTATATTATTAAAAAAGATGTCCTCGCCGGTTTTTACAACGCGTTTAAAGCCGCCATAACGTTCGATAATATTAAATCCAGTTTCGTTAAAGCTGGATTTATTTCATTCCATTTTAATAACGTTTTTTCCGATATGGAAATTTCTTTAGTTATATTTACGCCGATTATTTCGTCGTTTACCTCTACCGGTGGCTTTTTTCCATTTTCGAAAACCTTATAAAATATATAAAAACAAAAAAAACAATAACGATATTTATAAAAGAAAATTAAAAATTATTTGGAAAGCCCGCCGACAAATATAATTAGATCGGTTAATTTTTTAATAAAAAATAACTTGATACTTTTACACGAAAACGTTATTTTTAAAAAAGAAACCGTTAAATTATACAAAACGAACCATTTCTTTTTACAAACGCCGAAAGATTAAAAATAAACCTTTTCAAAAACAATACTTATTATACAAAAGGGACACGTTTTTTTAGCCGAAAAGAAAAGTAACGAAAAAATATAATTAATAACCGTTAAAAATAATTATCGTTAAAAGGTTAAAACGAAAAAACGAAAATGTAACATTTGCGGCAAACCCGGACATAATGCGCGTATTTATAAAAAAGTTATAAATACGTTTAGCGACGAAAAGTCCGATTAGTTTAAATTGATTTATTATATTATAGTTGTTTCATTTGGATATATAGTTGAAAAATGTTAAAATCCGCGTAATTTGCTTAAATGCGTAATTCGCTTATATAATACGCTAAGTTAATTTTATAAATTAATACTTTTCTTTTTCGAAAAGATGTAACCGTATATACAATTGGATAAAATGATAGATTGCTACCTTAATTCTTCTGCTTTATTAACACCCTTCCGTTTCGCAAGTATCTCACTTTAAGGTAACTCCAGACTGCCCAGTCCCGCTTTTATCCACGTCCATTTTTGTCGAAATTCTAGAAGCTCTTCGTTATCTTAAGCAACCGGGCAAATTATCGCTTGTAACTTTCCGACATGTAATGTTCTAGTAGCTGAATTTCGAAATTATCCAACTTATTATTATTATCCCTTTTTAGTTCCGCCAGCAGTATTTCTGCCGAAATAAGATTATTCCGTATAAGCTGTTATTATTTAGAAAATCGGTTATTATTATATTTAGTAATTAAACGGTAACCGAAAATTAAAAGCTGTAATTGGTTTATTTGGGAAAAGTTTTCCAAATCGATAGTAACATCGACCGCCTTGGATTATGGAGCCATTTTTTAAATAAATAACTGTAAAAATAACGGTCGTTATCGAAATCTTCCCGTAATAAATAATAAGTATTTTATACTTGGGGTTGCTTAGTATATTGCATTGTTTCGGCTTGTGTTTTAATTAATAATGGCTTAAAAAGCCGTAAGAACGATCCAGGTTGGACTTTATAATCGTGAAACTGGTAAGGGTTTGCAAAGCTTTTTGCAAGTTTTTAAGGTTTATCTTTAAGGTTTATCTTTAAGGTTTATCTTTAAGTTTTATCTTTAAGGTTTATCTTTAAGGTTTATCTTTAAGGTTTACCGTATAAAGCTATTTTCTATAAGGCCGTTAAAGATCCTGCTAAACCTTAGCGAGCATAAGATTTACCAAGACCGAAGTACTAAGCTTTTATTAGGGGCGGTAACATTATCTTTGTGAGTGGCACTTATCAACCCCTTAGAGAAGGTGGAAATTCCTTATAAACGGGAAAACAGGTAGATGTAAGATACTTCTCAACAAGAAGAAATTCGCTGGCATTCATGTTTCTATACGTCAAGTCTATAACAGCGTCTCGTTAGAATGCGCCCTATAGGACAAATTGTCAGCTAGCCAGGGTGCTAAAGCACCCTAGCTACGCTCTGATCGGAGGATAATTGTTCTGTTGCTATGCTACACAAAAGCTGTACGCGTATTAAGAAGTGGCACAATCAGCTGAATATAACAACGCAATTAACATTCCCTATATCTGACAATTAAGAGTCTTATTCGCTTAATTTAGGCAATTATCAATTGATTAGCTGTTATTAAGACGATATAGGTTATATATCAGTAGCAATTATGCTAATATACTTTAATAATAACAATAGCAACCGTACCGTCTATATTTTCTGTTATTTACAAGGGATCTAAGGATTAAAACCGCTTTAAAGGCAAATTTTAATTTAAAACGTACGCGTTTAATATATGGAACTTTATCGATTTTAATCAGTTACTTCCGTAACCTGTTAGGCTTATAAAATCCGATATAACCTTTTATCCGAAAAGACGAATCTGTTATATAACGCAAACCAATACTTTATCCTTTTCCTTATTTTTAGAAAGAATTACCGAAAACATCGATTTTATAAGGTACTTAACAAATACTTTTAAGATAATTACAAAAGGTAGATAAGCTTATAATTAAGGCTTTACGGCGTATATCTACAAAAACCGTAAATATAATACTTTCCGAAAAAATATTAACAATTTTATTAAATAAGTTTTGGAGTTTGTATTTTTAGAGATTAAAAAGGTAAGTTTTTTTCCAGGAAAGAACTTACGGGAATAGTACTCCAAAATGGCCGAATCCGGCAGGGTGTACGATAGTACATTCCTAATTAATACTTAACGAAAATACTAAGAAAGGTTGAAATAAGCCGCGAAATTAGGCAAAAAGCTAAACGAATAAATTGTGAAATAACAAAAGATAATAGCTTAGGGATAACGATACGGCGTCCCAGAAACGAAAACAATAGTTATATAGGTTAATGATTTATATATAACTTTAGCTTGCGTTGTAAAAACCTGGATAACTACTTTTTAAATAATAAAAAATGTTAAAATCAATAGCGGAACGATTAATTACTAAGAGATAACGGTTAACCTTTTGGATTACTAGACTATAACCCATTTTCTTTTTACATTACGAAATATAAAAGCATCGTTTCCGACTTTTTACGGGGTTTTTGTAAACCTTGCCGATTAGGATAATCCTGATTAGGAAAATAACAGACCTTTTAACCGTTAACCGCGAAGAAAAACCCCTAGATAAGGCCCGAAATAAGGTAGCCGTAAAGGTACCCGTACGAATCGAAGCCCTAGTAAGCGAAAACGTAACGAATCGGACGCTTAAAAGATACGCTATAAAACGTACCTAAGTCCATTCTATTTACTACCTTAATACTATTATACGTTCCCTAATAAAACTTTAATAGAATTCATCTTTAACAAGATAACTAAAAAACTGGTTTAAGACCGAATAATTTCCGATTAGTCCTTAAAAGAAGAAATTAACCGAATATCCAAATCCATAGATAAAAAAACCATATAAAAAACCGATTAACTTTTAAAAGAAATAAAACGAATCTTAACGAGCTTTTTAATTATTAATTAACAGGGCGCTATAAACCTATCGTTTTACTTTTTACGGAATTCGTCTATTCTGGATTTAGGGTTTATAATATACGTCTTTAACCTTATTAACAAATTCCTAAATTTCAAACTAACCGTATAAGGCGACGGGGTATACGCAGGTAATAGCTTTGTTCTAATTAAGGGCTACGGAAAGGTTAATATGCTACTTCGAAACCTTAGCGGTACGAAAGCGTTACGGTTATATAACGTAACTTATTACAAGTAATTCGCTTATAATTTGGTATTGCTTTAATAGTTCCGAAAAAAAGGTTTTAATAAGATAATTAAGGGGTTAATAAGATAATTAAAGAGTTAACAATTATATTTAAAATAAATATAATTAAATTATAACTATTTTAATAAATAAATTTGATTAGTTTATTATCGAAAATATTAACGTAATAACGTTTTCCGTAACCTTAATTACTTATAAATGAAATATTAATTTATCGACGCGAAAACCGTTACGTACCGGTAACAGGACTTTATGGCACTTACAATTAAGTTATTTAGGCCTTAAAATAATAGCTTAATTATGGTTCCATATTAAGGGAATCCAGTTAAAAAGTTTTATAATTATCGAATATTAAGTATATAGCAAGGCGAAAACTAAAAAGCAAATACGTTACGAACTTAAAGAAAAAGTTTCCCGATTAAAATAAAAAAAAATAACCATTAATTTTATTAATTTCGAAAAAAAACCTTATAAGGTATAAATATGTTATGTTCGTTACCGACAAATACTGAAGCTTTATTTGGGACATTTATTTTAAAAACCGAAAGCAAAATATATTAATTATTACGTTCCGATACCTATTAAACGTCTTAAAAAACTAACACAAGATTTTCCTATAAGTAATCGAATGCGATAACGAAATTTTAAAAAATTACCTATTTCGAAATATTTTTTAATCGCTTCCTTTTAATATTAAGTTTAAACCCTTAATATCGAATATTTAGGCCCAGAACGGGGGTACGGAACGTTTATAAAATATGATTAAAAAGAAAGCGATTGCTATGCGAAATGGTATTAAGTTACCTACGTTTTTAATCGTATATATCCTTAAAGCTGCGGTATACCTATATAACCGTACCATTAAATACGCTTTTTTTTAGCAAACCTTATACGAGGTTTATTATATTTATTTGGTATATAAAAACGGCATTCCAGTATTTAACTATAAGCTTTAATAAGCTTATTTGCAAGCTTACGATTATATAACTTACGTTATAACGACCGTTGCCATAAAAAAGAATAAAAGCTTTAAAAACTAAATCTCAAAACGTAAATAAGCTTCTTCGTCGGTTACCGGTTAATTAATATTTACAAAATTTAGAACCCGTTAATAAATAAAATTATTATTATTCGAAATGTATAATTTAACGAAAAGGTTACTTTTTTAGGTAACATTAAAAACTTAAAAAACGACCTTTTTACGTTACTAAAAACGAATTATAGAATTTACTTTAATAAGTCGACGTACCTAATTAGGCCCATAGCCACTTTATACATATAAAAAAAGACCTAAATGAAACAATTTAATTACCGGCTAAACAAAAGAAATAGTTTTAAAAAAATACAAGCGTCCAAAATAACGTACGAAATCAGGAAAAACAAACCTGTTCGTAAAAAATTAATTATCTTTATATAACCGTTATATTCGAACCATTTCCGTCCTTTAAACTATTACCACCGCTAGCGTTTGCTTTAATAATTATTACGATTATTACGTTAACGGAAAACTTTAAAAAAAACTTTAAGTTTTTATTACCTTATTTAACTTAAAGTAACGGTAAAAACCGAAGTCCCTTACGAATTATAAACGTAAACTTCCCGTACGTTCCGTATCGAAAAAATGGTTATCGGTACGATTATAAGGTATACAAGGTTATATTTAACATAAAATAAAAACCCTATTTTATTAATACAATCGATAATCGGCCGGTAAACTATAGAAACTTAAAAAAGAATAACCCGAAACTTACGTTACCTTAATCGGAAAAGCTTTAATATACCAAAAACAAAGTTAAAAGTAAAGATATCACTTAGGTTATAGGGCCAGGTACATAAACGAAACTTACCGCTACTTCCGAAAAACCATAAAAAATTAAATATATACCTGTTAAAAAAGTTATTTTTAAAAGCTAAAAAGGCCTATTTACAAAGTTACAAAAACATATAATCCTAGAAGATCGTCGATTAGTCCGTTACTAAAAAGAAACAAGTCCTAGTATCTAATACCCACTTCCTGAATTTACCCATTTCCTGAATTGGTCCGCCACACCAAATACGAGGATATCACTAACAACACTCCTCAATATCTTAACGAAAACAGTATATTATTGATTCATTCCAATTGCCATTCGAATTGCATGTCCTCCATTAACTTCCGACCAATTTCCATAACCCCCTCCAGAAAGTCCTTCGCGTACCGTTACTCGTACTATTTAACAGAAGCCTCAGCAGCTTCCCTAACTTTTATAATCTGCTCAATCTCCGGAAATATATCGTTAAGGTCCTTAGCTACTGTAATACGCCCTTAAAGCTTTAAAGCTTTTAGTTACTTCTTTAGATCCTTATTATTGTAACATAAAAAGGCAATTTTAACGGACTTAAAGTTAAGGGCCTTGGAAGTTTTCCCGAGCAAAGTCCGAATATCGCAAAAAACAGCGACCTTTTGGGAATTAATGGCCCGGAATTAATCCAAAACGTCCTTGCCCTTTTTAGGCGTATACCACACCGTAAAAAAAGCCGTTATTAACTCCGGAGCCGTTATTAGCTCCGGGATTAATTAGCGTAAGAACTTCCCAACCATTTTCGGGTTCTAAAACGGTTTATCCGCATTAAATAGCAAGATACCTGTCGCCTTAAAGCCTAAGTATATATTTCGGGAGCTGAAAGCCTTCCTGGAAGCTTCGCGATACGCCTTTAAGAAGCGTTATTTATTAACAGGAGCCGAAGCTGCGAAAAAACCGAAATCCAGCGTTTGTTTATGATAATACTGCTTTAACGCAGCAAACATCCCGATATCAAGCAGCTGTATAATATAAGAACTATGTAAGGGTATATACAAGTAACATACTTTATTCCGTTTGCATTCAGCCATAAATTCGACCGTGATATAAATGGTATGTAAATCTAAAATAAAAAGCCTCCAATCGCTCGGATTGAAAGGCTTCGTTTCGGGAAAATACACCTTCCGAAACCATTCGAGCGCGATCTCAGCGTTCGGCCAGCCCGACTTACTAGCCGTATATTTCCATTCAGGAAAGCAACGCAGGAACCACTGCCCTTAAAAAATAAAACCGGTAAAGATTATTACAGGCGTCAGCCGTCGCCCGTTAACCGTAATAGCCTCGATTATCGTTACCCAAGCTGTTGCTTCGGAAACCTTTCGAGGCCTACGCTTTATAAAGGCACTCTCGATTACCCTCCCCTTCTTAATTTCGCCTTCCTGTACGCCTATCTCGTTTATATTCACGATATTCTTGTCCTTAATCTTCAACTCGCGGACAATAACTTTGAAACGTCGTTAAAAATTTCGGATTTTATTAAAAAGATCGAAAAACGCGCGGGAGGTTTCGAAGGACTCTTGCAACTTCTTTTGGAACGTTAGGTACCGGTTAATAAAACGTCTAACCCAGTACTTCCCAAAGGAATGGACGCCTCCATTCGCTTGGTTGATATACTCCGCCATTTAACGTATCTCAAAGTCGTACGGCGTCCTCCTACCAGCTTCCTCGTCCAATATCCACTTCGCCAGCTCCTTTTTTTGCAAAGGGCTAAGGGTTTGTTGGTATTAATGGCCTTAGGCGTAGGATCTGGCGCCTCTCTTTCGCATAGATAAGGTGCTCTCTGCTACACCCCATTTGTTAGCCGTAGCTTTCTGCTCAGCGCCCGCAGCAACTTCTACCAAGGCCTGTTGCATGCAATACTCATCGTCAGGCCCCATTCCAAATTAGAGCTTCAGAAACGCGTTATAGGTTGAGTAATTGGGGAGTGTTGATAAAAGGAGTGGGTGTTAAAGGAGCGAAAAATCAATTCAGGAAGTGGGTAAATTCAGGAAGTGGGTACTAAACACTAGAATATATATAAGTATACGTTTACAAGTTTAATAAACATAACTAATTCCAAAAATATAAGGCCGGTTTCGTAATACGAAGTAATTAACAGCTTAAAAACGTTTATAACGATACATACGTATTTACCTTAACCGGAAAGTCCTTTAAAACCCTAATAATTATTGCAGCTAAATTCGACTTAAAGTTTAAGTAATATAACATTATAAATGCTTTCGTTAACGCGAACCTACTTTATACAAGGTAACATATGGGTCCAAGCCTGGAAAACAAGGCTAAGCTAATACATAGAAATCATGCCACGATTAATTTTTACGATAGATACTATACCCAGTATCTTCAAACACGATAACTCTTTAAATGGTTTTTCACGGTTTGGATAGATTGCACACCTCAGTCCCGTCTCACTCCGATTCCGACTGGTGGTTGCCGACAAGCTTCGGCCCTGGTGAACCTTATGCCCGCTGGCCACGGCGAACCTACTTTATAAAATTTTTATAAAGATATTCCCAAAATACCCTTAATGTAACAAGGTATTTTTAATTAAAAAGGCCTTATACGGCTTGAAAAAATTGCCATTATTTTAGCAAAAAAACTTTATTAGCACGTTTAAAAACTTAGGACTTAACCCCGTTCCTTATAAACCTTATTGTTTTTTTTTCGTTAAAAGGTGCTACTTTTTTTTTCTACGTCGACGATATTATCGCCGCGTATAATAAGAAAAATCAAGCTTTTATCGATCGGTTAATTTAGCAAATATAAAAACGGTATACCCTTATAGAAAGTAAGGACTTATAATAATTCCTAGGTATCGAAATAATCAAAAACAAACCTAACCGAAAAATCTGGTTCTTTTAATTTAACTTTATAAACAAACTAACTAACTTAATCCCTAAAGAAAGTTTAAATAACCTTTTAAAAACGCTCATAACAAATACCGAACTACTACCAAATCCTAATCTGGCTTATCCAAACTTCATTAACAAATACTAAAAGAAAATCGGTTCCATCTTTTATATTACAATTTATACGTAGCCTAATATATCTTTTGCAATATTTAAACTTACCCGATTTAACCAGAACCTTAGTAACGTATACCATAAGGTAATTAATCGCGCTATACGGTACTTGGTTAGCATTAAAACATTAACGTTACAATTAAATAGCGAAAATTCCTTAAATACTTAAAACGACGCCTTCTTTGTAAATAATATACTTAATCGAAAAAATTCCCAAGCTTACGTTATAAAACTGTTTGGGAAAATTATAAGATAACGTACGAATAAGTAAAACATAATAATTACTTCTATAACTAAAACGGAATTATTATTTTTTACGCAAACTGTTAAAAAAACCTTATTCGCCTTTAAATTAATCAAAAAGTTAAACGTTAACCTGGATGTAGAACCGTTAAATATATAATACGACAATTAGCAAACCATACGGTTTATTAACGCCAACGTCGTCCTCCTAAAAACAAAACTACGGCACGTGGATATACATAACCACTAGCTGCGAAAAGCAACAAAAAAAAAGCCTAATCAAAATAAATTATACGTCTATAAACGACATCTTAACTAATAAATTAACTAAAACCCTATTATGAAAAACCTTTAGGCATTTCAAAAAATAACTAAAATTGGTAAATATTACAAAAACTTTAAATTACCACAGGAAAATACTAAAAGCAATTTCTGATAAAAGATTAACTAATCAGGAAAATACAGTCACCGGAAAAAAGGTTAAATGGAAAACTGTGGCTTTAAAAAATAATTAGGTATGGCGATCAACGCCCCGAATTCTTCAAAGCGTTAAAGGGGTGTGTCAGCTAGCCAGGGTACTAAAGCACCCTAACTACGCTCTAATCGGAGGATAATTGTTCCGTTGCTAGGCTATACAAAAGCTGTACGCATACTGAAAAGTGGCACAATCAGCTGAATACAACAACGCAACTGACATCCCCTATATCTAACACAAATAGTCAGTATATATAGTGGGGTTGCAAAAGTCTCGGTAGGTGCCGTTTTCCTATACAAATTCATACATTTCTACCTTAAATCTTTTAACAATCTTAAGGGATAATAATAAAATAAACACAAGTATATTATAGATATTTACAATATATATAATTTGATTTATTTAGTTGCTAAGAAAATAGCGCTAGCTTAAGTTAGTAATTTTTCAAACGTAAGATAAACCGTACGAAAATGTGAATATTTAAATAATTTACGTAATATAATATATAATTTAAGTTTAAAGTTCTTTTAATGTTGTAATATAAAAGTTGATATTTTTCAACTTTTGTTTAAATTTTATATAAACGTTATAATGCTTATTTTCAATATAGAAAAATTAAGTAAAATCGGCTTATTTTTAACTTGTTTTAATTAAATAAATATAACGTGCCACATAAGCTTACCGGATGCATGAGCTCACCGGATGTTTTTTGGCATTTTCTAATAACAAATCTAAATATCATAATTATAATATTAAAGATTAAATTAAATTAATCGGACTTTTCGTCGTTAAACGTATTTACAGCTTTTTTACAAGTACGCGTATTATATCCGGGCTTGCCGTAAACGTTATATTTCCGTTCTTTTCGTTTTAATTTTTTTGCGACGATTACTTTTAGTTGTTATTGGTTGCATTTTTTTTATTACTTTTCTTTTCGGTTAAAAAGCTTATTCTTTTTGTATAATAAGTATTTCTTTTTTTAAAAAACGTTTCTTTTTAATGTTTCAGCGTTTATTAAAAAAATATAGTTAGTTTCGCGTAATTTAGCGGGTTTCTTTTTAAAAAAAAAGCCTTTTTGTATAAAAGTATTAAATCACTTTTTATTAAAAGATTAACCGCTTTAATTAATTTCATCGGCGAGCTCCCCTCATAATTTTTAAATTCTTTTTTTAAATATCGTTTTCGGTTTTTTTTTTCGATGAGTTTCCGACGATGGTGAAAAAATAAAATTAGCGGAGGTAAACAGCGAAAAGGTCGGCGTAAATATAATTAAAAAAATTTCCATATCGGAAAAAACGTTATTAAAATCGAATTAAATAAGTTTAACTTTAACAAAACCGGATCTGATATTATTAAACATTATAGCAGTTTTAGCGGAATTATAAAAACCGGCCAAAAAATCTTTTTTCGCGATACAAATATAATAACCTTATATTAATTTTTAATATAAAGCGTATAAACGTTTTTAAACGGAAAAATAAAATACGTCGAAAAATTAAAACCGATAAGAAAAATAAAAAATAATTAAAACGTAATAATATCGTTATTTATATAATATTTTTTAAGTTTTATTAAATCATAATTTTCGTAATCGTTAAAAACAAAAAAAAGCTTCAGTTTCTTTCGTACGCGTTTAACTATATTTATCGAAATATTGAATTTATTTTAAACTTAATTTATTATTTATTTAATTATTAAAATTAATTCCTTTTTTAATCCGCGGGTAATAAATTATCGCGATATTAAAATGTAAAGTAAATTTTCTTTATTAAAATAATAAATAACGATATAATTTAATTTTATAAATTAATAATTTATATAACGTAATATATAAGCAAACCGCCGATATAAGCGAACCGCTCGTTTTTTCTTGGCAATTTTAATTATCCAAGTTTAATTATTTATTTTTAACAGCAACGTATTAACTTAATTTAAATTAATCGGATTCCTTTTTATTAAACGTATTTACAGCTTTTTTACAAATAGGCGTATTATGTCCGGGCTTATTATAAACGTTACATTTCCGTCTTCTTGTAGTAACCCTTTTATGATGATTACCCTTAGTTGTTATTAGTTGTATTTTTTTATTACTTTTTTCTTTCGGTCAGAAAATCTTTTTTTGTATAGTAAGTATTTCTTTTTTAAAAACGTTTGTTTTTAATTTTTCAGCGTTTTTTTAAAAAAATTATTAGTTTTGCGTAATTTGGCGGTTTTTTTTAAGAAAAACATTTTCGTATAAAAGTATTAAATTATTTTTTGTTAAAAAATTAACCGGTTTAATTATCTTTGTCAGCGAGTTCCTTTAATAATTTTTAAAAAAAATTGTATATATTATTTTTGATTTTCTATTGCTTGTATATTTTGAGTGGTTTTCGAAAGTAAGGAAAAGTTGGAGCCGGTAAAGGTGAACGGTAAAACTGTTAACGTAAATACGGCTAAAGGAATTTTCAAATCGGAAAAAACGTTATTAAGATTAAATGGAATAAGTTTAATTTTTGCGAAGCCGGATTTAATATTATCGGACGTTATAGCGGCTTTAAATGCGTTATAAAAACCGGCAAAAAATCTTTTTTCGCGATATAAGTATAGTAATATTATATTAAATTTTCGATATAAAGCGTATATATATATTATAAACGAAAAAGTAGAATACGTCGAGAAATTAAATTTAATAAAAAAATTGAAAAGTATATAAAACGTTATAATATCGTTATTTGCGTAATATTTTTCGAATTGTATTAAATAATAACTTTCGTAACCGTTAAAAATAAAAACACGTTTCGGTTTTTTTTTGTATGCGTTTAAATATGTTTATCGAAATGTTAAATTTATTTCAAATTTAATTCGCTCGTTATTTAATTATTATAATTAATCCCGATTTTTTAATCGGTAAATAATAAGTTATCGTAATACTAAAATTTAAAGTAGGTTCTTCGTATTAAAATAATAAATAACGGTATAACTTATTTTTACAAATTAATAATTTATATAATTATAATTTATTCCCGATTATTTTATTAAATTCATTTAGGTTTTTACGTTTTTCGATATTTGTAATTATTATATTACATATTATTAAATGGTTTATTTAAAAGCCCGTTTCGTCAAAATTATAAATATCGTTTTTTGCGATACCGCATTTTGTAATTATAACCCGAATTAATTTATATTACTTGCGAAATCTTTCCGGATTTTCATATAATACTTTTTAAAATTCGATTTTTCGATTTAAACGCGTTTTAAATTTTTTTTACCGTCGAACGAAATTTAATACTTAATTAACTTTAACGGGTTCTTTAACGCGTTAAGTTAATAAAATATTTGTTATATTTTCAATATATTAGAACCGGGTAAAAAACGTTCGCGTATTTAAATTAAGGATTTTTTCGATAATCGATTTCTTTTCGGCCGGCGTTAATTTCCGTAAATTAAGAATTATGTCGGTTCTAGAAATAGTATTATTATATTAATTTTTTAAAATGGTTTCGGGAACGTTATATATCGTATAAAAATGCTTATAATTAAGTTTTAGGTTTTTTAAATTTAAATAACTAAATTTATTTTCGATTCTTTTGTAATCCGTTTTATATTATTGGTATTAAGAAATGAAAAATTAAACTTAAATAATTAAAATGTTAAGAAAAAACGAAGGCTTCGCTTATGTCGGCGGTTCGCGTATATGTTACGTTAATTATAATTTATTTTTAATTATCTTGTTATATTTATTTAATCTTTTTACGTTTTTCGGTATTTATAATTATTATACCGTATATTATTAAAAGCTATATTAACAATATCCGTTTTGTTAAAATTATAAATATTTTTTTATAATACCGTATTTTTTAATTATAATCCCACTAAGTTCGAACCACTTCCGAAATATTTCCGGATTTTCGTATAATATTTTTTAATAATCGATCTTTCGATTGAAATATAATTTAAGTTATTTTTGCCGTTAAACAAAGTTTAACGTTTAATTAATATTAACGTATATTATAACGCGTTAAGTAAGTAATAAATTCGCCATATTTTTAATATATTCAAGTCGGATAAAAAACGTTCGTATACTGAAGTTAAGAATTTAATTAATAATAATTTTTTTCGGTTAATTATAATTTTCGCGAATTAAGGATAATATCGGTTTTAAGGGGTTTGCCGATATATTTTTCATATATCGTAAAGTAAGGAATTTCCTATATAAAATTAAATTTCGCATAATTAAGTTTCGGATTTCGTTTTATAACTTAAATGGTTAGGTTTATTTTAGTTTATTTTAAAAGTCGTTTTATATTGTTAACGTTAAAAAAAGTTAAGTAAAGTTAGGTGGTTAAATATGTTAAAAACTATCCGGTAAGCTTGTATATCCGGTAAGCTTATATGGTACGTTATTGCTAATTAATTATTATTTTAGATATATTAAAAAGTTCTAATACTTTAATAATAGGCAATTTTCTTAATTTTTACGTTAGAAAAAATAAAAATATAATCGTATTTTAATTTATTCCGAAATCAACTTTCGAATTTTAGATACTACAAGTAATATTACCTAGACATTATGCAATTAACCGATATTCTGTTCTTATAAGGCTATAATTATATTCCGGAATAACTAAAGGTTTTATATCTTAACTTATTTTCAAATCCACATAGAAACCGTGCAGTTATTTATAATCAAACCTAAAAAGCGCTAGTGGAGAACATGCGATATGGAGACTAAACCGAGACTTTTGCAACCCGACTGGACAAGAAAAGCAGAGAAGGCAACCGATGCTTAGACAGACATACATGACCAGTCCAGCAGTCAAACCAGGAAGAGTACAATCTATAAAAGAGTAGGATCTACATCCCGGTAGACACTCTCAACGAGATCCCGACCCCATATCGCCCAACTCCAGACGCTAACTTAGTGAGTGTTCAACAACAAAACCACCCGCCGCCCAGAAGTCAAGCTCCGCCCCTAAATCGGCCGGAGTTCCAACCCCACGCCCTCGCCAGGGACGCACGTGTATCCGCCGGGGACGGGGACGGGGGCCGCCTCGTCGCCGTCCGGCCGCAGCAGTCCGCCGGTGCAGGTCTTGAAACCCAGGCCGTCGTCCATGCACGTGAGATAGCCCTCGGTACAAGCCGCGCCGCCAGTGGTCGGGGCAGGCTCGATTTCAGACTTCGTCGGGGTCGGGATATCGATCGGCGTGGTGGGAGGCGTGGGAGGCGTGGACGTAGTATCCGGCGACTGGACCGTCGTCGTCGTCGTGATTAAAGTCGTGTCCGATGGCTGTACTGTTACGGCCGTGGTGGAACTCGGTTCTGGCACGGGCTCTGGCTCAACCGTCGAAGTGGGCTCGGTGCCATCGTCGGGGCCTGAATGCGGAGGAGAAGAGGGCCCGGCCGCGGCCGCGCGCGGGTTGCCGTCGCACGGCTGCTCGACGAGCTTGTCCTCGCCCTCGGGGCGCTCGACCGAGGCGCCGGGGTTCGGGAACCGAATGGAGCGCTGCTGGGTCAGGGCTTCACCGGTGGTGCAGCCGCCGGAGAGCGTGCCCATGTTGGCCATGAAGAGCTCCGGGAAGTCGGGGGTGTCGGCGCGCTTGCTTACCAGGGCGGTGGCGCGGCGGCCCGCGATCCCGGTGCGCTTCCCGCTCTTCTCCGGATTCGCGGCGGGCGCGACTACGGTGATGGGGGCGCAGTTCATGTAGAACTCGGGCTGGCCGCCGATGCGGTTGAGCCAGGTCCAGGCGAAGGTGTAGTCGCCGGGGGCAACGGCGTCGGGGATGGCGAAGCCGTAGACGTCGACGTTGGGGCCGTCGAGGTTGCCGCGCTGGTTGCGCGCGGGGCAGCCGCCCTCGATGCTGTGGATGACCATCCAGCTCGACTCGGGGGTCGGCTGCAGGTCGCGCGTGAGGCTCAGCTGGCAGCTGCCGCCGCCGTGCACGGCCGTGCCGTTGAACGAGAGCCTCTGCGGCTCGCCGACGGCCATGACGGTGCGGTCGCCGTCGGCCACGAGGGTCTGGCCCGCGAGTTTCTTGCACGGGAAGTTGGAGCCGTCGGGCTCGATGGGGTTCGTGGCGCCGTAGTCGAGGAACTTGAACGGCCTCGGGTTCTCGAGCACGACGTGGGCGCGAGACACGACGGAGGCGGCGGCCAGCGCCGTGATGGCGGGGGATGATGAGAAACGCATGATGACGAAGAAGAAGAGAAGGTGATGAGAGGGTCTGAGGAGGCCGGCTAGGTGAGGTAAAAGAAAGTACAAGGAATGGCAGAACCGCTGGAGTTTTCCTTGGGCCGCAGCAGCAGCAGTGAG
Organism: Monosporascus sp. 5C6A; assembly: GCA_004155035.1. Lineage (NCBI taxonomy): Eukaryota > Fungi > Ascomycota > Sordariomycetes > Xylariales > Monosporascus > Monosporascus sp. 5C6A. The sequence goes on along the minus strand of QJOB01000189.1, from coordinate 42,963 downwards.
GGTTGTAGAAATTGTCGAGGCGAACAACGAGCGTGTGGCTCAAGATGATTTACCTGGATTGAACACCACGAGATGCCTTGAACGACAGGCGAAAAGAAGATAAGGGGATTGTTGTTCACTGTTGCGAGGCTCTCAAAGAGAATGTGAAGGACAAAGACCGGCTCTGACGAGGTGGTGCTACTGATAGCTCTAGTGATGGCTACAGTAGTGAAGGAAAGTGGTGAGTCGCGATGAGCGAAGGTTGAGCCTTTTCTAGAGAACCACAAGCTATATAAAAGGAGCGAGCATCGTTCAATGCATACAGATATCTGGGGCGAGATTCAGGAATGCATTGATGGATTCTATGGCTAGAAGCGGTAGGTGTATAACAGTGTAACAGGCAAGGTTATGTTAGGAGGGTGTGATGTTTGCTCGGCGCAACCTTGTTTGTCCTCAAGGCAGGTAGTATTATTCTACTATGGCATGTTGGCCAGAGATTATGCAGTTTATCTGATCCCAATTCGGCGTGATTCACAGGTCCTTTATCTGGGGGCACACACGACCTAACGCAGAATAATCAGGAGAGGAGGATGAAGTGAATTCAACTTTGGCCACCCTCTTCCTTGGCCAGCTAACAAGCATGTAAGATCTTGGCATTGAGGCGCGACCTTCTCAGCCAATCATCCTCGACTGTCTCCCATTGTTTCCGGGAAAATGGAACCCAAGCTAAGGAGTACCAATCGACCGAACATGCAGGTCTACCTCCCCGACACCCAGCATCGAAAGCGCAAGGCTGCAGCCCAAAGGATCGGGCCGTTCCTTTGGGTACCTCTACCAGTTATTCACCTGGATCACGCTAAATAGTATATGTATCGTTACCGGATATAGCAGGTTGATTCCCTCTTCACCATCCGATTGGTGCGTCCTTCGGGCCAATACTACCCAATGATATGCATAAGTCATCCTGGAACTTTGAATAAGGATTGTTTGCACATGTTTTAAGTTGGCCTGTCCTACCTGTTCCAGAATGTGTTGTTCCAAAGCACTCCTGTGGTTACTCTCGGGTAGGCCGCGGTAGCATCCAAGCCTTTGTTAACCCCTCACTGCACGCATTTATTCACCCAGGTCACAGCTGAGAGCAGTTATAGTTCCGTTTCTCTGTCCATCCCCACATACTTAGGGTTTGCGACAAATTAGATTTTGCCCCGCAGAGAGCGCTCGAAGGGAGTGGTTACATGCCAAGGTACCCCTGGCGAAAAGCTATTCACGGTAAGCCTGTATACCATTGTTGGGAAGGCCCCGTATGCGAAACAGAACTCACCTCCAGGTATCAGTGCCGCAGCGCCCATGACCGCGGTGATGGGCCGCAGATCCGGCCCAGCCTCGTCGAGAGCAGACATCCAAGCAGCGGCCACGGCATCCGCGCCCGAGACGAGGGACTCGTCGTCGCTGCCGTAACACTTGATGCCGAGGCAAGCCCCGAAGTCTCTGAATGCGAGGCGTCTGCGGCGGCGGTCGGCGGCCACCGTGTCTATCGTCGAGTTCGGCAGGAACCTCCTCCTGGCGAGGTCCAGGCCGTCGGCCGCCAGCTCCCTCGACCAGGCGGCGTCCCTCTCGAAGTGGCTGATCCAGAGGCTCATGCCGAGGTCCAGGGGGTCGTGGGAGGACCGCAGCGGGCGGGAGCGGTCCACCATGCGCCGGTACTGCTCGATCTCCGACCCCAGCGGCGCGGGCTGCTCGGGAGGTCTCTGGCCGTGTTGCTGCTTCCGCGCCGTCTCCTGCAGGATCCGGAACACGACCATGCCGGTGACGTCGTCGAGGTGGCCCTTGCTGGCGACGAGCACGCGGCGCATATCCGCGGAGATCTTCCACACCATGGTGCTCTCGGTCTCGGCCTCCGTCGCCGCGGCGCGCCCTTTTTCTCTTCCCTGCACCGGCATCGGCACCGCGAAGACAAAGCGCGGATGGATCGCCTCGGCGAGCTGGATGGCGAGGTCGTTGTACCGCGCCTCGCCGGTCGCGAGCGAGAGGCGGTTGAGGGCGAACATCCAGAGGGTCAGGTAATGGTGGTACTGGCCGTCGCCGTCGGGGCCGGACGCATCCATCTTGCCGATCCTGAGGCCGCCCCCCAGCGGCCGCTCGTCGGTCGCGCCGGGGAGCCGCGCGGAGCCGTCCCTCGTGCGGCCGAGCACGTCGTGGACCGTCTGCACCAGCCGTTCCGCGAGCCCGAGGTAGAGGGCCGGCGGTCCCTTCTCCCTCGACAGCGTGATAAAGTTCACGACGCCGAAGGCGTCGGTCCACAGATATCGTCCCCTATGGCCTCCGGCGCCAGGGTTCTCGGGCGGGCTCCACTCGGTGGTGCGCTCTGTTATTTGTTGGTCAGTCAACGGTACGTCGCGTAAGTATCATCTGCTTATAGGACCGAGGCCGGCCCATGGTGGTGGTCTAGACGCATACCCGGGCTGATACTGTCAAATGGTCCGTAGACGGCCTTCATCGCGTCCTCGAACTGCTCTACCTTGCTACTATTCGAATCCATCGTTACGGAGCTAAACCGTCTGCATGCGAAGCGTTGTTGGTTGCATCGGAGAGCCGATAGGGATGGTAGTATCAGTGTCCGCGGGTAGCAATGAACCCAGCGGCGCATGTGTCAGTCCCCAGACTCAGCTATCACTAACGTGCCACAAAGTGCGGCGTCGTAAAGACAGCGATCGAAGAATATGTCACTATGTTATTTTAACTAATAATGCTCATCAGTTAGCAGGTTGGAATGCTTCGTAGGTCAATAATGTGAGTGTTGGTGTTGGGTGATGATAATGATTGCGGATGACGTAAGGTTTATTTCGGAATGAGTGCGGTTCACCAGCAATACCGAATTATAACTATACCCAGGTAGGTAATTACCCAAATAGGTAAGTACTCAGTCAGCCCCCAGAAATTGCCGATAATGAGGGTTGGCGTCGACACGGGGATGCTATCGAATTGATGTGACAGCAGGAAGAAAACTCAGAGTTTACCTCTCATTAATAGGACATATCGAACAGCAGCTATCATTTTCGCAAACCAGATCCGAGTCCGAGTCCAGTTCTAAAGTCCCCATCCGGACGCCCAACAAGCCAGAGAAAGCAGATCATTATTATACACACACAGACACATCCTCTCTCTGCCCCACACTCTCTCCGGCCCACACAAAGACAGAGCACAGCCCTAACTTGTTACAGAGCCTTGACGGCCCTAAAGAACGGGTTCGCGAGCAGCTTCTCGTCGGCCTGGACGAGCTCGCGCATCTTGGCGACCATCTGCTCCTTCGTCATGGGTTCGCCGCCTCCCTGACCACCCTTGACCTCGTCCTTCCACCGGACGAGGACCTCCTTGAGGCAGGCGCTGCCCTCCTCGACGTCCTGCTTGCTGTACTGCGTGGCGGTCCCTGGCTCCTCGTGCTTGGACGTGAAGTCCTCGAGCTCGTCGGCCTTGCGCTTGGCCATGCGCACCACCTTGTCGGGGAACCGCACGAGCTCCGCCACGTGGATGCCGAAGGACTGGTCGCAGACGCCGGGCTCGACCTTGTAGAGGAGCGTGACCTCGCGCTTGTCGTCTCCTTTGCTGTTGCCGTCCTCCCTCTTATTACTAGAAGGGGAACCCGAGATGTGCGCCGTGACGTGCAGGTTGCGCACGCGCGGGTACTGGTCCGCGAGGGCCGTGAGCTCGTGGAAGTGCGTGGCGAAGAGGGCGGCGCAGCCGATCTCCTTGACGATGTGCTCCGAGATGGCCCAGGCGAGGCCGAAGCCGTCGTACGTCGACGTGCCGCGGCCGAGCTCGTCGATGATGATGAGCGACTCGGCCGTCGCCGACTTGAGGATGTTGGCCGTCTCCAGCATCTCGGCCATGAAGGTGGAGACGCCCTTGAGCTGCGAGTCCGACGCGCCCACACGCGCGAGCACCGCGTCGAAGATGGTGAGCTCCGCCTCGGAGCAGGGGACGAAGCACCCGACCTGCGCCATCAGCGCGATCACCCCGATCTGCCGGATGTACGTCGACTTGCCGCCCATGTTGGGTCCCGTGATGATCAGGAAAGAGGACTCGTCGCGCACCAGCTCCACGTCGTTCGTGATGAACTGGATGTCGTCCTGCATCTCCATGCACGGGTGGCGAGCTTCCTTGAGGATAGTCGAGCCCTCTCCCCGTGGATGTATCTTCGGACGAACGTAAGACGTGGGTGCATGGACGGAACAGTGGGCAAAGGCGACGATAACGTCGAGATGCGCAAGGACACCTGCGAGCTGCTCCAGCACCGGGCAGTAAGAGGCTGCGACACCGACGACTTCGTTCACCAAGCTGCTCTGAGTCCTGTTGTACGTCTGAGACAGCTGGTCAAATTCGCGCCGGTAAGCCTGCAACGTCTTAGTCGTGAAGTAGACACCGTTCTTTTGCGTCGAGCATTCTTGATACTTGGAGCTGTTCCGAATACAACCTGCCTCTGTCCGCGTCAATCGCATACACCAGCCGTGGACCTTGTGGTTCTCAAGGAAGATCTTCTTGTCCTTTTCCTGGTTCAGGTCATCAGCAGCGTTGCGGAACTCGCGGTCCATGTCGTTTCTGAGTTTGTCCAGCTTCCTCCTCACAACCCGCAAACCGTCGTCGAATTCCGGCTTGATAATAAACTCGTGGTTATCGAGAGCATCCAGGTCCACCGTGGTCTCAACCATTTCCGCTAATTTGCCTAAGCTGTCCGAAAGCTCCCTGAGTTTGTTGGTGTAGGCTTCGTCAAGTGGATCCTTGTAGGTCTCGTCCATCACGCCCTCCAAGGTACCCAGGAAACCGGGCAATCGAATCACGACCTGATATGCTCTAACGACGTCCTCCAGATTTGCCTTCTTCCGTTGGAATCGCTTCGATAGACGGTAGAGATCTGGCACTGACTTTAGATGTTCCTCTTGCATGGTCTGACGTAGCTCCGTGTCGTTGACGAAGGCTTCCACCAACTGCTGCCGCTTCTCAATCTCTTCTTTGCTCATAAGCGGTTGCTTCAGCCATTGGGACAGTAGCCTGCTACCAACTGGTGTCCTGCAGTGATTAAGGAGGCCATACAGACTCATCGTCTTGGCGCCGTCTCTCGCGCCCGGCATGAGGTTGAGCGCTTTCAGTGCGGCGGCATCTAGCTTCATGAACTGCGACAAATCATGCTGGTACAGCTGGTATTGGCCAAAATTGGACGGATCTTGCAATATGTTGAGGTACTTGATCAGCGCGGCAGCTGAGCCCATGGCTAACTTGAGATCAGTCTGGGGCAAGAGAGTGGCGGATCGTTCGTCTTTGAGGATACGGGCGAGATCCTGTTCAATATCCTTGGTGCCAAAATCCCCAGCTGGCCTTTCCGATATGGCAACTCCGCAGTTGTCGATGATCTGTCGAAGCTTGGCTAGTTCGGGGTCTTTGTCCTTCTCGGCCCTATCGTATTGGACAAGACACTCCTTGACGCCAAGCTGGATGAGCAGAGACTCGAAGTTGGAGTACTGGTCATTGTCAAGGAACTCGCTCACACCGAGCTCTCTCACGCTCGCGTCAGCAAAGCAGACTCCAACAGTCCTGCCCTCGGAAGCTTTCGCAGTGATCTTGACAGCCAGTATCATAGGGGCGGAGTCAACCTGACCACCCAGTTCGTCTTCGACGTCTTGTAGGTTACCGGGTGATGCCTGCTTCACGATCTTCCAATTCATGCGACCGCCGTTGCTCACATATATCTCGACTCGCTTCCCGAGCTTGAAGAGGGCCTCCCGCAGGAACTGTCGGAATACCGTGACGGTCATGGTCACGGATGGTAAACCGCTAGCATCATTTCGACCGAGCTGGCGCACCACCGAGGTCGTCTTATACACCTGTGCGCAAAGTAATTAGCGATTAGGGATAATACGTGGAACGAAGGTCCGATCTGGCTGGCACTTACAGTTCGCGCAATGAAGTTGGCATCTTCTCCATGAGCAGTGTACCAGTCTCCCCGGTCAAATATCCGTACAGTCTCTCCGTCTACAGCAGGGAGGGATTTGAAGAAACGGATGAAGCCGTGCTCATCGTCGACCTTCAACTCGGGCCGGGACGACATGTTGAATAGCTCGTATAAATGCTAAAAGAACGTTCCGAACAAGAAAAGGGCAGAAGAATTCTATCGCATGTACACACAAACCCAGACTTATCACCAGTCCTCGTCAATGAGGCAGATGTTAACTGATAAGAAAGTGGGTGGGTGGATGAAAGCTATGTTACTAAAACTTAGATGGGTACATTGCCGCTTAAGAAAGGGACCCTTGATGGAGAAAGTCGCGTCCCCTTATCGGTAGACGATAAAGTAGACGTGCTGGGAGACGCGACTTGACGCGCTAAAGTTTAATACGCGGAGCAATGGGCGGGTCACTATTAACTTTGACCGCCCAACCTTAAATTTTCTGCCGGTATGGTTAGCTCAGCAGCTTTGCGTCACTTTTCTAATTGTAGCGATCGAGCATATGCAATTGAGAATTATTTACCCCACTAAATTCCTGATGCTTTCGATGTTCAGTTACACGACAGTCCAATGTGAGTTTGTCTTTCTCTGGGGCGGTACGGTACGGTACGAATAGTAAAATTCCAATCATAGTCACCCAAAAATGGAGGAGCCGTCTACCAGTAATGGGTTGGAGACGATAGCTGTGAAAATATTGGAGGTTGAAGCTCAGAATCAAGAGGGTCACGAGCGCGCCACCAGCGGAACTCCAAGCGAGACCCGCGGGGTGAAGCGCCCGGCCGAAGATGAAGATGTGGACGACGCAAGAAGTGAAGCCAACGGCGGCGACGCTGAGACCACGGCTGAGGCGTCCGCCGCCTTATCTAAGAACCAGCAGAAAAAGCTGAAGCGACAGAAGAGATGGGAGGAGAAGAAGCTGCACATGAAGGAGAAGCGGAAAGAGAAGCGCCACGACAGGAAGGCGCGCAAGAAGCTCGAGAGGGAGGCCGAGATCGCCGCCGCCGCCGCCGAGGGGAGGGAGCCGGCCCTGGGCCACCCCCCCAAGAGGGCTCCGGGCAAGCGCGCACAGGTGCCCGTGTCGGTCATCATCGACTGCCAGTTCGAGAAGTACATGATGGAAAAGGAGCTCGTGTCCCTCTGCAGCCAGGTCACCAGGTGCTACTCCGAGAACAAGAGTTCCCAATTCCCCGTCCACCTCTTCGTCAGCTCCTACAGCGGCGCCATGAAGACGAGATACGAGACCGCCATGGAAAACCAGCACCGGAACTGGAAGGGTATCCATTTTAGGGAAGGGGACTTCATGGATGTCGCTAAAGAAGCGAAAGAGCTTATGGCTAGTCCACAGGGAGGGAAGACGACCGAGCTGCTCGAGAGAGGCCGGGACGCTAGTCTGTCTTTCGCCGTACCTGTCCAGGACGGCAAGAAACCCAGGAAATCCACTCCCGTAGTCGAAACCGAAGCGGAAGACGTCGACAGGTCCGTCGTCTACCTCACCGCCGACTCGCCCTACACGCTCAACCGCCTCGAGCCGAACACCTGCTACGTCATCGGCGGCATCATCGATAAGAACCGGGAGAAGGGGCTCTGCTACAAGATCGCCCGGGAGAGGAAAGTCAGGACGGCGAAGCTCCCCATCGGCGAGTTCATGGTCATGCAGAGCCGCCACATACTGGCCACGAACCACGTCATGGACATCATGCTCAAGTACCTCGAGCTCGGGAACTGGGCGGACGCCTTCATGAGGGTCATCCCCACGAGGAAGGGCGGGAAGCTGAAAGAGGACGACGACGCGACCACCGAAGCGGATCAGGCGGAGGGCCGCGAGGAAAACAATGTCGAAAATGGCGGGACAGGAGCCGGAACGGAACAGAGGAAGCAAGAAGATGTAGAGATGGTGGATGGAGACGCCGCCCAAGGAAACCGGGTGCCAGTCGGCACCGCGGAATCAGAAGGTCTCGACGCCCAGCAACCCGAATTAGAAGGAGCCAACGCGGATGAGGGGTTGCAGAAGAACGCGCTCGGTCAAAAGGAATGGTCTGCGCCTCCAGTTGAGCGGGAGGAAATCCGAGATCCTGTTGGGACAGCCGCGGGATCGCGAGAGGTCGATCCTGTGAGCTTCTCTGCGGATTCCAGGTCCTAAGCGCCATCCATAAGCGATCGACGACCCCCAGAAGCTGTTGTTCTATATTATGCGATATGGAACGAGGCCAAAAATAGAAGATACCCGAGAACATAATCCTAGCCTACGCCTAGCATAACTCATAAGGCCATCATCGGTAATCCGGCTGGTTTTAAAACAAGAAACAGCAGCATCCATTAAAATCAGGTTCAGAAACAGACGAGCTAACATATCAACCACAATAACAACCCCACCTAATACATACGACCATACCACGCGGAAAACTCGGGATCCCGTCCGCCCCTTTTCAGCTACCGGTACGCGCCCGTTACCGCATCCGAGAGCCGCACGGTGTGATTGTGTGAAGCCGACGCGAGCGTCTTGCCGTCCGATGAGAAGGCAACTGCCGTGACGGAATAGCCATGCCCCACGGGCGTCTGCTGGTGCACGCTCCAGTGGTCTTAATAGCGATGGTCTTGAGAAACGAGAGCCTTTCCTTCCATTGCTTGTGTCTGGCCTCGCTTATGGCCGAATTGAACCCGAGCGCGGAGTCATTTGCCTGTAACAGAGCCAGCTCCATAATCGATCCGTGACTAACAACAGACTTCTCTGTATCTCTCAAAAATGCAACAAGACGAAGGGCTGCATCCAGCTGTGACTAGAAGTGATTAGTAACGGGTCGTTATGACAGCGGCATTAACATACCTGGGTGACATACAGAAGCTTTCTTATCGTAGCTTGACTATGGCCTCCTGTCTATTCCAGGCGGCCATATGTAACGTCTAGCCGTCCGCATCCTTTGCCGCGGCGTTAGCGCCTCTGTCAAGGAGCAGACGCGCAACTGCGTCGTGTCCTTTTCCGGTAGCCACGTCTAACGGTGTCCAGCCGTCCTCTTTCTTTACTGCAACATCAGCGCCTTTATCGAGAAGCAGCCGTGCAACTGCTTCGTGCCCGTTATAGGCAGCTAAATGTAACGGCGTCCAGCCGTTTTTTCCATTTACCGTAACGTCAGCGCCTTTATCGAGAAGCAGCCGCGCAATTGTTTCGTGCCCGTTATTGGCAGCCGAATATAACGGCGTCCAGCCGTCCTTTTTCTTTACCGTAACGTCAGCGCCTTTATCGAGAAGCAACCGCGTAACTGCTTCGTGCCCGTTACCGGCAGCCGAATGTAACGGCGTCCAGCCGTCCTCATCCTTTACCGTAACGTCAGCGCCTTTATTAAGAAGCAGCCGCGTAACTGCTTCGTGCCCGTTACTGGCAGCTAAATGTAACGGCGTCCAGCCGTCCTTTTTCTTTACCGTAACGTTAGCGCCTTTATCGAGAAGCAGCCGCGTAACTATTTCGTGTCCGTTATAGGCAGCCGAATATAAGGGCGTCCAGCCGTCCTCTTCCTTTACCCCAACCTCAGCGCCTTTATCGAAAAGCAGCTGCGTAACTGCTTCGTACCCGTTACTGGCAGCTAAATGTAACGGCGTCCAGCCGTCCTTTTTCTTTACCGCAACGTCAGCGCCTTTATCAAGAAGCAGCCGCGTAACTGCTTCGTGCCCGTTACTAGCAGCTAAATGTAACGGCGTCCATCCGTCCTTTTTCTTTACCGTAACGTTAGCGCCTTTATCGAGAAGTAACTGCGTAACTGCTTCGTGTCCGTTATAGGCAGCCGAATGTAACGGCGTCCAGCCATCCTTTATCTTTACTGTAACGTCAGCGCCTTTATCGAGAAGTAGCCGTACAACTGCCTCGTGTCCGGCCCCGGCAGCTATATGTAACGGCGTGCGGTCCTTCTCATCCTTTTCCGCAACGTTAACCCCTTGATCAAGGAGCAGTCGCGCAGCATCCTCGTATCCGTTCTTCGCAGCGAAGTGTAGCGTCTGATCGCCCTCCGCCACGGACTCGTCGCTGACCTCTCCGGCACTTGGCCTGCTATCCCAGAGTCCGTCCACACGCTGTTGCACCTTGGATCGCCATGCCGACATCTCCTTTCGTTGCTGCCTAATTTTCTCGTGTTTGGCGCTAAGCTCACCCATTTCTTGAGCTCCGTTCTCTACTTCCTTAGCCAGCAAATTCTCTTTCTCCCTAAGCCTTCCAAGTACCTCTTTCTCCCTAAGCCTTCCGATTTCCTCTTTCACAATATGTAGTTCCCTCTTTGCCTTGTCCAAAGCGGCGCCTTTCTCTCCCAGCTTCTGGCTTAACTCTTTCTCCTCACGATCCTTCTTTCCTTCGGCTTCCTCAAAACACTGGATTACCGCCCTCCTTCGTAAGCAATACAACTCCAAGGTCGCATTGACGGTGGTCTCTGGCGAGTTTCGTGATGCGGCTAGCCGTAGGGGAAGTGTTCGCTGCTTTGAAACGGGTTTCAACGTCACATCTAGGCTGATAATGCCATTGCTGGCGCTCTGCTTCCCCAGAGCTTCTGGTCTCATGTCGCCGAATTTCTGCGCGATATCATGCAAGGAGGTTTGTCTAGATGCGATAAAGACGTGGCATCGAGCATTCATCCCTGAACTATACGCCTCGAGCACTACTATGAAGTCCGCCGAGTCTTTCGTTTTGTCGCGGAATCGAGTCAAGATTCGTTGCATACAATCTCTATCTGGTCCGGCTGCCACCTCAACCAGAGCCCTTTCTTTGTGCCAGCCAGAGCGAGGCTCGACGTCGACTAATTCCAGGCTGCGAACGGTTTTCTGAACGTGGAGGAAGTACGGCTGATCTGGGGCTGCGGATGACTTGCGTCCGCAGTCGACTCGAATTCCGACAAGTTTAGCGGAAGTCTCGGATGCGGGTTTTGGAACTAGGACCGCATGACGGCCTTTCGGTCTCATGTACTCGCCAGGTTGGCCCCTAGACGTAGTGGCAAGCGGGATGCCCACTACTTTGTCTATATCATTCTCAGGACCGCAGTTGAGTAGTCCCAGCATCTCTCCAGCTGGGGTCGTATGTAGAAAGAGCCGCAGCCAGAGATTGCCACCACGCAGCTCAAATGAGTCGTTAACAAGTCGTTCCCGCAAAGAAATCTGGCCGCAGTTTGCGAAGTCCGAGGGACTAGCAGCCAGAATTCCCCCGGGTATTACTGCAGATGAGTTGCCAGGGGTTAGTCCTTTTAGACTAATACCCCATGCCAGGATAGACTCATCGCCGATGTCCTTCATGATTTGCTCTTGTAGCCGACGTAAAGCTTTGTCTCCTTCGCCATAGATCATTGGCATACTCACACCAAAGATCCCTAGGAGGCAATAAGCAATGTCCTCCTCTCGCTTCGTAACTCTCCCAGCAGCCCAGGACATCCGTTGTGCCACGCTCGCATCATGTAGCTTTGCAATCCCAAGCAGGAATGGGCTAGGTATGCCGGTGATATCCTCGATCGCATAGCTTAGCTCTCCCTTCGTTCCTAGGTAGTTCCATTCAGAATCGTAGAAACGGGCGTTGGGAGGGGCCAGAAGCTCTTGTAGTGTCCAACCCCTCCGGAACCAACGGCTCGAGAAGAAGGCGGATTGAGGATCTTGAGGGTCGTCGCCCGGGGGGACATCCGAAAGATATACGTAGCAGATTTGAGCCTCCTGATACCATCGAAACATGGAGTTGATCGCCTCTTGGAGTTCCACCGAGTTGGTCTTATTGATGCAACAGGTATCGATCCAAACATATTTGTAACCATCCTCCTTGGCTTGTTTGCAGCACCCGCTTACTTTGTTCGGGCGGGTCTCAGCCGTGGCCAGCCTCCCGGTAGAAACGTCATCGTAGGACACTTCTTCGCTGTCCTTGCCCCAAGTATGTGACAGTATGGCGTAACCAGGGAGGGGTGGCACGTCGAAAGTCTCCAAATCGAAAGTTTCCACGTTCAAGAGACGCATCGTCGGTCGACGGTCGGCTGGGCCGTAAGAGCGTTTGTAAACGCTTAGTGATATCGAGGAATGGGCCCAATGCGGCTTGGCCGTCAGAGGTAATGAGGTCGTTGTGGCGCGGTGTCTGTCTCAGCAGGTCTCGAGGATGATCGCGATAATGGAAAGTGCCAGTTGTTGGCAGCGGCATGCCCGGTATCGCGGCAGATCCAATGGCGCGAGAGGCAAATAGCGCCGGTCGTGGGCAGGGCAGGAAGCGTGATGTATGAACACAAGTCGACGCGCCAGAGACTCCTCTAGATGCTATACTATAAGACGAAACCTCCATTCATGGCAGAACCGACTTTGTATTGAGTAAGAAGAAACGGGATCAAGCGCAAAGCCTTACTGCCCAAAATCCGACTCGCGTGGTCTTCATTGGGCAAATGGAGAAAGCCACGCACGTGATTAGTTATTGCTGGAGAAGTCATCCACCATGGTACGGCTACGGCGGGTGTCTGTGTTTTCATTATCCGTATCAGCCATTCAATAAATTAGATCTGGTTGCGTGCTCTCCTAAGCTCGCTACCTCTGCCAATATTGAGTTTCGACCTTGGGGTTTAAGTTTGCCCCCGATATTTGAGAGACCATTACGAGGCTAGGCCATAGACTCTTGCTAACTTATGCCTCACACACGCTGGACTCCTGAATACTCTAACGCATCTATTGGGAACTATGCAATTCACCGCCTATATCTAGTCAATGTTAATGTGTGATTTTTGTGGAAAATGTGCGGGTTGCTCACGCTCTGTTGCGAAGGAGGGGTGAGCCGGATGAGCTTGCGCGACCTCGCCGCTTTTTAACTCACGCAACTTTTCTATTCCAGCATTCTAGCTCTAACATGTGCGAGCCCCAAGCTGATCTTCTTCGTTGCGTACAAGCGTAGGATAATCTCTTATCCCCCGCTCTCTTTATATATTAATGTGTGTATTTATAGTTAATATTGCTCTTATCTTCAATTTCTCGTCGGTGGGAGTCTCATTATTATTTCGCTCTGCCGTACAATTTCTAAGCTGCTATGACGGTTAGATGGAAAGGAGGACGTTTCCGAGTCGCCAGTCCACCGGCGAGGACATGGCGAGCTTTGTCAGTCGCAGAATCACGAGTCCGGATGGGCCATCATGATTGGTGTGAAGCTACGGTGTCAGGTTTCCGGCTCTGACACTGCGTTCGGGTGGGGTGCGGTAGCCGCAACCACGGCTCGGGCCGCCCGGTCTTGGCGGGATAGGACAGCGGCATCCGATCATTATTATCTGCCGACTCCATACTGGCTTCATTTTAAGAGTAGATACCTTTGATGACCGCCTCGTAACTACTCGCAACGCGATGACTTAGCCGAAGTTTCGCTCCCGCAAGTTGCTGTCCACATTGACCCACCGCGGGTGAGATTCCAACCGTCCGAGACCTGTCACCTTACGCAGAGGGGCAACTATCACAAGAGATAGCTGCAAGATAGGCGCTAAAGTATTGTACCCGTCAGACAAGGGGCCCCTCAGCCCCTAGACGCAGTCTTCTGCCGTAGCACGGGGTCATTGATCGCGCCCCGCATGTTAAAACCCTTGGTCTCGCAGTCGTGGTGATTAGCTGGTCGGATGTTTGACCTGTTCGTGCCCCTCATGATTCTAACCATTCACTCCAAATCACAAAACTTTACCGCAACGGAAGGATCTTCGATGGCAGAGCAGGCTCTGACGCGGGTAGATAAGCGCTACCATTGATGCGATAGTTTAGGGCGTCTTTTGTCAGATAAGTAGCGCAATACAATGCGCTCTTATCAATACAGTCTTTTGGTGCAGTGGCTACGCAACTCTTTAGCCGTACCTTAATATGCTCCCGTTACGGGCGATGATAAATTAGTGCCTGCCTAGTCAAATGATCTCTGATCTATTGCCACATTTCTGGTGCGTGTTTTAGGCGTGCATATGGCCGTCGATCTTCGATTAACAACATATAGAAGGTAGATACCTCGCTCCCCTTCAAATTGCGAAGCGCAAATGGTTTCCCGACTTGCAATTGGCACAGTCTAGCGAACCGCCACGAGCCGCTTTCCTCACCTTTAAAGAAAAAAAAGGTGCTAGAAATCGAGCAGATTGACAACGTGTCTGGACTCGGAATCATCCTGATAAACTTGGTACGGTCGCGCATCCCAATGGAACCGTAATGGGGCATCGTTTCCTCCTAGAGGGCCTACCTTGCGATTTCATTCTCATGCTTAGCTCACATTTAAGAATACCTTCGCCATTTTTGGAAACCATTCGGTGGATCCCTTACTCTCAATATACCGTTCTCAACAGGGGGCCTCTACCCACGAACCAGGACTCATTCGCCATCAGCTGGCCGAAAGTTCACTAAGAGAGGATCGAGTTTAGGAAAGACGATGGGTTTAACCTGACGTACCAGAATGAAACTGACTATTCGCGGTTAGTATGAATCCTTAGGTTGTTCGGTGAACGGGAGGATCCGCCAATAAGCCGAAAGGGACTGTCTTTCTGGAACGTATCAAGGGATGGAGAACCTTGGATATATTGAGAGAACCCAGTCCTGTTCACGAGTTCCGTAACTAATCAGTGCCTTAGCCCCTGATCATAGTGGACCCGCCAATCAGCAAATCCGACCGTCTGGTGGGTACGACTCTCGAATCCCCCGAGCGTCAGGTATTTCCCCCAGAGGCTGGTGCAGTCTCCTCAGAGACTCCGACAAAGTCTCGAGTCATCCTCGGACCGATTCATCCTTAGAATTACATGGATGTCCTGTCGCTTGGCCGATTTGACTGGAATGCCTGGAAAGACCTGCAACCGTGGTCAGACTGGAAGCCGTGGGCGGCAGAGCCTGGCATAGGTGCACTCCACTGACCGGTGCTGCCTACGAGACTACCAAGGGTGTTATCAACGTTTGCCGTCATACTCCTTCTCTCTGCAGCGGGCTGTATGCTCCCACCACCACTGCTTCAGGCTGCACCGAACTCGGAAGAAGACTGGCCCCCTCCGCATGGGCAGCATATCTGCGCGTCATTGAAGCCACCTCATCAGCTTCAGGTTCCAAGTGAGCCTTGGTACAGCTACGAGCGATGAATTTTTCAAGACGGACGTCCTCAACGTCGTGGACCACGCCCTGGGCGAACCGTGCCCTCGTCAGCATCATTGAGGCCAAGTTAATGCTAAAGAACGATAGCTATCCCTTAGGCCACAACATACGGATGCTGGGCGTCTGCTGTGACACTGTCATGGTAGAAGATTGGGAGGCAGAGAAGTGGAAGGGCCTGCAGGTCGTTCTAGAGCGTTTGGAGAAGGCGTTGGACTCTTACGGCGAAGGGTATGTTCAGGCGGTTGAGAACAATAATGCTAGAGACGTGGGGTTCCTAACGTCCCCTGCAACCATGTTCGTCCCCGTGTCGCTCGTGGCGGGGATTATTTCCATGGGCGGGGGTTTCGCCGCCGGGCAGAACCGGTTTGCGGTATTCTGGGCTTTCTCAGTGTCTCGTAATTATTAGTCTAGTTTCCCTGTTCACACCAATTGCTCGGTCCTCTCAAGGTGGCACCGGGAGGTTGGTCAGGTGCATCAAGGAAGCCTCCAATTCGGCTAGGTCTGTGTGGGGAAAGAATAGTAAGGGGAAGGAGAAAGGTCGCCGTGTTATAATTTGAGCGGGAATGGCTTGGACTCCTGTCGTATCAGACCACTTGGTGGAAGCAGACTATCAAAACTGCTACCTCGAAAGTAACATTAAGAGGATCCACATTAATCCATAGATCGGATTAAAACAAGAATCGTCCTTGTGCGATACACCAGCAATCCAGACTTGGTTGAGGGCTCTGTCAAGGTCTCGGTCGAAGTAGATGGTAAAGATGTCCAGTCCAACCAAGGTGATAACGCTCAAGGCGTGGATCCTTAGTCTGATTGGCATATAATCCCAGCTTCGTGAATAGGGTCCGAATGAATAGCCGCCTATAAATCCCATGCTCGCAAGACCTGAATCTGACTCTAAGATTACATTTCAGCTTCCTTCCCACCACTTCTTTTGCGAACTGCACCAGTTTCGCCGGTCGAATGACTCTCTCGAATGGAATTGCTGCATCCCCTCAAAGTCGAACCGAGTACCTTTCGCTTAGCGAGCGAACAGGGGCTCGCGGCTCATGTTGTTTCCCGTGATGGTCACGGTGCGGTCCTTGCCGGCGGACCAGTCGCGCGGCGCCATGCCGGACGAGAGCTACGCCTTGGGCGGGCTGGGCATCTCCGTCCACGAGAGGCTTTGCCTTGTTCCGCAAGGAGGTCTCCGTCTTCGACTCGGGCGGCTCCTGCTCCTTCTGCGTCTTCACGAAGCCGATGGCGATGACTATGCCAAAAAGCGGCGTGATCAGGGTGACGATATATTGGCGGCAAGAGCAGTAAAGTAGACCACCAGCAGAAGGGCTCCAATAACCATTTCGAGCATCATTAAGGCGACGCGGGCGTACACCATCCTCTTCCAGGATTGGTTGGGGTTGTCGGTCTCCCTAAGGAGCACGTCCGACATGGCAATGTAGTACGCCGCGCCGACCACAACGGTCCCGACCGAGACGAACCAGGAAGCCCCGTTACGTACGCCAGCGGGATATTCCCGCCCCGCTCCTGCTGGATCTTCATTCGCTGGCTCCATTTCTCGTTCACGCCCTCTTGCGCTCCCCGGCCGCCATCTTGGTCCGCTTCCTCAGCTCGGCCTCCGAGGCCGCTTCGGCGAGGTTCTCAGCCGTCACGTCTTACCTCTGCAGCCGGACCGTGCTTCTTTACTGCGTCCTCGATGGCCTCGGAATGAACCGTGTTGGCCAGATTCGAGACTCTCCAGTCTCGGAACACGCTGACGCACTGGGCCAGGCCATCAAGATAGACATAGGTCATCATGAGCGCGCAGGCTGCTTTATGCGCGCCATCGAGTTTGGGTGACTCCATTCCATATGGGCTAAGTGGGTGACGAAGCTACACGCGCCAACATGGAGCTATTCACGCGAAGTTGCTCATCGTTAGTCAATCACAATGTACACACAGGAGTGACGCTGGCATCCGTATCTGTTATCATTTCCTAGCCAGAAAGATATCTCACTAATTACAAAGCAATTCTTGAGTTATATTCTAATGAACCTGGCTGGAAAGCTTCCTCTCGTGCCATCAAATTTTCGACGTTCTCTCCCCTTTTTCCACCTACTGGACTGAATTGATTAAAGCTATGCTTCTGCGCGTGGGTGCTCGGCGTCCTATTTCAGATTACAATCTCCGATGCTCCTCCCCTGGCCCGACGAAACAGATGCCAGACTCTAAAGGGGGCAGACCGATGCCCCCTTCAGCTAGCAAAGCGGCGACAGTGCGCAGCTGATCGAGATAGCCGCCCCGGCGCCACCAGACGGGACCGACAAAGCGGCCCCAATGGCACCACAGAGCGCGCACTCCAGGCCCGACTTTTGGCAGGTAATCTCGTATTGCATTTGGCCGTGGACCGAAGGGTTGCGGCCGGAGCCCTCGGGCGGGACAGTGTCCATGACCATCTGGATGTACTGCGGGACCTTGACGTAGCGGTCGACCTTTTCCTCGTACTGGAGGCACTGGCCCTCGCGGCCTGGGCGGGTGTCGAACCGGCGACACACCTCCCATTTCACCTCGCGCTCCGAGGAGAACTCGTCGCTCTTGGCCAGATCGCCGAAACCCGCAGCCATGCGCTTGATGGACTGTATGTCGTCTGCGGGGTCGCCATTACACCTCCAGACAATGCTGCAGCCTGAACCCAACGGGATGGCCGTGTTGTCGCATTGGAAGCTCTGGTCATTGAATGTACGCTGGACGGTAGCGAGCACATTCTCGACAGACTGCTCGTAAAGCTCGACCCAGTCCGAGTTGGTGGAGGCGTGAATTCGTAGCGTGTCCGTGCCGTCGTCACCTCCTCCGCCTCCGCCTCCGCCTCCGCCAGGCTTGACGTAGGCCGTGCCACGGTGGTTGCAGACGTACGCGCTCGAGCACCACTTGCCGTCGTCCAGCTGATACAACCCGTCCCAATGATACGAGTAGCACTTGAGGGGCTTGTCCTTGTCGTAGCTGTGAAACGCGTCACCGGCCGGGTCGGGGTCCTTGACGTTACGATCAAGGTACACGCTAAAGACGTCGCCGTTGGGCATGGTGGCGCTGACGCCGCCCTCCTGGCCCCAGGGGTATGATCCCGACCACGGCACGTTGACCATCATGGTCGGCCTGTACGTGTCGGAGCCGTGGCCGGTCCACACATCGCCAGGGTAGTAAATCATCTCGCGGGAGGTAGAGCCGCCGCCCTCCCCGAGGCCAATGCCGCAGTCGGCGAGCACGAGGTTCTCAGCCCACGTGCCCTGGGCTAGCGCAAAGCGCAAATAGGAAAGTAGCGCTGCGGCGAGGAAGGTATGTTTCGACATCTTGATAGACATGCGGCGGTTGGTGATAAGCAGCAATAAAGCGCCTTAAGGTACCGTGAAAGTTTTATCCGAAGAACGGACGGGAGAGGACTCGTCCAATAGGCGGAGATGGGTAATTTATACTCTGAATGTATGAGACTGATGGTATGAATGTTCTGTTCTATCATGATAACAGCGACGATGGCTAGCTTATATATCTAGGCAGCGTTCATTCTTGTCACATTCAAAGCAGTGCTAATCAGCGAGAACTCGGCGACCTATGGAGGAGCTACTACGGAAGCGTGTCTACATAGGAAGCCATGAAAAACGCCATCACAACATGTCAAGGGAGTTTGGACTTAGCAACCGAATGAGATCTTGGCATTCTTACTCATCCAAAATCCCCATGAAGGCGCTACGGCCAAAGCGAATGCAGATACATATGCGAGGTTCGAGTGTGCGGCTTCGCTATAGGCCTATAGCCCAGCTGAAATGTCGAGGCTGATTAATCCACATGCGCACATAGACAGAAAATATGATTGAAAATATATTATCCGAATAGCAAGATCGAGCAATGTTAGTATTGAAGGTAAAACCACTCGATCCGGTAGCGTGTAACGATCTTCTTCAGATTAGATTTCAACTTTACACCTACATATAATTTTTAACGTTTTCTTAACCATTCTCGGCTCACCTCGACCGTTAAATTCCGTGTTGGTGCCGTATCATGTCGAACACAGATACCATACAGCCCCGTATAAACCAACTCAGAGAAGAATATAAAATAAGCTGATACACTCCTCGGGGCCTACGACTGGAATATTGCGCTTACAGGTTGGATACGCCTCAACGGTTAGCGCGTATAGCTACATGGACCTGTGGCAGGGCCGGGCCCGCTTTTGCGGCGGGCTTGCCGACGGGGTTGGCCCAGCGTATTCAAGAAATAGTCATCGCCGACCCCCGGACTCGGCAGGGACCCACATAGACCTCCCCGCCATTGGCTAATTCCTGTACAGAAGGTGCCCTGCTTACACTATATTTCAGCCATCAGCAACTGCTTGACCGCTAAACCTCCGCGCTAACTTCGAAATCTCGCCGCCTCATGCCGTCTGAGAATATGTGGGATTCGAGCCTCCCACTCATTTACAGTAAATCGAAACTTGGACTTGTTCTCTGTGTGCGTCTAGAACGAGGGATACCCACCCATGCACTTCGACCCATAGATCCGTACGGTCTCATGGGTCGCCTCGCATACTTACGGGTGACCCGTGGGACCTTTTCAAATTCCAAAATACCCACGGGGTTACCCGTGCGTATTTTCGACCCACCCATCTTATACCTACGCCAAAAACTACGTCACGTTATCAAGACCAGGCCTTCTTTTTGAGGTTGCAGCTACCACAGACGGCTTGAGCTTCAAGATAACTTCGGGTACTTTAGCACTTGCTCCTAGGGGATTGAATAGCATGGTCCAATACTGAACCACACCATTTCACAGGTTAGGGTAAGTAGTCAGGACCCCTATCAAAGCGGTATGTATAGTAGGCATGGCCACCATTAGCCTGGCGGAGGCGGGAAGGCCCACCACACCGGGCTGCCTTCACGACGGAGTCCCGTGAACGACGACAACCTGCTGTCTAACATATTTTGATCTACTCCGGCACCGTCACTGCTCATGCCGATCAATACGTAAGGCAGTGCGGACATGCAGCACATGCATCCCTGTCGTTCAAGGCAGAGTCTGCAATCCAGCCCTGCAATGAATATATAGAGGCCGCCGCTGACGGGGACAGCGCACCCGCTTCCTGACGCAAGCTCCCCCCTTTTATACAGTCCTCTAATCCTCGTCATCGTCATCCTCCCCGCTCTCGCTCTCCTCGTCCGCCTCCTCGAGCCACTCGACGAGGGCCCGGCACTTCTGGCGCACGGCCTGCATCTCGGCGCCGCCCTCCTGGCTGCGCGCATCCTTCCACCAGGCCAGGATGCCCTCCTCCTCGACGATGTCGAGGTCGTAGAGCTGCTGCAGCAGGGCCGCCAGGAGGTTCCCGACCTTGGCTTTTTCGGTGTCCCCCGCGGCGACCTTGGCGCTGGACGCGGCCGCCTTCTGGAGCGCGAGCACGAACTCGACCTGTTCGGCGCGCACCGCCACGTCGCCGACGCCGTACTCGGCCACGAAGGCCTTGGCGCCCTCGCGCGCCGTCAGGACGTGCTTGGCGGCCTTGGTGGGCTCCATGGTCCCGTGCTCCGATGTCACGAGCTCCACGCCGCGCCGCACGAACGCCGTCGCCACCGCCCGCCGCATCGCCGCGTCCGACGCGTTGCTAGCGAACCGGAGCGACGTGAACTCAAGCCTCTCCGAGTCGAAGCTGCCCGACGTCCCGCGCAGAACGTCCAGCAGGCCGTGCACGGCGTCCGAGTGGAATGAGCCGGAGTTTCGGTTTCCGGAGTCGTCCGATGCGAAGGAAGACAGTCTAGACCTCCGGCCTTCTCGGCTGGCCGATAGGGATGCAACATCGGAATCATCATCGGCGAGATCGTCCTCGTCCGCCAGCGTAGAGACGGAGGAGGTGGATATGTTGAAGTGTTCCAGGGAGTATATGAGTGACTTCTGTAATCTGGACGGGTCGTCACGCTCGGCCTCGTCATCTTCCGGATCTCTGAAGAATGCTCCCTTCCCTTGTGGGCCGACGATACTGCTGTCGGAGGAGACTGGTTTGGTATCGGCGGAAAGTAGCGAAATCGGCGTGGAAGCTTTGACACTCTTCCTCTCGCTAATTTGGACACCAAAGGACAACAGAGAACCGTCGCCGATTTCGGTCTGCTTCCCAACAATCGCGGCGTCGCCGATGATGGCGTGTCGTACAACGGCTCCGTCGTCGATTATTACATCGCCCCAGATAAAACTATCCGTTATCTTAACGTTGCTGCCAATTTTACAATTCCGACCAATGACGCTGTTAATAATTGTGCTGTTATTTCCCACATGGGTGTCTCTCCCAAGCATAGAATTGGTTACCTCGCACTCTTCCCCGAGGACGACGTCGTCTTCCTCGTAGCGGTTATGACCTCGGGACTGATATGTTTGATCCCTCATCAGGTTGGAATCCGGGAGGAAAGGATACGCCCAGCCGCTTAGTAGATCGCGGCTGATGGCCTCATACATCTGAAAATTGCTTGCCCTTGCGCCGTAGCCATCGTTGACGATGTCCACGTGTATCAGCTTCCCATTCAATTCCCAGTCCTTCAGGATACCGTGGAGAAAATTTGCGCGGGGAAGTTCGTAGTCGAAACTATCAGACCAAAGGGCGAGCACGTCGGGCGTGCATATGTCAATCTGCGCATCAACTAGGTCTGTCCGGATTTCGATTTCGGGGTTTTTCAATATCTCGGTATCCAAAGTGGTATAGTGTTCGCTCTGTAACGGGTGCATCTCCTCGTAATGAAGACATCTCTTTGCTCTCGGGTCGATTACAAAGACGGGGGTAATGCCGTTCGTCTTCGTATGATGTTCTTCCTCTCCCGCTTCGCGTAGGACCATAGTCATGCATGAATCTCGGTTCGCTTCTCTGCGCGCCTTGTGGGCAGCCAAGGTGGCATCAAGGGGAATAGTGGCTACGACGTCCCCTTGTACCAGCACGAAGTCCCCCTCCATAATGTTCCGCTTGTCGAGATCCCGCAGGAAATCGCCTATCGACTGCGCATTCGAAACACGTATAAACTCCAGAACCGAGAAGGGACATGACTTATGGGTTGGCGACCACCGAGAGGTCTGGATGTACTCTTCAACCTGTTCCTGGTGTGCGCCGCAGTATATGAAGACCTCCTGGACACCATTCATCGCAAGAAACTCCAGCGTGTACTCGATGAGGGGCGTGTTCGCAAGAGGCAGGAGACACTAGACTGGCCGGTTAGTCAATCGGAAACTTGGAGGTTATCGTTTCCTAACCCTCGGCTTCTCCAGAGAGAATGGTCTGAATCTAGTTTGGAACGAGTCGGCAATAACCACAGCTTGTAATATGTCTTCCCTCTTCTCTTCCGCCCCAGGCTTACCAGCCTTCTTGCCGGAAGCCCCGGCTCGAGGCGCCATAGCGAATGCTTCTTCGTAAGGCTACTGTTGAAGGTCGTTTGTATGAGAAATGGCGCCGTCTGGTTTCGTAGTACCGTAGTATTTCCTGGTCATGATGTAGTAGACATGGGGCTAAACGGTCATTCTTGCCTGTGACTCAAAAAAGAGTTATGGAGGGGCAGTCGAGAACGAAAGTCCCACTAGCCACATTTGATGTCACTATCACAAGCAGCTCCTAGTTAGCCGCCCCTCGCATAGCCACATTTCCCCACGCCACTGTTGCAGCCACAGGACCGTACATGATAAAGTGAGTTCTCACAAAATTGGCGGATGGCAGAAACAGGGAGCGGCAAGGCTTATGCCCCTGATCAGAGCCAATTTTCATCTCGCAAAGGGAAGACCATCTGCCAGGAAATGGTTACTTGCCGGAATCAGAGGGCCAATAGATGAAAAGGGAAAGGAAAAGTATATTCGACCAGCCTTCACGCCGATTTGTTACTCCGCCAACCAATCCCCATCATAGCTTAATCCCCGCGCGGAAGTCCTCTGCTCGCCGGCAGATATACGGGCTGGATAACTCTGCAATTGGAGCTTGCGACTTCCCATAAGGGTCCAGACGGTTCCAGGAAAGGTCGTCCGCCGTGAGCATAGTCGTAATCTCAGATATGGGTTCAATCAACGTTACAAGCCCATGATAAGTCTAGAACATGCAGTGTGGTACATGTCCATTGAGGGACTGCGGTGCAGTTGGCAGCTGTGGGAACATGGTACAGTTCGGGACTATGCGTCCAATCGACCTTCAATCGCGCTGACGCCGGATTGGCCGACTCTGTACGGATTCCGAGCGGCTTCAACGGCCGCCTGCGGAAGGGTCTCAAAATCCTGGGCAATATGAGTTATTGCATGACGACGTATTGACATTTCGGCCGATCCGAATGTCTTATAAGAACTGCTGAGTGGCAGAGTGCGGCTATGTCCCTTGTATACGAGCCCGGGCTGGGCCGAGGGCTTCTTTTAAACCTGCACTTCAGCAGGGGGACTGCATAACAACATCACGATGGAATCACAAGACAAGTGAAATCTTTCTTGGCGTCTAGGCAAGATACTTTCCCTAATTAAGCGGCTGCAAGACTACTAACATGTCCGCGACTACCTCAAGGGGAGGTATAACCCATATACAAGACTCATATAGTCTTTATTAGCCCCGTCCATTGAGCACTTCGCGTGCTCAGATGTAGTAAAAGTGGCGGCGCAATTGGGAATGAACTCCCGGCCTTGTATCTCGACTCACGTATTGAGCCAACACTTGCTTGGCGAAGAAGGTGTACACTCCCTCGAGGACATCGTTGCACGGTTACCACGGGGGAAAGGAGACACTAGGGTTACATAACGAATCGCAGCTGTTGGTAGTCGGCGATGATCCGTACCCGATTTCGCCATAGCGTGTAAGGAAATGTCTGGCTCTGGCAAGGCAAATATGCACATTCGTTTTCGCAGATCTAGCTGAGGTCGCAGCAGCCAACCCGGCATGGCATCTCGTATCCTTATCTATTGTCATTTACCTTATTGTCCATTCGTCGCTACGGGCTCAACGCAATGAATAATGCAGTGCATCCGGGATTCGCCAGGACGGGACCGGCGGCGCAGTGCAGTTGTGACGATAACATGAACTCCTCCTCTACGATAGTAAGACGACGGGGGCATACGTTCGAGTTGGCCGGGCAGACTGCGGCCAATTGGCTTGGTGGCGGTTGCGCCTATTCCTCGCAATTTTCCCTGAGCCCTGCCCTCGCGTGATTGCCGGGCTCCGGAACCGGGGAATGCGCCTGTGCTCGAAACGAACCGAACGGTCTAGGCTGGGCCCGCCGGCGCCACCAAGACCTCCCGTGCGGCGATCATTGGGGTCCAGACCGTGGCGGACCGGGGCTTGGGTGTTCCACGTGGGGACGCACATAATCCATCGTGTTTCACGGCCCCTAACGCACGGGAAATCCACCTGGAGTCTAGTTACATGCGTAATTTTATTCCTTTCTGTCCACTGGGAGTTCTCCGTGTGAGTGACCTTCCCCCGTTGGCTCTTCTCCTTTATATTCTGTCGTAAGTAGAATATCGAAAGGAACCGCTCAACTTGGGATCAACGTTCCTGTTCGAACATCACCGAGTGAGCGCTGTATACAAGACTGGAAACCAACATGCCGAGAGCCCCCGGTTTCGGTACTGTACCTACCTGCTGTACGTCCCGTGTATCCCACCCCGGACCTCGCTCTCGCCTGCCTCACCGCTTGTACACCAAGCAAGTAAGTGTCATCATACGCGGCAGCCCCACGGTGTAGTGCCCCATCTAAACCGACCCATTAAACCCGGCATCATTAAACCCGGGGAAGGTGGACCTTGCTCGCCCGACGCTCCCAGACAAGCCGACCCTCACTCGCCCGAGAGGTGGGCTCATCTCATCTCACGGTACATACGCATCTCCACCTTCCCTACCCAAGCAGTCCTGGATGCGTGTATCAGTTACCTAGAACCGGGAGTGTGGGAAGAGGCGGGGCGATGGATCCTACGGTAGAACGCTTCAGAACGCGTTCTTGATGGAGAGGATCGGGGGAAGGGGAGGACAGGACCCTACGTACAGAGTACAGCCTGCCAAGGCTCTTACTAAGCCTCATCAGGATTCTACCCACCCCGCGGACGTGGAGGTCTAGCCTTCATGTAAGTAGGGATTCTGCATGGCATGGTGCAGGTACGGCCCAATTCTGGAGCCGCCTGGCTGGCTGCGGTGGGCTTCCAGAACCCCCAGGCGTGGCTCGGCGTACCTATACGCACGGAGTCCGTGAGGCAGACTACCTACCAGTTAAGATTAGTAATTACCTACTATAGGTGCATCGAGTAGGTATATACGGCCGTCGGGTCTCGGTAGGTAGTACGTAATAGAATATGACAGAAGGCTTCGTGTAGCCTGCGGTTGGGCAATCGGAGACTGCCCACATTGATATACGCGCGTACGAGGTAGGTAAGTAGATATGCCAA
Organism: Monosporascus sp. 5C6A; assembly: GCA_004155035.1. Lineage (NCBI taxonomy): Eukaryota > Fungi > Ascomycota > Sordariomycetes > Xylariales > Monosporascus > Monosporascus sp. 5C6A. Next base: position 17,516 of record QJOB01000189.1, on the reverse strand, counting down.
GTATAGCTACGTATCACGTAGGTATGCCATGCACTTGGCCAACCTGATGGTATTCTCAGGTTCCCTTCCCGCGGGAGCCACTAGGCAGAAGCTATACGCGGCCGCAAGTCCCTTATTGTCCGCATCCGCCTCCCTTTTCATTTCATCAGTCACGACAACAGCACGAGATACAGGAGATCCCGCCCGTATCCGTCGGTGCCCGCTCCGTACGTACTCCCATCCCATTAGGGCCGGGCCGCGGTACTGGTTCGATCAATGACATTTTAATCGGAGCCCAGCCGGGAGACTGACTGGACGGCATGAGCTATGACCTAGCTTAGCTTCGATTGCTTCCCCCCCAAGGTGATAAGGTGGCACGGCAGGGCTTGGTGTGTTTCGAGTCCAGCGCAGGATCATCCCCCTCCCGGCCCCCCTCTTACACAATTTTTCCCGCTCGTGCGTATTATAGGCGCCGCAAACCTACTGTACATTAGCGCGGTGTCCCGGTCTGATGGGCATGGCATGGCAATTCTATATATTTCCCAGTTGGGTCCTGTTTATTATATATTACCCGGCCGGATGTTCGTTCGCCCGCTTGCCCGCCCTGCCTGTCTCACTAGCGTCCGTCGTCGTTCGTCGTTTGTTGTTGTTGTTACGGCAGGTATATATACAAACGGAAAAGACCCGGCTGTCGTATAGAGTGTTGGTGATGCGGGCTGTGCGGTCGCGGGTCCGACATACTACCCTTCATATATAACTCAAAAGATAAGTGTGGCTAGGGAAGTCTGGGCCTTCTTATTCATAAATACTCAAGTACCTTGGTATCCCCTTGCCGTTCCCTCGCTCATTTTCTCTTATATTGGGACCCGCATGCATGTTATGCATGCCATCTACGCAGTAATAGTCTGGATCACTCTAGTCCTCTCCATATATGGGCGTAGGTGTTTCGGATGATTTATTATATTACTATTTCATCAGTGAGTCACCTTTCCCGCTTCTCATTGGTTTCCGCCCCTGTTACTACTCTTGAACTCCCCTCGATTCCGGACCCGGTTGTTTTGTTCCGTTTATATTGTGCTTTCTTGTTCCCTCTCCTCTTCTTGGCTTGCGATATTCCCTTCCTGCTCTACGATACCGGACCATCCATCGATAGGAAGCGACGATATGTCCTCTCGAGTCAGTACGCGACTTGATACTCCGCGCTTGATGGATCCGGAACGATGAATGATGGACTATGTACGACGAAACCCACTTGGTCACGAGGTTACAAAGGTTTTACGGAACAAGGACTACTACGCCTTGGTGAACTCGAGGGGACTCGAAGGAGGGCTCGCTGGAATATCGATCGATCCTGTCTCATTCCCACATGAACTACGAGACCGAAGAGTCAAACCAGTCCCAGATATCATCCGTGCCACGGCGCGGGGACGACAACATAAGGACAGAGCCGGAGAGGGGAATGCCCCCAATATTCCCTTAGTTCGCGCGCTGCCGTTCAGCTTTTCCTCGTTATCTGGTGCGCTAGCAAGGTCAACCCTGTCTGCTCGCATCCGTTTCTGCCCTGTTCGCTCTCTACCAGACATGAACGCGCCATCAGGCCCTAGCTCCAGACCCCGTTTCTTTAGGAAGGATGATTTGGATAAAATGAACCGCAGTATCGTTTAGCCTTGGCCGGTTCCGCCTGCTTAGCAGTCTACTTACTCAACCGTACCGACCTATTCCAGCCGAGGCCCGCCCACTTTTCCCAAGCTCATTCTGTCTCTCGTTCTCTACTCACGACATATACAGATGCAAACCATGTTACCGATAAGAATAGGGTATTCCAAAATCTAGATCGAAGTTCCCTGGACCCAAAATGCGCATACGGTCTGATATATACAAAACAGATGGTCCACTCGCCCACGAATGCTTGATGCCGACGGGTTCCGAAATCGTCCAGCACAGATCGACTGAGTATATATATATTTTATGGAGCACCTTACCCAGCGCTGGAACGACGGCGATTATATACAAGGATGGAGATCTTCATGACGTAGACGCTTCCTGAAAGATGGTCGTTACTGGTGATAGTTTCCTTGGGGTCCGAAGATCCGCTGCCGCTTCTCCGGGGGACCGTCTGGACGTTGGTGGCCGTCGGACAGCCGTGGATGGTGATGGGATGGTCCGCCCATAGTGGGCATCATATGGCTTTGGTATGGCTGCGGCTTCTGACTTCCACCTGGTGTCAAAGCCATCTGCGAGCCGCTCCCTGCGCCCACGTATCCTTGGTCTTGACCTATTACCGGGGAAGCCTGTGGCATCTGGCTGGGGGAGTTCCAGGATGTGCTAGTGGCCGGCGACTGTACCGGAGTGGTCTCGAACTTGTTTACCCCCGTAGATGATGTCGCGGAGAGAGGCATGGCCATCCCTTGATTCTGGTACGCACTCGGCGTTGGCGCGGGCGCTGAGCCGCCGTTCGGATACATCGTGTCCATCATATTCTCCTGAGGAGGGTTGCGAAGGAACTGGGCCAGGTGTTTCCTGATCTTGCCGATCATCCCCTCCTTGGTAAACGGCTTGGCCAGCACATCTCGCATACCTGGCGATTGGTCAGTATACATTGGTCATGAAGTCGGGGCGGTCCACATACCCCAGTGGAAATACATCTCGAGATCCTGCTGGTTGATATTGGATGTCATGGCGATGATTGGTACATTCGGCATGACCTCCCGGATCATAGCAGTGGCCGACACGCCGTCCAGCTGTGGCATGACGATATCCATGAAGATCAGGTCGTAATAATTGGGTTTCTGATTGACTTTGTTGACAGCCTCGATACCATCGCGCTACATCAAGCGTTAGCAACTTATTGCGGCAGCAGCATCTCTGGAGCTGGGCTACATACCGCAACCTCGACTCCACAGTCGTACTGGGCGAGAAATTTGGATCCGATTCGGGAACAAGTCTTGTCGTCTTCTACAAGCAGGATGACGGGTTTCTTCATGCCCCATGGGCTACCGGCTTGCGAAGCAGCCCCTGGCGGGGTCTGCGTGTGCATGGGAGCTGTGGCGACCTCGGGGCCTGCGCCCATGGACTGTTCCTGCACCGGCCTGTTGTAAGGGATGTTGCCCATATGCTCGGCTGCAAACGGGTCAATCCCGATGTTCTGGCCCACCGGATAGACAAGATGTCGCATATCGCTCAGGGCGTCGTGCATGAACGGATTGAAACCGTTCGCCCCTGGTGGTCCCATCATGGACGATGATGTTGCCGACTCCGGAGAGGCACCGGGCTGGTGAGCATAGGCGACCGACATGCGCTTAAGGTCCTGGTCCGCGCTGTGTTCTACGGGCAGGCTGTTCAATATTTCCCGAGCCCGGCGCAACTCCGCAGCTGGCTCCTGGGTCCCGTCGGAGAGATAGCTTCCGTTGTTGCTTGCGTTATAAACCGGGGCTGAGTGACCGGGTTGATTTGGTGACCCCGAGTGCCTATTTTCCCTTCCGTTCCGCTCCATCTTGCTGAGATGGTTGATCAACTCATTGTGGACTTGCTTCTGTGCGCCGATTAACCTTTGGAGATGAAGTATCTCTTCGGCGAACACCCTATTCGCATTGACGAGCTCGCTATACGATTCCTGCAGTTGCTGGACCTGGTGCTGGGTAGCAGCAAGCGTCTCGCCCAGAACGATGACTTGCTGGTTGGTGGCAGCAGTTTGTTGGTCATCGGCAACCTGCGGCTTTCTCGGAGCTGGTGCTTTCCTCCTGATGTTGTCAAGATTGTCCTTCCTGTCGGCCCGAAATTCGGGATGTCTGAACTCCCATGCCTGCGCCCGGTGTTAGTAACGACCGGACAGTCGCGGTTTGAGCCAAGCATTACCGATGATCCATATGGTGATTGTCCATTCTCCTCGTTGTGCCGAACCTTGTGGAAGTCGTATTTGTTGAGCTGACGGACGAAACTCGCGAAGTTACTATGCTTAAAATGTTTAGGGAGAATCGTCTTGGTAAATTTCTCGTTCTAAACCGAAAACAGCAACAGTCGGTCAATATCGGATGTGCATAAGTGACTGGGTTATCCCAGTGAAGCGAAGACAAAAACCAGGGGGCATTAACTTACTTCAAGGACAACAAAGCTGTCGCCTTGGTCACCCCATCTCACTACTTCACTATATTGGGGATCTTCCAGCATCCTGTAACGCGGGCCATCTGTTAGTATTTGCGACGCAGCAATCCCGACGTGACGATATTTATAGGATACACATAGGACAAGGCTCATCCATGGTTGAGCAGGGGGGAGGAAGTATTCACTTGTATAACTTGCGAACCTGGAGCCGGGCAAACAGCCATCGTTAGCAACATTACAATAATAATGAAAACAGCGTTTTGATGATGCGCCCAACCGCAACAAAGAACGTAGACGGCAGCGGCCCGAGTTTCGTCACGGGTATGTAAAATCAATCAACCAATACAGCCAAGTAGGTCGAATACTCACAAAGTCGCTAGAATTATTGCCGGCGCCTTGGCCCACAGGGCCCGATTCTCCCTCTGGTGGCATATTGGGAATGATCTGGGGCGGAGGTATGCCCCAAATATAGCGACTACGACTGTTGAAGGCCAGAAGGACAATGATTCGGCGGCGTGCAAGTCAAGGCTCGAATGGGGTTGATGTAATGGGAATGCGACGTCGGGGTCCGACAGTCCCCAGGTGAGAAAGTAGATGGTGCTACAAGCGGCGAAACAAAGTCGGCAAGAGGTCTGCTCCGGTTAAGTTAGAGCTTAGTGTAGGAGCTCAAAGAGACGGTGAGGTCGGGTTACGGTTGCGCTCGTTCGGTAATCCGGGCTCTGATAGTGTCGTATCGTGGGATCGCGGATGATCGGGTCGGGTTGCCCTTCCAAAATCAGATAAAAGGCACGTCACGGCACGGCACGGCACTGATGCGACCCCAACTCTCTCCCTAGATGGGCTTAAGTTCGAGATGACGCGCAGGATAAAAACATGCGCGACCTGATGGGAGACAATAATTAATCGAGCACTGCACAAAGAGGCTCCGGCGACTGCACAGGTTCGCTGTTTTGGCCGTCGACGTATGTAACACGAGCGAGAAGAGATAATGGCCCGACCGCTGCCTCGGTTGGGAATTGACTTTTTTTGACCGACGTTGTTTTGGAGATCCAGCGAGGCGGTGTCGGCCTCAAGAGGGTTTAGCCTGTGTCACCCAGCATCGAATTGGAATCGCCCGAGGATTTATTTAACGTTAAAAGGTTCGGTCATCTGGCTTGCCGTTGGACGCTCGAAATATGTATGTAGTTTGTAGTTGCAGTTGGAGCTATCCAGGAACAGAACTAGGTACGTGCGACCGTAGATGTAGGCTGGATAATAACAGTATATAGTAAGGTCGGAAGAGAAAGCGAGGGGATGAAGCTCAACCAAGAAAGATCACGGTTAGGATCGGTGGGGATCAGGACCCGAACCTGCTTTTTTCTAGCAAGCGCGACGGCAGGATGGGATGGCTGGACGGTCAGAGAGGGTCCAGGTAGTGTGGGAAAAATAAAAGAGGATTGATTTCATCTCTTGATCGGCCCTGGACGGAGACCCTGGAAACAGAACCAGGACTAGCGCGAAGTGCCGCCCACATGCACTTCTTGTTGTTGGTGTTGAATCTACTGCAGCTTAGGCATCTGCCACTTAATGCTAACTTTGCAAGTATTATACGAGTTCTGGGGACGGGATGGGTGGATGGATGGATGGATATATGTACCTCTCAAGCGATAGCCAGAGGAGGGAAGCCTATCCGGACGTAAAAGAGGAGACGGAGGAGCCAAGAGGGCGGACGGGCACGGGGATGGAAAGACATCGTCAGTGGAAGGGGGGAGAGGAGCGAGGGAGGAGGAGGGGTGGATGATATTGTTGTTGCGTGCTTCAATTCCACCTCTTGCCATGAGCGACATCAAATTTACTACTACTACTACGTACATAAGTCCCTGTATTCCTTTTTTAATATTCACGCCTTTCTTCCAATGAATGGGATGGGTGCGGTCAAATGAGCGACGAGGATGCAGCAGGGTCAGCCATCACCATCAAGCCTGCAACCTCCTGTAGGTTGTTAGGCGTAGGACTTAGCAAGCCTTGTATGCTAGCAACATGCTGGAGCTATTACCCGCCGCCCTAGAGGCCTTCATGTATGTAGATACTGTGCCCACCGACCGTTCTACTGGCTTCAAATATTCCAATCTATTACTGGGTACGGGAACCGTTGATCGCACCGAAGTCTTCTTAAAAACGAAGAGATGAAAAAGAAAGCAAGCGGACCTGTCCGCGCTGATGACGGAAACATTGCTTCATACCTACCAGCAGATACATACCCACATACATGTACCCGTATGCGCTGGGCAGCCGAAGTGGACCTATCGTGGAAATCGCTAACGGCAATTGGACAGAATTGGGTCACCAATGAAATTGGGGGCTGAGAAAAGACCCCTTCTTTTTGCTCACTCTTCTGGTCAAGCGCGGCGCATGGGGTCGAGGGATTCCGGTACAGTGCTTCGTATTCCAGCTCATTCCCTGATTCGAAGCAGAAAGGTACCTCCAGCCCCCGACGGCTAGTAGAAGTGGCTTATGTAGGAGCCGACGTTCAATCAAAGTGTCTTTTTATTACGGCGTCAGGCGTGTCTTGCCTCTCCTCGCATGAAGAAGGCGCGGGGAAATGCTTCACCCGAAACAAGGGCTCTCTTCTATGGTCCGAGCCGACGACCTGCCTCCACTGCATCCACATCCAGTCGGCTTCTGTTAGGGCTACCGCTCCGGCTCCAACCACGGCTCCTGCGACTGCGACTAATCCTATTGAACTAGCTAATACCATCGCAGCTGATCTCGTCGACAAGCAGAATCCTTGATATTCTGTTATTAATACACTTACATCGCGCTCTCTCTCTGCTCCGAGTGGCGCTACCCCTCTTGCATGCCGTGTCTCGGATGCCTCTGCACATGCTCGACATTGTCCAGCAGCTACTCTCACATGCGCTCGACCGTTGCATTAGCCAGCACAAAATGGAGAGGGTATCGTTCGATTTCTAGAAGGCTGCGTAATACTTCATAGCCGTTCGGTGCTTCCAGCCAGATATTCACACATTTTGGTGTCCAACCCTTCAAGGTCTAGGCAGCGGCGACAGCAGTATCGTTGCTGGAATGGGTGTCCATATACCCCCGTCTTGGCCCCTCGTCCTCTTTTCCCCCTTCGTCCTTACATGTGGCCAAGCTATCGTGGCCCGCGAACCGGCCCGTAAGGGGGAAACAAATACTTGGACAAGACGAGAAACAAGCCTTTTGTCACGCTTTGGTACGCTACCCACCTTTCTTCTTATGCCTTATGCATATTACGTATTAGGGGGTAAGTGAATGATCCTTGCATGTCACTCCCGCTGAAAAGGCTTATCCAAAAGCCCTTGATACCAGACAATCTCAACCGCTAAAGAATGGCAAAACAATCGATAACTGGGGCCAACTATACTGAATCAGTATGCCGAATGCAACAGCGCGGTACCTTACAGGCACCATTGTATTCGGCCTCGTACCAAGTACTACAGGCCGCAGGGCTATATTGAGTTAGCTACCGCTGGGGCCCCCCTATACAGCCAGGTAGAATCGCATACAAATTTGTATGTGCATAAACATTGCAGCACGTTCTACCAACACTTACCGCTATCGCAGCTTGCCAATCTCTGAAAACTATCGATCTTGAACGAAGCGGACGAGGACACATACCATACAACTTTCTATACATGTCCACGTCCTAGCCCAATACGGCACATAGTGCGCCCAGCGGAGGTAACTAACTAAAATTCCCCCCTGCGAGTTGTAGTTGGGGCCAAAAATTCCCGGTCGTCCCTCGTCCAATCATGGCTCATCAACCCTTTCCCAATTGCTGGGACAAGGATTCCACGGCTGAGCTTCCGAGGCGACATAGTCACAATGTGGGGTGACCATACTCGAGACGAGCCGTCCTTCAGTCAGTCAAGTGATCCTGTAAGAGGAACTGAACTAAGGTCGACGATTAACTCGGTTACGCTCTTCTAGTGAACGAACGAAGGCCAGCCTTATCGTAACCCCGCATGCACAGCTACAAGGGTCTTATTTCCTAGCAATACCTGAGGAGAATCGAGGGGCTGTCATCGCCATCCCTCTTATGGCTCTGACCCTACCATCCGAGACCCCGATATTGTCCATCGACACGTTTAACCCAGGAACGTGCCAGGTAGGCTGCATGTCCAGCGTCGTCCCGCAGGAACTTCAGGTGCATCATCGCTTACAGCATGTCATTTCGGTCGAGGTTGCTCAGAAGTAGGACAGCGACATAGGTACATGTCTTCTGCGACGATAAGAGCTCCCCGGTTTGGAGTGGTGTCGATGGACGATGCACGGTGCACCGCGTTCTTCATAATGTAAATGGCGAAGACGAGGGTGATAACTTCTGCTCCTTTTCTTCAGCAATACGAACGTCTAAGCACAATTTCTCGCTACAACGGAAACTGAGGCTTGGGAATAGCTAACTTACACTTTAACTAATGCGGATCCAGATGCTCCATTCCGCTTTCAACCACATGATCTGACTTTCCCCATTGGTACCTCTGGCATCATTTCCGAGTGCCGGCTCCAACTTCCGGAGTACGTTGTATAAATTCGACATTAAGAAGTGATCTAACAGGCATTACAAAAGAACCATGCGTTTAAAGGAAAGCACTAATTCAACCCTGCATTCGGGAAAATAGAATTCGCGCTGCCTGTTGATGCCATCTCTACCTACTTGGCGTAGGCGAATTCCCATTTTCCGGTAATTTGCGGGCGCGCCGACGGTTAGCGTAGCTGAAGGGGGGCAATGGCGTTTTTTCTGCCACGTCGGCCTCCTTGCCTTCAATGAAAAGTCGAGGACATGGATCAAGCGCCCTTGTTTTGCGCCGCTCGACCTCAGCGGATGGCTGCCGGCGCAAGACCCGACGATAGTCTTCTAGGAGCGCACCGGTGGTTTGGGCTGGCGCAGGGGAATTATCAATGTTATTCGTCAAGGCATTCTGGCTGGGGCGCCCGAAAGCCACCCGTAGTTCTATTGATGAGTGCTCAGATAGCGGTCAAGTCCGAGAAACCCGCCCTCGCGTGCGTAATTGAGTGAGAAAGCGCCCTGGCATCTCAACAACCGCGCGGCCACAGCGCAGAATGAACCATTCCTTGTCTCACCACGGGCGGGTTCGCGTTGGAAATTGCACGTGCATCGAATGGTCTGGCCACCGCCGACCGGATCGGCGAAACCCCGCGCTCGGAATCCGTTTCTGTCATCTGCATGTGCTACAGGATCTCATCTAATCTGATCGGTCGAGGGGAACTGGCGATCCACATGTTCTAAAGTCGGGACCTCTTTTTCGCGGACCTCAAAATAGCCCACTCCCAGCTTGGTATTTATTACTATCTCCGTTCAGCGCCGACTAGCTATATGGCACCACATATAGCCAAAATCTGAAAAAGCACCCCATGACGGAGGAGCTTCATATCGCGCCAACAAAGCAGCGCATGCGAGCGGGCCAGCCTCCCGGTTCGTCATTTTCATCCCAAGACGCGCCGGAACGAGAGCCCACGTCCTCCCCTACAGAGCCTAGCGGGCATCGGACTTTATCACCGGATCTCGGCGCTAATGCCGCCAAGAATTTCCCTCTGGCAATGATAGTATATTCGCAAATGTGGCTTTCTCAGCAACCACAGACGTATCGCGGAACAGTCTATGGAGGCCCCTCCGTCGCCGCTTGTAGTAGGCATATCGTCACGGTCGCGAAGCGGCTCCTTTCGCCAGCGGTGATGTGTAACCGCCTTGGCGTCGCGTCGCCGCTATGCTAGTCTCCAATTGATGGCTCTTGGTTTAGCCGCGCTGCTGCGCGCATCTTGAGAGCGCTTCGCTTAACTCGCATACAGGATGGTAAGGTCGAATGGATGACCGATTCAAAGTAAGCACGACCGCGCCCTGTAGCTAAACGAACTGCGCCGTAGCCGAGTCTCCTGAATGCCCAGATCGGAAAAGCGCATCTGAGATGTTGAGTCGTCGACCGGCTCTTCGGGAAAGGATGGGGATGGTATGCGTCTCGGGGACGGGTCTTCCCATAGCCAATAACTAAGCCTCCTGGGGCAATTATAACAGTAGATCCTCGTCCCAAGCACTAACCAGACGCTCACGAACTGCAGTCCAGTCTTAATCGCATAGACGCATGTCGACGTTGATTATCGTAACCCCTGGCGCTCCCAGATCTCAAGCCCCGGCCACTCACTGAGTTTCCTGGTCCTTGTTCGGCTGTCTTGATCATTCCCTCAATATCTGTTTGGATAGGATACCGGCTTCTCCGGACATCTCGATCCTCGCTAGCATAAGCTAGCTACTGTTAATGACTAACATAGAAGTCGAAGCCGCCTAGCGTCATACTTACTACTCCTTAGAGAAGCTCTTGTGAATGCTCGGTGGAAGAATCTGTTGGTGGTGCAAATGAGGCAGTGTGACACATTCATTGCTTTCCTAGCTCATCCTATTCGAACGGCCCCGTTCTGTCACAAATTGCCTTAGCACCGCGTACTTCACCCTTTCCCGGAGCTCGGTCCCGGATGCTCCTCCAACCTCCAGCAAGACCTGTCGGCGCCACCGTACCCCCTCCTACCGATCCCCGGCGTGAGATAACACCGCCGTCCTCTTCTCACGCCTGTCCCGGATCGCAGTCGATCACCCGCACCCCTCCCCAATCGTCATTGGCAGTCGGCGCTAGCTCCGGCCACTGCTCGGCCCCGCCATCGGGCTGTCTCCTCCACCACATGATCCGTGCACGGCGCCGTTAGCGCTACAACCGATCCCTCCCGAGGCTGGTTGGCCGGCTCGCCGACCTCTTTGATCCGAATCCGCCGCAACAGGGAGCCGATCCGGTCATGCAACTTGCGCCGATGTTTGAGGAGGGGCTCCGGGCCAGCTCCGTCAAGTGACGTGGCTTGTCTTGCTCCTGTTCGTCGCATATATGGCCAGCCCCGACATGACACGCAGGTTTCAATCATGAGTACAGTAGACGATGCGGTACGAACCCACCACGAATGCGCGCGGAAACAACTCCCACACCGTTTGTTGGTAGGCTATATACCTAGTCCACGCCGGTAATTGCTTGTAAGCGGACTACGTAGTTGTGCTGTTGGAATAGGGGCTAAAGCAGGGGTGGGCAACTAACTAGACGACCACACAGCTGGGTATAAAGATATAGTTGCGAACTATAGTAGTCCGCAAGCCCTCATTTCCGATATCTACTTTAGAATTTGACTGCTGTTCAGCCTACTTTTGATAGTCATTGCAGTGCAGCGTCTAGCATGATGTCTATTAAACAGGTAATTAAACCGTATAGGTTCCGTAGCTCAAAACTCCTGCGAGCTCCTAGCCGTGAGACAACCGCCTATGTTCGCCACTTTAATCAAGTTATATCACCATTCTTTCAGGGAGCGGTTCTTCCTCAACTCATCGAGTGAGTTACTATTGGCTAGGCATTAATTTACATAAACCGTCATCAGGGACGTAGCTTAACCGCAGCTATCGTTCTTTCTGATCGTTTGTTTCCGTACTGTCTCTCTACGGACACCTTTTGCGAACTCATCACTTTACACTCGGAGGGACATCTGTACGTTACCCTTGGAAGCTCTCTTTCTTCATATAACAAATGGATTCCCTATCACGTACTCCACAATCTGACGGGCCAAGCGAACAGAAAAATGCTCATAACCTTCCCTTCCACCGCTACCCTCAGGTCTCTTCGGCAGAAGGGTAGCGATACGCACCCACCAGCGGCTCCAACGGATCGCGTTCCTCCGGAGCCGGCGCTCCATCCTGCCGCTGCGGCTTATCACGCCCGGGGACCCGGACCTTGCCGTCGAGCCGGTCCAATATGGCGCGCGCGAAGCCCGGCGTGCTGGTGAAGAGGTCGAGGTACTGCGCCAAGACCTTGTTCTGCACGCCCCGGACGAAGGCGTAATCGTGCATGAAGCGTGCGACGAGGGAGTGGTCCCCTGGCGGCCCACAGTTATTGCCGTGGTGGCAGCAGCGCGCGATGTAGAGGTGCGGGGGATGGGCGCGCCGCAGCCGCAGCTCGCCGTTCTCAAACGCGTCCATGGCTGCGTTGAAGACCTTGTGCATCCTGTACTTCTCCGCCATAATGGCGAGATTCAGGAGCGCGCTTTGGAGCCCCTCCGCTTTGCGGGCGATTTGTTCCGGGATGCACGAAGGGATCGTGTTCGACCCTTCGACTGCGCTGTTCTCCTCGGACTTATCGCCTTCGGTAGCTGTAATAGTGGAATCGGATTGGCCGATGCCTTCATTGCGGTGGTCGCTGTGAGGTGTCGCGGGCTTGGTAGTGGGCGGGGTTTCGGGAACTGGCTTTCCATCCCAACCACGCGGACGCGGCATGCGTGGCCTGGGCATGAAATAAAATTTAAGGTCGCGGACCCGTGGAAGCCGTTGCCCGTTATGTTGCCAATTGACAAAGAGATTGAAAGCCTGGTAGTCGTCATCAGGAAGCTCAATACTCCAGCTGGATTCATTGAGGCGCTCCCGCAGAATCGGGCTCAGTCGATGGAGCTGGACCTCGAAGCGGCGACGCTCACGTCCAACGATCACCGTGATGATCTTTCCTTCCGTGCCGCTTGAGCCTGGTTAGATTTTAGCTTGTCACCGCATTTAGCTGACGCTTCACTTACGCTTCCAGTGACAGATCAGGAACCTCAGAAAGGTCGGCCTCCATGATGTCCGTCATCTCTTTTGCGAAGGCTCTGCACAAAATGGGTTTGACGACGGCGCAGGAAAGTCCACCCCGCGAAATGCTTCGAGCTTTTTGCGGCTTATGATGGTAGCCCAAGGTATAACGCTAAAAGTGGTGGTAAAAAGTCGAAAGCCAATGATGAAAGAATTTTCAGGTCCCTCCAAGAATCAGGTGTTGCGTTGCGCAGGTGTGACCCGCCACTCGTCCATATAATACATTGGAAACCTGAATACCTGAGATTATTCCTCCCGAACAGCCCCAACACATTGAATGAGCATTCATACTTGTCAGGTACAACCGGAGTATGATAAAGTCCGGTAATGCATTTATATATATAAGTGGTGTTTGCTAGAAGAAATGAAAGAAACGTCAGGCATAAGCTGTTTTTAATAGAAGTTACTCTATTATTAAGCTTCAATAACGAAACAAATTTAGGATTACGAGTAAATACGTAAAACGCATTACAATATAAGGTTGATGTCTATAAGGCGGCTTTAGGTTCCAGGGCTTAAGATGGTCTCTAATCATCCGCTTTTAAACGTCTTTACCCCTTTCGATGTAGCATAGTTTGCAGGAAAGGTGAAGCTCACCAATATATTACGACCATAGGGCCATGAGGCTTTGCGTTGCATTCTGTAGCGCGATAGGAGAAGGTTCGGTCAGAACGGTGAGCGAGGATATCTAGGGTCATGTAACGGTTGCACCCCATACCGCTGGGCCAAAGGGCAAAAGACTGGCGATTGATCGCATTTGCAGCAATCGACTGGGTTCTTACAGCTGTATACGTACTCCGGCCACACAAGTAAATAGTTGGAAGCAGTACGAGGGGACCAGGCCCGTACAGGTAATGACCTGTCTATTTGGGACGGTTTCTTGGCGAAGCCGGTTACCCTTCAAATTGCCACTTCCCCTTATTACCAGAGAGCTTGACACCTTATAGAATGTCGATGGAAAGATCCTCCCGCCATCCACACGGAAACAAGAAATAGGGGCTACCTACGGCAACACCCTTTTCCACTGCAACAACAACATCAACAAAACCAAGACTTGTTTGGTTTCTAGTTGCTGCTTCACGTACGGATCTGCGGCCATTTGATTATTCGTACATCGTTAGTTAAGTGAGATCATAGCCAGAGGAGAACTGAGCCATGGTCGAGAGGTGTTAATACCTACGTAGTGGAATTCAAACTTAACATGCCGAAAGGACCAAGGCCTGGCAGACGGCTTCATCATATGTTCGAAACAATGGAACAATCAACTAAAGATGACTTGATGCCGTCGTATTATGATATATGCACCATACGTAGGATGAGACCAACTCCTCAAACCTACCAATTGGAGTTCAAAGGAAGAGCTGGACAAAAGAAAAGTAACGAAAGCTTGCCCAGTCTCGGATTCGAGCCGAGGCCCCCCTCTATGAGCACCTCCCGACTTATGGTAAAACCCTACGGGTCCGGGCGCGCTGCATAGCTTTCTAGCGTGCCGGCGCTACAGGACTTGTGTTCTTGTTGGGAATTTTGTTGCATTATAGGTCTTATATGACCGTCATTGAGTTGTGGCATTACTGTACCGCTCAACTGGAAACGGGCATAGTGGCAAGTAGTGAATAGGGGGAGCTTGGCGGCGGCCCTCCATTTGTCATATTTATGCTTTCACTCTCGCCCTCACCCCGGTATCATCTGCCAGGCTTCGACAAGCCCTCCATAGTTACAAAATAGACAGGCACAGAACACAGTGCACATTCAAAACGTTACCGTACTCGGTCAGTAGCTTGGAAATATGACAGCTAATGGCCAACCAGGACTGTGTCGATGTTTCCGAGACGTGAGTCTCATTCGCCTAAGTATCCTGTGAAAGTAACTAGTCCTAATGCCCGTCGGAAAAGATCGCGTGCTCTGCTGCCTGATCCATTAAATTTTCCCGGTCATGAGGGTCTTGAGCTCCCATCCTCCACTGTACTAAACGCCCATGCTGCCTTTGCCCACCTACCGACCAGTTGATTCAATTCTCCTTTTCGCCACTAATCACTGTCGCTGAGGATGGAAGGACGACTGCGCGCTTGTGCTCTTCGTCGGTCTCCTCGTCCGGCCATAGCCTCACGTGCAGACCCCATAGTGTCATCCTTATTGGTGCCATCGTCCTTCACCCAGCGGTAATGGTGCACCTCGGGGAACCCCCGTTTGCGGGCAGTCCATTCAAAGCACCAAGAGTCACCACCAAGGTTCTTACTATCGAGATATTCACTGAATCCCCTGATCGTGGGGTCATTGACAGACGCCGTGATGGTGATGCGATGCACGGGATTGGGGATCTTGAACGGAAAGACTTCGAAGTCACGAGGCGCATTCCCCAGTTCCTGTTTGAAGATATTCGGGTAACGGTTCTTGGAGGACCCGTAGGCCCAGATGCTTTTGTACAACTCCAGCCCCACCTGGAAGCCTGCATCTTCACCGGTTGGAGAGTCGAGACGTCTCTGGGCATAGTGAGCAAGCTGTGCCAGTGTCTTTATCCATTGCTGCCTGTCATGATAGAAGACCAGGCGGAGATCGCTGAGCTTGGGGCACGAATTCATCGTGTTCCAGATGTAGCCGAGCTCCCCGATGCTCTGCTTCACGTGTACCTCGAGAGTAGTGATGAACTGACATGCGACATCGCCCAGGTCCCGCAGAAAGTTACCCTTGATGGACGGGTCGATAACATTGATGATGTTTTGGGAGAAGATGAACTGGGTAGCTTCGGCACGAATTTTCTTGCACGTCAGCAGTAGATTCAGAGCATCGGGATATGGCTTCTTGACGTAAGGTAGTGGGGCATAGAAGTTCTCAGGATCGAGGAAGATCCGCTCATTGCTCGGCAAAGCGTGCGAGTAGATCTCCAATCGGATCTCGTCCGCCAATGCGAAGATGGGAAATGCTTTGTCCATGTTACTAGACATCTGGACGGAGCGCCTCCTTAGATATGGTGAGCTCATATCCGACGGACTTCGGTATCAGGGTGGCTTACGTGTGAGATAGTCTACTAGTGCCAGTGGAGTGCTGATTTTGATGCTATTAGATTAGAAACCGTGCATTGTGAGATTGTGGTAGTTTCCCTATTGTGATGAGGTAAATCTGTTCGTGATCTGCGACAGCGTCAGGCCGGCCGGTGAGTGAGAGGGTTGAT
The DNA here is from genome assembly GCA_004155035.1 of Monosporascus sp. 5C6A. Taxonomy (NCBI): domain Eukaryota; kingdom Fungi; phylum Ascomycota; class Sordariomycetes; order Xylariales; genus Monosporascus; species Monosporascus sp. 5C6A. Next base: position 1,584 of record QJOB01000189.1, on the reverse strand, counting down.
CGCTGAGGTGCAGGATATGGCCACAAGAAACCGTGAGATTAAGATTGGCATCAAGAGAGATATAGGCAATAAAGTGGAAGTTTGAGGATGCAAAATCGCGGAGAAAGGAGATAGGAAATAACCAAAAAAAAGTATCTATAGTATGGAGAACCCGGAATCTCAAGAAACTTCAAACCGGATCAGGCAGAAGTCTTTGGGCTGCTGCTGTTTGGAGAAGGCAACCATCATGTTGCAGGAGCTGAGATTTCGGAGAGAAAAGTAAGAAGCGCCCAAGATTGCCTAATTAAGCGCTAAGACATCCCGAAAGATCGAGGCTGCGACGGTGCGAGGCTGCATCCGACTATCTGCAGGATACGAAGGTCGACCGCAAAAGTGTGCATATATTCCGGTTTTGGTCACAGTGCGGATTGCGGCTGAAAACGTTATTTCCAGGCTAGGTGCGCTATACGATAAGTAACCTTTAGCTGCAGAGACGCTATTAGGGCCCTAAAGGTACACCCCTGGAATTTGACTTTAGCGGATAGCGGCCACTAGCCTCAATTCTACGGTATTTCACCCTGTTTTGTGGCGTACTGCGGCGTACTGTGGGGCCTGACCAGGTACGTATGCACACTTTTGCGCTTGACCTTAGTACAGGGTGCAGGGAGCCGCCTTAGCACAAGATAATAATATACTTACTTTCCCTCGCTGTGATATCGTTGCTCGCCATGTCCACAACCAGCTGGTGGCAATCTGTAGAATGTTCCATGAATCAATGCACCCAAAATGTCTATGCTGTAACGTATACGCATAGGTAAGGCATCTGTGCTTGGGCATCACATCGTTTTACCTCATAATCAGTACAAGTCTACATAAGGCCATGGTCGAAAGCCCGTTCAACTATCATTTAATTACCTTAGGGCGTAGGGCTGGCGCTTTTGAAAATGTGACAACGCCTCTTCATTTTGAAGATGAGTTTCATTTGGATGACCCAAGAAAACATCTACCGTACCGAAAGTTGCCGTAAGTGCTGTTTTGCTATTAGAAAGATCACGCAAAAGTGATACTAAACTATTTACACAATAAGGGAACGGTTGTCGCGTTTTCAAAACACACCCTCCGCCTACGAGGTAGGTATCTACCACTTATGTTTGAATTCTCTCGCACGTCAGGGACGGACGGCGGCAGGACTGACGACAACATCGTCTTCTACAACCGCAGTGCCCTCTCGCAAGGCCTCCAGTTGCTCCGGGGTGCACTGTAACATCCGAGTCAGTAATCACAGATACATTCTAATCAATTTTGCCTGTATCATGGAGTTATAAAACGTATCTGGGGAACCATGACGGCCCAGAGAGACTCCAACATGAACTTTGTACTCGTGGGCTGGATGGAGAACGAGGATGGGAAGACTACGCATGCTTACCGAAAGGTGGAGAGGTGTCCTGAGGACGTAACAAATTAGGTCTGGTTGCGCCGGTAGCTCGTTCTTTATGTCAAAGACGGACGCAGGCCCTTGACTCTCGTAGTCGGGGCTGTCCGCGAGGGAGATGGTTCCGGTCGCGACGTCTTGTGCGAAGACGGTTCGCATGAAAATCTCGTATG
>QJOB01000188.1:97067-128182 GCA_004155035.1 Monosporascus sp. 5C6A | reverse complement strand
TTTTTGTACTTATCGATAAGGTGTAAAATAAATTTTACCTGGCCAGTATTTTAATCGATTAAAGGGTTATACTGATACAACTATGGCCTTTTTAAGATCATGTCGGTATTTTTTAACGGAACGATATCGAAATTAATTATCTGGATTCGTTTTTAAACAAAAATTTCGAAATAATTAATTTCGCGTGCGATTTTTTTATTATCGTAGGCGAATGCCTAACTTTTGGCGTTCTCGGCGATGTAAAGGTCCTTCTTATCCTTCTATAGCAGTTTAAGCTGATTTACTAACTTCGGAATCACATAGTTGGCGCTTAAAGTTCCGTAGTTTATTATTGCGGTATATCAATGTATCCCAATTCGTATTTTCAAGGTGACAGGGTCGTTGTTAGCTCCTGTCGTCGTATTTAGAGCCATTTTAGGGAACTTTTGCTGCTGTTTTTAATTCTCGTTATCCTGAGGTTTTTTTTACAAATAGCGTTCTTTTTTTAAAAACTTTATAAGCTGTTAAACTTGTTCTATAAATCGTTTGTATACTTTCTGTATTTGCCTTATTTGGCTTTTCTAACGGCGCAGTTAAACTTTAAGCTAGAGAATCTTTTTTTGTTGATATAATCGGTTTGTTAAGTTGCAAATATCGTCCTCTAGTTCTCCAATAACTTCCTATCCCGCCTAGAGGGTCGGCTAATTTTAACTGGAAAATTCCGTTAGTTCTTTTTATAATGCCTTTCGTTTTCGAAAATTCATTTTAAAGGCTAGCTATAACTGAATCTTGGTAATGGCTTTTTAATAATGTTTATCGATAAACCTTTAAATTAACCTTTTTTAAATCTAATAGTCGCACTATCCGAAATAATACGTAGGATCTCCTTAAGGGCACCTTTCGCCCTTTGGTTATGTTAATACTAATGCTATATTTTCGATTTTATCTTACGTAATGGAAGCTCGCAACTTCAGGTACTATTATTAATCGTTCTGGTTATATTCCGTCCGGGTATAAAAGTCGAAACCTTTCTTTTATATACGAATAATCCGTTTATGGATTCGTTATTTTTCTTTTACGTAAATAAGGCACTAAAACTGGTTACAATTAATAAAATAAAAACTTGCATGCCGTATTTCCTAAACCTGTCTTTTTACTGTTACCTATAAAAAGGCCTTAGCCGTTTTTAATCCTTATCGCGCTTTTTTTATTCGTTATTACTGCGAATATAGATTATATTAACTTATCTGTTACTGTTTTAACCTTTTAGTGGTTTTTCGGGTATTAAGGTTTAATATATTTTTTTGTTAGTTTTTTTATAATAATTTGCATCGTTTAGTAACATGTTTTATCTTGCCGTAATTGTAACATTATACCTGGCTTATATCTCGTTATTAAGTAATACCAAGTTCTATAAGTTCTAGAACTGTTCCATAAAAAGTAAAAGATATTTTACGTTTTTTTCCTTAATTAGCTTTAAAATGTCCAACCCGTAAAGTAAAATGTTTTCGTCGTTCCTATCGTTTTTCGAATTGTCGATTATCGATTTTTACTACTTCCGTAATATACTTTTCGAATGTCGTAAATTGCGGAAACTTAACGATTTTATTCTTAGCGTTTTCCTTTAAACCTTTATAAAATACATTAATTAAGGTATCGTCCTTTTCGTTTATTTATCCTGCTTTTATCATAAAGTTTTTAAATTCCATAGCGTACTTAAAACCTGGTTTTTTTTGGCGTAGTTAAAAAATCTATTAAACTGCAATACGTTTTTCGTCCGGATTTTCGAAATTGCTCTTAAACTTATCTTCGAAATTAATATAGCTGGAAAAGATTTCCTTAATAACCTTCTCCTAATCGGACTCCCTTTTCTCCAAAAAAATCTCTTATGGTAAACTCGAATTAATCGAAAACATCGCTTTCCAAACAGGCTGCTATAACAAGAATCTGATTTGCTGGGTCGATAAGCCTTTCAAGACGAAGGTAAACCCAAACCTGGGTTAGGAAACTTTGGACGTTTTCTTTTCCGTTATACGGCCCTGGTTTCTTAGGTTTTATCTTGCGAGTGCTTATTGGCGTTGCTACTACCTAATTAGTAAACTGCTAGATAGTAGCTTTTAATTCCTTAATCTTGTCTTGGAACTATTAAGCCGTAGGTTTTTAAGTTGCGGTTACTTAAGTGCTAATCGACATGTTGGCGATTCGAGATATTGCTTAAAGTCTAACTGTATTATTAAACAAAAGCTTATAATATGTAACGGCCAGGTTAATTAATTAATTATTAAACCTAATCGTGCAGGTTTATATTAGTAGTAATATTATAGGAAACTAAGCAATAAAAAATAAATTAGTTACGTTTAGTAATAACAAATAACCAAGGGTAATCTGGATAATTATGTTGTATTACAAGCTGGTGCTATTTAAGACTATAAAAAGATAATAAATATATTTATCTTTTTTTATTAGTTCATAATAATTACTACCGATTATCTTGGATTACGACTAATTACTGCCGTCGTAATGATTACCAGTAATTTTGTTGCTGTAATTATTTCTGATTACCGGATCTACCGTAATTACAAATTACGTAACCTAAGTTCCTGGTCGGAGCTTGTCCTTTTGCAGTTTCCGACCGTTTTGGAGAGGCCAAGCCTGGCTGGGCCATAACATATAGTTTTTCTAGGATTATGTCGTAATTTCTTAACGGAATGATATCGAAATTAACCGTTTAAATTCGTCTTTAAATAAAAATCTCGAAGTAATTAATCTCGCGTACGATTTTTCCATTATCGTAAGTAAATATCTAACCTTCGGCGTTTTCGGCAATATAAAGGTTTTTTTATTCTTTTATAGCAGTTTAAGTTAATTTACCAATTTCGGAGTAATGTAGTTAACGCTTAAAGTTCCGTAATCCATTATTGCGATATACCAGTATGTCTTAATTCGTATTTTCAAGATAATAAAGTCGTTGTTAGTTTTTGTCGTCGTATTTAAAGCCCTTTTAGGGAGTTCTTGTTGTTGCTTTTATGTTACGACCTGACGCCTCGGACGCCTCGGTGATTCAAGAAACGGTCGCAACCACGCCATAAGTGGCTGGAGGAGCTACGCTATAATCGGAACTGCTCTGTATACCAAGACAAAGCGGGATTTAGTTAAACGGTATAGCCTTAAATGTTAAGGCATGGCTATTTAGTTATGCAGTACGGCCCTGGATGGCTATATAGAACCATTTAAAGCACGGTTTAGATATATAGTTACGATCGCTTCCCATTTTTTAAACTTAAAAGTAACAGTTTGTAATAATACTTAATTACGCAAGATGTATTTTGTTATTATTAAAAGTGATAGTATAAATTTTATTGCTTAGTATTTACGATTTACTTGCTAATATAAACCTTATGCCTAAGGTTTAATAATTAAAAACTCTCTTAATCGTTATATGTTATAAACTTTTATTTAAAGGAATCGTTAAACCTTAAGTAATATCTTAAACACCATGTCGACTAATAATTAAAATGATGTTACCCAATAATTCAGAACCGGGTTAATTAACTGGAACTTATTATTTAACAATTTACCATAATTACAGAAACTACGATACGTACCTAGACTTTATAAGTTAAGGTAAGCAAGCCTTAACCGTATGACGGGAAGGGAAACGTATAAAACCTTTTAACCTAGGCCCGAATTTATTTATACTTCTTAGGAATTAACGACTTAGTTAAAAAAAATCCTTACCGTTACAGCTTTTTTTTATAGAAGATGCCTTTAATTGGTTTAAACTCGTAATAAGAGATTACCTGGAAAATGCGGAAACCGACAAAGCCTTATTTATTAAACAGTTTTTTATTAGTTATGTTAATTTCGAAGATAAGCTTAAAGCAAATTTCGATAATCCCGATAAGGAACGTATAGTAACATAATAAATTTTATATTTACGATAAACCGGATTAACATTTAAATATGTAATGGTATTTCGAAGCTTTATGGTTAAAGCTAGCTAAATAAATAATAATAACGATAGTTTAATTAATATATTTTATAACGGTTTGAAGGAAAATATTAAGAACGAAATTATTAAGTTCGAACGATTTAATATTTTTAATAGGTATATTGCAAAAATCGTTAAAATTACTAACCGATAATATAAATAACGTCGTAAAAAAAGGACAGTTTATTTTATAAACGGGATAATATAAACCTAACTAAAAAAAAAGCGATATACCTTTTACGTTTTATGGAATACAGCCAGGACCTATAGAGTTAGGAACGATTTAACTACGAGATTTAAGTTAGGTCCAGTATTATAATTGTGGCAAAAAAGGACATTTGGTACGTAAATACAAGGCACCGAAAAAGCCCCAGAAGCACGTACATTGGCAGCTAGTACTTGAAGAAATTCTACAGAATAACGGATTAAGAAAAGCGATTGTTATGATGCGCCCCCGAGAAAATCTAAGTTTAAGTAAAGAAATCCGATAGGGAATAAGAGAAGCTAAAACGTTGGCATAATTGGTAATCCGATAACAAGTTGCAGAATAAGCAGGATGGGGGAGCCCAGTTAGCATAAATTCAATAGCTTTTTAAGACCCAAAAACACGATAAGCCTTTAACTAGTGGATTTAAAATTATTAAAGATAAGTAAAGGATTTATTACCAGGAAAGCCCAGATATTATAAGCTGGTTTACCTAATAAATTGCGTATGACGTAACTGCGTAGTTTATAGAAATTAATAACAATATATCGTATAACGTATTAATAAAATATGGAAAGAAAGTTTTGATTTTTTAAGATAAAAGGAAATAAATACGACTAACGATAATACTTATATTTCAGCACTTTTGCGTTACAGAACGAAATTGGCCAGAAAAGAAACACTACTTATATAATAATTTTTTATATTATTACCAGTAATATAATTACCAGATACCAAAAGAATTAGTACATTATATGGTAATAAAAGCAATGCAACGAATAATCGGTAACTTACAATTTAATTTAACATTTATTACGGACCTCGAAAAACGACGAGAATATAAGAAGAAAATCCAAAAACTAGCAGAAAAATCAGTTTAGTACGATATGCAGTACTAGGTTAAATAGGCAGTACCCGGATATAAGGTAGCTAGCCATAATTATAAAATACGCGTTATAAAATGGAAGTATAAATCAAAATATAAAACAAACCAATTGCCTTTTTACGAAAAAGCAATAAATGGCTAACAAATTAAATTAAAAAGTTTATAAAAACTATCAAATATATTAACGACATATTAATCGGCTATAACGAAATTGTAACATAAACCGAATTCCTAAAAAAACGCCACTTATAAAAAAATCCCACAATGGCGAAAACCGGGAGTAGCAGCAAAAACTTCCCAAAATGGCTCTAAATATAACAACAAAAACAACGAATAATTTTGTTACATTACGAATACGAATTAAGACGTATTAATACACTGCAATAATAGACTACGGAACATTAAATACCAATTATATCGTACCGAAGTTAGTAAATGCCTTTAGATTGTTATGGAAAAACAAAAAGAACTTTTATATTGCTAAGAACGCCGAAAGATAGGTATTTATTTACGATAATAAGAAAATTATACGAGAAATTAATTACTTCCGGATTTTCGTTAAAAAAATCTAAACCGTTAATTTCGATATAATCCAGTTAAGGAATTACAATATAATCCTTAAAAAACTATAGTTATATTAATACAACCCCTTGATTAATTGGAATACTGGCCAGGTAAAATTTCTTTTACGTTTTATTAACAAAATAAAAAAAAGGAAAGATTTTTATACTTAATCGAACTAGAAAAGGAAGACGAATGTAGGTATAAAAATACGACAGAAACTTTATTACCTAAATGAACAAAAAACAGAAAACAGAAAAGTCACGATAGACATATTTGACGTATTATCGTTATTATCCGGGTACAATTATGCAACATAAATAAAATCCTAAAAAATCAGCTCGAAAAACTAGAATAAGAAAACATAATTAATATATTACTATAATATCGTAAGTATAAGCGATTATTTAAGAAGGAATTAAATACGAAGTTACCTAAATATAATAAATAGAATTACGAGATAATCCTTAAAAAAGGTATATTATTAAAGTTCTATCTTATTTATAATCTAAACAAAAAAAAGCTATATATGTTACGAAAATACCTGAACGACAAACTCCAAAAAGGGTAAATACGCTAATCGACATCTTCCGCCGAGTACCCTATATTCTTTATACCCAAAAAAGGGGAAGTTACGATTAATTATAAATTATCGATATTTAAATAACATTATCTTAAAAAACCGAATACTATTACCTTTAATTATAGAAATAAAGGATCGTTTATAAAAAACTAAATGGTTTACTATATTAAATTTACGAAACGGATATAACCTTATTCGTATTAAGAAAGGATACGAGTAGAAAATAATATTTAAAACGAAATACGGATTATACGAATACTTAATTATATCTATAAAATTAACAAATGTTCTAATAATATTTTAACGAATAGTTAATTATATACTACGAAAACACCTAGATATCTTTATCGTTTGTTACTTCGACGACATCTTAATCTTTTCGGATATAAAAAAACAACATAAGAAATACGTTTATATAATTTTACAAATCTTATAAAATGTTGACTTATTAATTAATACAAAAAGAGGTCAGTTCTATATATAGAAAGTTAAATACTTTAAATATATCATCACCCCAAAATACATTATAATAAATCTTAAGAAAATTACAGTAATTACAAAATAAAAAAAAACTAATATTGTTAAAAGAATGCAGGCTTTTTTGGATTTGCCAATTATTACAGAAAGTTTCTTAGAAATTTTAACGGAATTGCTATACTATTAACGATTCTTATTAAAAAAAAGATAATTTAAGTAGATAAAAATAGCAAAACGAGCCTTCCAAAAAATCAAAAAAAATTATCACTAAGCAACCAATACTAATTATATACGACCCATAACGATTTATTAAGTTTCAAACCGACGCATCAAATTATACCCTAAAAACAATTATCGGATATAAAGATAATAACGGAATATTACGTCTTATAACATTATATTTTTATAAATTAAAAAAAACAAAGTTAAATTATGTTACACCTAACAAAGAATTCATGGTTATAATATACGCATTCCGGGAATTCAAGTATATACTACGAGGCAACATGTATCAAATTAAGGTTTATATAGATTGCAAAAATTTTACGCGGTTTATAACAACTAAAAAATTAATAAGACGTTAGTTACGTTACGTAAAAAAAACCTGTTAGCTTACATAAGGGATAACAATTCCGTTCCGGTTATAAAAGTAATTATTGTATTTTATTTATTCGTCCGCTATTTTATTACTTTTTAAACAGCTTTATAACGTTTACCTCAGCTAGCTCAGGCCTCTGCTAGCTCGTTCTCCATTTTTCTTCAAAGTTTTCCAAAGTACTGCGCCAAGGAGCTAAAAATTAACCAATAAAATGCCGTATCCCCGTAACGAGCCAGCGAGGCCTGAGTTGTAGTTGTAGAAAAAAGGGTCCGTTCTGGGTGTTACCACCAAAATTATCAATTTTTCTTCCACTTCTTTTAAAAAATCAAAAGATTTAATAAAAAGAATTGTTATGCAACCGAATTAAACCTGTTAAGTACTCAACTTTGTATACGCGTCGAACATAAGCTAATATGCATACAGGAATTTTTCCAAATTTTTTAAATGGAAATTGCAGCCACTACGGCTAAATGAAGGTTTGGAAAATGGGCGACCGCAACGCCCTCATGGCTGCGACAGCACAACCATCGGTCGCATCATTATGCACCGGGTTTCCCAAGTATTATTTATATGGGAAAAGCCCGTATCGCAATTTTTTCGGCCGTACGGGTTGTGGTTGTTACGTCGCAGCCCTGAGAAGGTTCCGGACTTGATTGACCGGAACGCCCTCCTTGCTGCGATGCAACAACCACAATCCGTACGGCCAAAAAAATAGCTGTACGGGCTTCTCCTATACTGAATTACCCTTGGAAGGTCTATGGCAAAATGATGCATGCGGTGGTTGTGTTGTCGCAGCCATGAGGGCGTTCCGGCCGGAAAGTCTGCGGAGAACGGAAATTTTATCTTTGATCGAGAATATCTCTGCCAAACTAGCCTCGGTCGGGAAGTTATATCTACTATTAAGAAGCGTTTTTAAAACTGTATATACTTGTATTTTCTGTTATTTTATAATAATGTTAATTGTTACTTTATTTGCGAGTTTCAAAGATAGATTTCGTAAAATATGTATGGGAGTGCGGAGAACGGAGCCAAGAAATTGCAACTTACCATCAGGCCATATTTTTGAGGTTTTGTTGTTTTTGTGGGTACTTTTCAAATTAGGTTAGCGCGGTACCTGGAGCTACGGTCTTTTCAAAAGGTTTTATTGCAGCGCAGCCCCAACCTCAAAAATAGGGCCTGATTTTAGTGAGGTAATATAACGTAAGCTTAGAAGCTTTTTTAATCGATTATATTGTTTACAAAGGGAGCGTTACTCTAGGTATCCATCGAAACCTTATTACAGTAAGGGGTCAAATTAATCCGGTCCACTTCGAAAATCACACCAAAAACAGCGATTTTGCTACTTTTTCAAACAACTATAACTTTGCAAAGAAAAATCTTAAAAATAAGCAGATTAAATTGTTTTATAGATAACTACAAACAGCCTAAGGTTTACTTAAACAGAATTATAAAAACTTTTATCCTGGAAAAGTTACATAATATTAAACGTAAGTTTAAGTTAAAATTCTTTGTTCTCTATACAAATCTAGTCCATTTTGTATGGGAACCAAGGATTTCTAACAATCTCATACAAATACCTTAATGTAACTTTTCCAGTATATAAGTTTTTATAATTCTGTTTAAGTAAACGCTAGGCCGTTTGTAATTATCTATAAAAAATTTAATCTGCTTAATTTTAAGATTTTTCTTTGCAAAGTTATGGCTGTTTGAAAAAGTAGCAAAATCGCTGTTTTTGGTGTGATTTTCGAAGTGGACCGGATTAATTTAACCCCTTACTACACCAAACTACAACGTTAACGTTTTAGTGCCGATTAAGTATCGTATAACGCGATCAACCGCTTTATAGTATACGTCGTTAGGGTTTAAGTTAAATCGGTAAGTTAGAATATTGCAAAATGTAAGATAATAGGTGGACGAGTAAGGTAATAGTCGAACAATAGCAGATCATCCCAAAAAGGAGGTGTATTAGCAGACTTCCATCTGGGTTATATATAGAATGCACTGCTACGGTGTTTTGTAGTGGTCTCTAGTGCATGTGGGTCGGCGACTAGTTGCCGACATTCTGCCGTGCTTCCCTGTTTCCTTATACAAAAGATATATCGGGTCGCGTATAAACCGTAACGTATAAAATGGAACCGATCTTCTTTTAGTATCTGTTGATAAATCCTAGATGGCCAGATCAGGATTCGGCCGTAATCCGGTGCTTACTATTAACGTCTTTAAAAACTATTTAAACCTTTTAAAAGGATTAGGTTAACCAGCTTATTTATAAAGTTGGATTGAGATAACTCGATTTTTCTATTAGGTTTATTTATAATTATTTCAATACCTAGGAACTATTATAAGTTTCCACCCTTTATAAGGGTATACCGTTCCTGTATTTGCTGGATCAACCGATTAACGAGAGTCGGATTTTCTTTGCTATACGCAGCGATAATATCGTCGACGTAAAAGAAAATAAGCACTCCTTAACCAAGAAAGCAATAGGGCTTATAAGGAACGAGGCTAAGTCCCAAGTTTTTAAACGTGCTAATAAAGTCTTTTTGCTAAAATAACGGCGATTCTTTCAAGCCGTATAATGCCTTTTTAATCAGGAAAATACTGCCACGTTAAGGGTATCTCGAAAACGTTTTTATGAATACTTTATAAGGTGAATTCGCGTTAACGAAGGCGTTTATAACGTCATATTATTTAAGCTTGGGGTTAAACCTGGCTGCAATAACTATTAGGGCTTTAAAGGACTTTCCGACTAAAATAAATACGTATATATTGTTATAAACGTTCTTAATCTATTAATCGCTTTATATAACGAATCAAGCCTTATACTTCTAAAACCAGCTATATTTATTATACTTGTAAACGTACATCTATATATATCATAAGGCCTGTTTCCCTTTAATAACGGACTAATCGACAATCTTCCAGAACTATATATCCTTATAACTTTGCAAGTAAGCCTTTTCGGTTTTAATAAATAACTTTTCTAACGGGTATATATTCAGCTTTTTATAACTTCGCGGTAGTAACGGTAAATCTTATCGATATATCCTGCTTAATAGCTTAAGTAACGTTTTTGCTTTTGATATATTAACACCTTTCCGATTAAGGTAACGCGTACTTCGGGTTTCTATTCGCTTTAAACTTCCGCAACTTATCGGCCGGTTATTAATCATACTTATAAAATAGGCCAACCGTTCTGTATTAAAAGCAGCTTGCTATATCCTATAAGCGTATCTAATAACATTACCTCGGTACGGAATATACGCGAAGCCTACGTTTACAACCTGTAATACACCTTCGTCTTTTACCGTTATATTAAATTAAACAATTTAACAAAAGCTTAAAGCTATCTTTATTCCTTCTATCGGCGTAATAATCGTAACAGTTATCGAGGCAAACGTTAGCGGCTGTAATGGTCCAAAAAACGGAAATAGTTCGAATATAACGGTCGTATAAAGATAATTAATCTTTTACAAACAAGCTTATTCTTTCCTATCCCGTACGTTTTCTTAAGCGTTTATACTACTTTAAAACCATTCCTTCTGCCCAGCCGGTAACTAATTGTTTTTTTTAAGTCTTTATCTTCTTTTTGTATATATATAAGCTAGCTATTAACCTAATCAGGCATATAGACCTATCGAAATAGTGAAATGGGGCAGTGTGCCGGGACTTAGGTCCGGGCTCGGATGATCAGTGGCTCCACATTGCGCATGTATTTCTAGAGGTTCATTTTCGCTGGGCGTAACCCCATCATCAGACTTCATCATGGTCTCAACACTATACAATACAGACTGCGTTTGAACTCACTACTGAGCACACTTACGAAGACACTCTTTGCGATTCTGTACTCATCAGGGCTGAGTCACCCCGTCCCAATTCAATAGGTTCTATAACTCGTCTTCGGTAACGTAAAACAAGTCATTTTTAAAATCTTTGATATTACCTGAAAAAATAACATTTTTGTTAAATCATACGTTTCGAATAATAATAACCTTATTAGTTAACAGGCTCCAAATCTCGTAAATATTCGTTAATCGATATTTAATAAAAAAAGCCTATTTATACTTTACGATTTAACTCTGAAATTTCTGTTTTTTCTTTATAATAACAACCGTTATAACGTAGGTTATACAGCTATAAGCTCACAAATAAGCCTGTTACGGCTTGCGATTAAGTACTGTAACACCGTCTTTATATAACAAGTAAGTATAGTAAACCTCGTATAGGGTTTGCTAAAAAAAAGTATTTAATAGTACGGTTATAGAGATATACTGCTACTTTAAAAATATATACGATTAGAAACGCAGGTAACTTAACGTTATTTTGTATTATAATCATTTTCTCCTTAATTACACCCTTTAAACGTTCCGTACCCCCGTTCTGGGCCTAGATATACGATATTAAGGGCTTAAGCCTGATATTTAAAAAAAGACGATTGGAGGATATCTTGAAGCAGGTGATTTTTTTAAGATTTCGTCATCGCATTCGATTACCAATAGGAACACCTGGTGTTAATTGTTCAGAACGTTTAGTAGATATCGGAACGTAATAATCAATATATCCTAGTTTCGATTCTTAAGATAAATATTCTAAATAAAGCTTAAAATATCTATCAGTAGCTAACATAACGTATCTTTATTTTTCAAGATCTTTTTCGAAATCTATAAAATCAATAGCAATTCTTTATCTTAATCGGGACGCTTCCTCTTTAAGCTTGCGGCATATTTGCCTTTTAGCTTTCGCCTTGCTACATGCTTAATATTCGACAGTTGTAAAACTCTTTAGTCGGATTCCCTTTGTATAGGATTATAACTACGTATTTACTTCGGGGCCTAGATAGCTTAATGGCAAATGCCACAGGGTACCGTTATTTATACGTAGTAATCTTATTGTTCTTAAGTTAATATTTCGTATATAGATAACCAGGGTTACGTAAAACGTTATAATGTTAATATCTTTAATATCAAATTAATAAAACTTATTTATTGCAGTCGCTATAACTTAATTATATTTATCTCGAATATAGTTGTTAATCCTTTCGTTATTTTACTAATAACCTTTCTTTCGAAGCTGTTGGAATAATACTAGATTATATACGAATTTTTCATAATAGGCCACGTCGCATAGCCGTAACGCTTTCGTATCGCTAGGGTTTCGAAATAACATATTAACCTTTCCGTACCCTTTGATTGAGACAAAGCTGTTGTTTACGTACACCCCGTTGCCTTATACGGTTGGTTTAAAGTTTAGGAACCTATTAATAAAGTTAAAAACGTATATCATAAACCCTAAATCTAGAATAGACAAATTCCGTAAAGGGTAAAACAAAACATTTATAGCGCCCCGTTAATCAGTAATTAGAAAGTTCGTTAGGATTTGTTTTACTTCCTTTAAAAATTAATCGGTTTTTATAATTACTTTATCTATAGTTGTCAACAAACAGTTAATTTCTTTCTTTGAAAATTAATTAAAGCTAATTCGTTAATAAATTAACTTTACTATATCACTATTACAGCGGAAACGAAATAAAGCCTTATTAAAAAAATACATAATAACATTAAAGCAGTTTATAATAAAGGCCTAAACACGCCTTATAGCATATACCTTAAGCATTTAACTCCTTACGCTTTTGCTTGTTAATACTGCTGTCCGTATTATAACTCCCGTAGCTACCTTATTTTAATTCTTATCTAGGAATTCTACTTCGCGGTTAACGGTTAATAAGCTTCTCCTATTGATCAGGATTATCCTAATTAACAAAATCTATAGAATCCCCGTAAAAGGTTAAATATAATGGCTTAAAATTTTGTAATGTAAAAAGAAGATAGGTCATAATTCAGTAATCTAAAAGATTAGCCGCTATCTCTTGGTAACTAATCGTTCCGCTGTCGATTTTTACCTTCTTTACTATCTAAAAAATGGTTATCCAGGTCTCCACAATGGAAACCAAAGCTGTACAAATTGTTAACCTGTATAACTATTATTTTCGTCTCTAAAACGCCGTATCCTTATCTCTAAGCCATTATCTCTTGCCATTTTACAATCCACTCGTTTAGTTTCTTGCCTAATTTCGCGGCTTGCTTTAGTCTTTCTCGGTACTCTCGTTAGGTATTAATTAGAAGTTTGCTATCGTATACCTTGCCGGATTCGGCCATTTTGACGTACCATTTTCAAAAGTTCTTCCTTAAAAAAAGGCCCGTCTCTTTAATCGCTGGAAATACAAGTTTCAGTACTTATTTCGTAAGGTTATTAATATTTTTTGGGAAGATATCGTACTTACGATCCTTATAAATATATGCCATAAAGTTCTAATTATAAGCTTATCCATCTTTAGTTATTATTTCAAGGGTATTTGTTAGGTAACCCGTAAAATCGATTTCTTCGATAGTTCCTTTTAAAAATAAGGATAAAACTAAGATATTAGTCCGCGTTATATAGCGAATTCGTCTTTTCGGGTAAGAAGCTATATCAGGTTTTATAGATCTAACAGGTTACGAAAGTAATTAATCAAAATCGATAAAGTCCTAAATATTAAGCGCGTACGTTTTAGATTGGAATTCGCTCTTAAAGCGGTCCCAGTCCTTGGGTCTCTTATAGATAACGGAGGACGTCGACGATACGTTCGCTATTGTTATTATTAAAGTATATAGAAATAATTACTATTAATATACAGCATATATCGTTTTAGTAATAGCTAATCAATTAATAATTATTCGAATTAAGCGAATAAAACGTTTAATTATCAGATATAGGTGATATTATTTACATTGTTATATTTAGCTAATTATATAAGTGCTTCGTATACGCATTGCTTTTATATAATCTAGCAACGGAACAATTATCCTCCGATCAAAGCGTAGCCGTCTTTAGTTAGGATGCTTTAGCATACTGTGACGGCTGGGCTAGTTAACCAACTATTAAACCTAGTCGTGCGGGTTTATGTTGGCAGTGGTACTGTGGGAAACTGAGTAATAACGGGGATACTAGTTACGTCTGGTAATATCAGATAACCAAGGGTGATCTGGGTAACCAAGTTGTATTACAAGCTGGTGTTATTTAAGACTTATGGAAATAACGAGCGTATATATCTGTGTTTTGGCTTAAGGTGCTTAAACCGGCTTAAACCTCCCTTTGGTGACCGGACTCCCTTGAGCCCTCCTGAGCCCCTTTGAGCCATCCCCTTGGCTTTGACTGACTTAAGCTGCCAAACCCTTCTGGAGCCAGTAGAACTTCTTGAGCCCCTTTGAGCCAGTTACGTGACATGGATCCACAGTCGGGTCTTGCTTATTCCAGGCTCCGATCGTTTTTGGAGTAGCCAAGCCTGCTGGGTTATAATACGATTTCCTTCCTTTTAGGATTTTTGCCCTTAAAGATTAATTTGTTTGTTTCGTTATTTCTGGTAAGTAACTTCCCCTTTTTATCTTTATTTTCTGGTGTGTTTTTTGGGCTGATTATTATGTTTGGTCGGATTGAAAAAACCCGTTTTCGTAAGTATATTAACGCTTTTATTTTTTCAGAACGAATTGACCGTTTTGGGTTCATTATGTTATCGGATATCTCTTGTTTTCGTTGCAAGTTTGAAAACAAATCCTGCAAAGCCTATTACAGTTCTGGGAAATGTTCGCGTTGTACCGAACACGGGGGTTTTTGTGATTTTTTTGGTTTTTCCAAGGCCGAACATTAAAGGTTGGTAATTGAGGAAAACCGTTTGGATTTGCAAGAACGTCTTGCCGAGGAAGAATTATTGCGGGTGCAGCAAAGTTTTAACGAATTTTAGCAGTATTTGCAGGAATTACTTGGTCGTTTGGCGCGTTTTCGAAATCAAAAGAAAATTCTGCGACAACGAGGTATCGAATTGTTGCGTAAGGGAATTCAGGGTATAGAGGCTATAGAAGAGTTTGAACGTTTAGAGAGGGAGTAACAACAGTTAAAAGCCGCGGTTGCTGCAGCTATATCGGCCGCGGCTATAGACCCGGCTAATTGGTCTGGTGTCGAGCTTACCGACTGGTCCGTTGTTGGCTGGGACGCGTCCGTTGTTTCTGGTGAAAATTTTTTAACAGGCGCTGGGAGTTTATGAGGTTTTTGGCGGGTTTCCAGGTGTTTTCGGAGTTTGGGTGTTTTTTCCATTTGATTAGGTACTGGGTAAGTCCATCTTTTTTGCGCATGTCCAGGATTTTTTCCACTTCGTATATTGGTGCATTTTTTTCCGCCTTGTCCTTTTATCTTGTATTAACCTTGATGGTGTTTGCTGTTGATTTAAGTAAGGAAACATGAAAAACTGGATGGAGTTTGACTTTCGGTGGTAATTTTAATTCGTAATTGTTTTCCGAGATTTTCTTGGCGATTTTGTATGGGCCGATGTACTTGAAATCGAGTTTCTGGTTTAGTCGTTTGGTTTTGATGTTTTTGGTAGCTAGATAGACCATCTCCTTTTCGGAGAAGGTTGGTCCCTTTAACTTTTTTTGGTTGTAATATTTCTTTATTTGATTGCGGACGAATTCGAGTTTTGTTTTTATTTCTGCGTGCAGTTGTTTAAGTTGTTCCGATGTTAGAATGGCTTTGACATTAACTGGGCCATTATCGCGTGTTTCCTTGTAGACTTTTGGTATAAAACCGAAATTGGCGTTTGCTAGGGTTGTTTTGATACTGTCGTGATGGCTGGTGTTGTAAGCCAATTGGGTTATTGGTAGCCTTTCAACCTAATTGTTCTGTTCGTAGTTGATGTAATACCGTAAGTAAGTTTCGAGCGTTTGATTTAAACGTTCCGTTTGTTTATCCGTCTGGGGTTTGAATGCGCTGGATAATTTGTGGTTCAGACCGATTTGTGCTATAAGGCCTTATTAAAACTTAGAGGTAAATGTGGTGCCTTTGTTTGAGATGATTTCTGTCGGTAGTCCATGTATGTTAAAGATATGCCGAAAAAAGATGTATGCTATTTGTTCTGCGTTCGTGTCTTCGAGGTATGGAAGAAAATAGGAAAATTTGGTGAATCGATCGACGATTACGAAAATGCTGTCATAATGTACTCCTGTCGCTGGATTTTCGGATAAGGGAAGTTTAATGATGAAGTCCATGGTAATTGAATCTTATGGTTGCTGTGAGACTGAAAGTGGTTGTAGTTTTCCGTATGGTTTGTGTCGTGGAGCCTTAGCTTTGGCGCAAATATTGCATTGTTTTTTGATTTTTTGTACTGCTGTTTTTATTTTAGGAAAGTAATAAGTGCGTTGTAATCGTTTTAGGGTTTTGTGGATCCCTGGATGTCCGTAAAGTGGATGTTGATGTATATCTTATATCAGGTTCTGTTGATATTTTTTTGGAACCTGGATTTTGTTTGTTTTCTGATTATCGGGTAAGCTGTTATTGTACTGTTGAATTTTCTGATGTAAGTTAAGGGGCATTGCCTTGATCGTCGCAATCTATCGTGACTTTAGATATTTTTTTGGGGTGATATCGAAGATTCTGTAACTGACCTTGATTAACTTCTCCTTTAGGTCAGGTCGCCTGCTAAGAACGTCTGCTTTACCATTTTCAAAGCCTTTCTGGTATATGATTATAAAATCGTATTCGGCCAGTTTTTCTGCGTAACGTAATTATCGTCCTGTAAGTTCTTGTGTGGTGGTGAAACGGGTAAGGTTTTTGTGATCGGTGTAGACCTTGATTTGATGGAGGTTTCTTTTAAGTATGTGTTTGAATTTCCGGAAAGCCTTAACGATAGCCATGAATTCTTTATCGGGAATGCTATAGTTTAATTCCGCTTTTTTCAATTTGTAGGAATAGAAGGTAATTAGGTGAAGTATTCCTTGATTATTTCGGTATCCGATTATTGCGTTTAACGTATAGTCCGAAAAGTCGGTTTCTAGCTCGACTGGGCGACTTGGATCGTATATAATCAGTACTGGTTTACTGGTAATGGCATTTTTAATTTGTTGGAATGTTTCTTCCGTTTTTGTTGTCTATTGGAATTCGTTTTTTTTTCTGGTTAGATTTGATAGTGGTGTCGCAATTTTGCTGAAATATTTGATAAACTTGCGATAGTAATTGGCGAATCCAATAAATGCCTGTACCTTTATAATTGTGGTAGGTTTTGGTTATTCGGCAACTGCTGCAATTTTCTTAGGGTTTATTTTGATATGTCTTAGAGTAATGATGTGTCCCAGGTATTCTATTTTTTAAGTATGGAACTGGCTTTTTTTTGCGTTGACTAACAGATTGGCGTCCTGTAGAGTTTAAAAAACTTGATAAACGTGCCTTGTATATGCTTCTTCCGACTTTGAAAAAATCAGGATATCGTCCAAATAGCATATAACGAAAATGTCCAGGTACTCCCTAAGTACATAGTTAACTATTTGCTGAAAGGTTACTGGTACGTTCGTAAGTCTTATTAGCGTGACTAAATATTCGTACAGTTCGTATTTTGTTTTAAAAGCCGTTTTTTATTCGTATCCTAGCTTGATTCGAATCAGGTTATACCCGTTTTTAAGGTCTAAAACGGTAAACCACTTGGCTTTTTGTAGGCGGTCCTTTATTTCGGTGATTAATGGTAAGGGTGTTCTGTTTTTAACAGTGATGTTATTAAGATATCGGTAATCTATTATTAATCGTAGTTTGCCGTTTTTTTTTGGCACGAAGAATATAGGATATCCTGCCGAAGATATAGATTGTCGAATCCATCCTTTTTGAAGTCTGTTTTCCAGGTATTCCCGTAAGGTGTATAATTCTGTTGCATTAAGATTGTAGATAAGATAAAACTTGGGTAAAGTGCCTTTTTTAAGGATTATTTCGTAGTCTTATTTACTGTGTTCTAGTAACTTCGTTTCAAGCTTCTTTCGAAACAGTCGTTCGTATTTGCGATACTGTGGTAATATATTAATTATGTTTTTTTCTGGCTTTTCGGGCTGGTGTTCTAGGATTTCGTTTATGTCGCAAAGCTATGCCCGGATAGTGGTTATGATATGTCGAATGTGTCGGTTATGCTTTTTTTTTTTCTTATGTCGTATTCCTTTAGGTAATAAGGTTTCTGTCGTGTTCTCATGCCTGCACTCGTCATTTTTTTCGTTGCTGATCGAGTATGGAGATTTCGTTTGTTTTTTTTGCTTATCGATAGAATATAAAGCGAACTTTACCTGGCCAGTATTCCAATCGATTAAGGGGTTATACTGGTGTAACCATGGTTTTCCTAAAATCATGTCGTAATTCCTTAACGGAACGATGTCGAAGTTAACTGTTTGGACTTGTCCTTTAACAAAAATCTCGAAATGATCAATCTCGCGTGTGATTTTTCCGTTATCGTAAGCGAATGCCTAACCTTCGGCGTTTTTGGCGATGTAAAGGTTCTTCTTATCCTTCTATAGCAATCTAAGCTGATTTACCAACTTCGGGATAATGTAATTAACACCTAAAATTCCGCAGTCCACCATTGCAATATACCAGTATGTCCCAATCCGTATCTTCAGGGTAATAGGGTCGTTTTTGGCTCCTATCGTCGTACATAAAGCTTTTTTAAGGGGTTTATGCTAACTCCCTTAGCTTCCGTTATCCTGTAGCTTTTTTACAGATAGCGTCTATCTTTTAGGTTCTCGAACTGCTTAACCCTTGTTTGCAGCTGTTTAATATACTTCTTTTAACGTCGCAATGTTGCCTCTAGTTCCATAATACGTACATCGAACAACTTATTGTATTGTTTTAAGGTGACAAGGTCCCCTTCGATTTGTTTAATTATGCTCTTTTTTGGGCGGTCTGCTTCCGTTATCCAGCTGTCTAGGCTGTCGGATTATTGTTGATACTATGCGTCGTACCTAACCATGTCCTCCTGTCGGGATTGTATTTCCTCTCGAAGCTTTTGCCGCTTTTTGGAACCAGTCGTAAATGCCAGCTGGAATTACAGGTCATTAAGGGTCTTTCGTTTTACTTTCATGACTGTTTAATAAATCTATTTTTTTTGTGTCTTATAATCGTACGTTTCAAAATAACATATCGGGTCCTCTTCTGGGCAACTCTTGCCCTTAAGCCAACTTCCTCTCGCTGTAAGGATATCGATAATATCCTGTAATGCCATCGTACGTAGGTAACGGTACCATCGCTAATCTCTGGGGTCGCTTCCGGTTTGGTTCTGAAAGTCGAATCCTTAATATTACATGCGTATAATACGGCGTTGGATATAATCTTGCTGTTCTTCGTATCAAAGGCAGTAGGTTTGTCTGCAGTAGATAGCATATAATTTCCCATGTCGGTTAGGGGTTCCTGGTAACAAGGCCTTATCCTAATTGTGGTATTCCTTAATTTATACGTTTAATTCCAGTTATTCGTACCGCTTCTGCCTCTTTTTTTATAATCGTAAGCGAAGTTTAGGAATAAAAAGCTCCTCTTATTCTTGATGTTTTACTAACCATCCTGTTATAGCAAAGTGCTATCGCTTAATTGCTGCTTAAAACAGGACTTTGGCCGCTTTCAATCCTTGCTGTATTTCTTCCTGTCTATTGTCGTCGCAAATGCGAATCATGTTAACTTATTTGTTGTTGCTGGAATTCCTTGGTGGCCCTTTTGGTACTGGGGTTTAATGTACTTTCTTATCGTTTTTTGGCGACGCCTTGCATCGTCGTGCAACATGTCCCATCTTACCGCAATTATAACATTATACCTGGCTTATGTCTCGTCGTTAAGTAGTGCCAAGTTCTATAGGTCCTGGAGCAGTTCCATAAAAGGTAAAAAGTACTTCGCGTCTTTTTCCTTGATTGGCTTTAAAGTATCCAACCTGTAAAGTGAAATATCCTTTTCTTTCCTATCGTCGCTTAAACTGTCAATTGTTAATCCTGACTACTTCAGTAATATACTTGTTAAGTATCGTAAGTTGTGGAAACTTGATAATTTCATCTTTAACGTCCTCTTTCAAACCTTTATAAAACATATCGATTAAAGTGTTATCCTTATCGTCCATCTATCCTACTTTTGCCATAAGGTTCCGAAATTCCACAGCATACTTGGAGGCTGGTCTTTTCTGGCGCAATTGGAAAATCTGCTAAGCTGTAACTCGTTTTTTGTCTGGGTTCTCAAAGTTATTTTTAAGTTTCTTTTCGAAATTAATGTAAGTAGAAAAGATCTTTTTAATAGTCTTCTCTTAATTAGACTCTTTTTTCTCTAGGAAGTCTCTCATGGTAAGTTCGAACTAATCGAAAGCATCTCCTTCCAGACAGGCTGCAACGGCAAGAATTTGGTCCGCTGGATCGGTAAGCCCCTTTAAGCGGATGTAAACCCGAACCTGGGTTAAGAAACTTTGGACGTTCCCTTTCCCGTTATACGGTCCTGGCTTTTTAGGCTTCATCTTACGAATGCCCACTAGTACGGCCATCTGATCGGTAAGTTATTAAACGATAACCTCGAGTTCTTTAACTTTATCTTGGAATTACTAAACCGTAAATTCCTGAATTGCGGTTGCTTGTGCGCTGGTTGACATAATGGCGATTCGAAATATTGCTCAAAGTCTAACTGTACCATTAAACAAAAGCTTGTAACGTATAACGGCTGGGTTAGTTAACCAACTATTAAACCTAGTCGTACGGGTTTATATTAGCAATAATACTGTAAGAAATTAAGTAATAACGGGAATACTAGTCACGTTTGGTAATATCAAATAACCAAAAGTAATCTGAATAACCAAGTTATATTACAAACTGGTACTATCTAAAACTTATGGAAATAACGAGCGTATATATCTGTGTTTTGGCTCAAGGTGCTTAAACCGGCTTAAACCTTCCTTTAGTAACCGGACTCCCTTAAGCCCTCCTGAGCCCCTTTAAGCCATCCCCTTGGCTTTGACTGACTTAAGCTGCCAAACCTTTCTGGAGCCAGTAGAACTCCTTAAGCCCCTTTGAGCCAGTCACGTAACATAGATCCACAGTCGGGTCTTGCTTATTCCAGGCTCCGATCGTTTTTGGAGTAGCCAAGCCCGCTGGGTCATAACACATACCTGGCTAGCTGACAACTTCCGTTTGATTCGTTCCACCCGTTATTCTTTGGTAAAGTTATTAAGCTTAAATCTTTTCCTTTCGAAACAAATGTGGATTTTTCGCGGCTTAAGTGCTTTTTTAAAAGTATTCGTAGAACATTAAGGATTCGCTCCGGCCTTTTTCGCGAAGTTTTGTTAGCTTAGGCGGTAATCGTTCCAAAGGGTTAAGCATGTGGTGATAAAAGTAATCAACGAGTCCAACTTGCGATTCGTCAAATTTACGTTTCGTTTCATTTTTCTTGCCTGAAGGCAGTATATTAGGGGTTTTTATTTTATTTACGTAACGCCTACCTGTTGTTTCGGGAATGCCGAATATCCTAAAGATTTTGCGATTCAAAGCGCCGACGTAAAGGGTGTTATTAAGCTTTTTAACCCCCCTAACTTGGCTTTAGCCGTACTGTTAGCGCTTATTATTGTTACTTAAAAACGCATGGAATTTTTGGAAAAAGAGAAGGAGAAATATTTACTGTAATCGCGAAGCTTCGCTTTTTACGTTAATGCAAAATTATTATATCCTCGTTATCGATATTGTTAAATTATAAAGGAATAAAATCGTTATGATAACAGCATTTAAAGTGCGATATTGAGACTAGATGGAGTAGTGCGCCATTTAACTTGACTAGCACCTGCCAGGGTCACACCCACGTCTCTGGATATGAACTTCTGGTGTACCCTGGTACACCCACACTGCAGAGCGGCCAAGGTCTCGTCCGCAGGGCGCGAGAAGAGAGTATATCCTTCACGAGACCGTTGCTCCCTGCCCGATAGAGAGTAAATAGGACCCAGTACTTATCCAGCCCACGCTCCAATGTCTCCTGAGCCGACGATGACCAAGTAGAGTATAGTGTATCCAATTATCGGTGTGCTCTGTCCTTGTGTTCCTAGGTAGCAGGTAAATTGCTGCCGGAAGCCGCAGATGTTCCCCTGATTAAAGAGAAGGGTTGTATTTTCGGTCGGCTACTCTGGCAATGCAAGTCGCTACCGGACATGCACCTCACCGCTGACTAGGCGGTACCTAGGCAATAGTAACGTGAATGATGGTCGAGGCACAGGTTATGGACGCATAAGAGTATTAAGGTCTACATTCTCACACGCGTGCGATAAGGCCCTGCAAACAGGCTGCGTACATCATAGTCTACGGTAAGTAATTTGGTGGTATCTTCTCCTGACTGGCGCAGTGCCGCATTGAGCACGCCAACCGCCATGTACCCTGCTCAGTGGCTTGCTTTTTCTGCAATTAGTCGCTCTATGGACGCGCTGCTGTCTTTTCTTTCCCTCATTGGGGCTCAAGCGTTGCTTGTATTGACTCACGCGTCTTGCTCTTCAATTCTGATCGGGTGGGCCTTACCGTACGGACGGCATGGAGTGGGCGGTTGCAGGTACCTGTCATGTACTGCTTCGTTTGCCGCGACGCGTTACTGGGCGACAATCGAATTTTCATCTCCTTTTTTCCACAAATGCAGGGCAGCCCGGCTAATTTCCCATCTCCTGGAAAATAGCCTTGTACCAGTGTTCCGAGGTCTCGGTTTGTGGAGGTTGGAGGGCTTGTAGAAAACGGCTGTTGCGGCCTGTTCCTCCTCCACTTGCGCTGTTCCTTTAGCCACTCTGCTAATGTTTGTTCCATGATCTAAGATTACTCTGATCTAACACCTATCCAAAGGAGTCATCTACTCCATTATGCCTGAATTCTAGCCCTTCCTCTCTTTCTACGCATTCAACGCATCATGGACGTCCATCAGTTGGCTACGCCTCCTAGCTCGCAAGACCGTGAAGCTAGAGCGGACGATCGCGCAAGTCATCAACGTGAAAACGGGCTTAGTGTAAGTGGCCTATAAGAGCTGGTCAGGATCGAAGCTGATCACTTAAAGCATGGCGTGGCTACGGACGTGAATGAGTCTTTGCCTGCTACTGGTACCGCAACATGTCGACCACGTCATCCTCCGGACTCTACCCAAGGATTTTATAGTGGTGTGGACCATCAACCGGGCACCACTCATGAATTAGGCCTCATAGATTTGTGCACTCAGCTTGAGGGCTACTACTATGAGTGTGATGGTATCGAAGAGTTCTACGATTTGGTAGCCACTAAGCTAGTGTCCCCTAGCGAACTGGGCCGTCACCCAAGCGGCGCAGCGGTCAAGCACCGGGTCGCCGCTGTGTGTGAAGAGAGAAAGCGGATTTTGCTCGCGGGGCGAATCCCACCATATCTTAAGGGCCGCGAGAACCTCGATCAGGCTATCGATGGCTGGGTGGAGATAGAAGGACGCCGAAGCATGCAACAGGCAGTATCAGACTTAGTATCTAGCCACCGCCTTGCTTTCGGTTCCGAGGAGTCTACGTTGGAATTCGTCTTCTTGCCCGCGTACCGGGACACCCTCCGCAAGAATGCTGAATACATCAGCAAAAAGACCAGCAAGGACGGGAAGGCGAACTCGGTTATCTGCATGCGCCTCGTGAGGTTCGTCGAGGGCTTATTTGAACGACAACCAGAAGATCCCCCACCACTGCCGACTTCCCCACCTGGAAATTCTTCGACTTCTTCAATCCCCCCTCCCCCAGCAGCCGATGCAAGTGCTCCAAAAGAGCCAAGTGGCGAGAGCAGAGCTTTGTCCACCAGACCGTCTGTTGTCCATAAAGGGAAGGCAGCCGCGGTCGGTATGAAAGTAGAGGCTGAAGGTCAGAGGGCCCAAGGAGCATCGCCATCCACTGATCCAGCTCCCAGTCAAGCTTCATCGGGCAGGAAATATGCTGCCTTTGACCCACCGTTCTTTGATGGCCCAGCTGTCAAGTGGCACCTGCTGTTCCCCAGCGGAAGCAGGACAGAGTGCCAGGAGAAGTCTACGAGAGAGTCCTCAAAAACCAGGAAAACTTCTACACGGCCATATTTACATTCGAATGGCGAGGCCAAGAGAAAGACGGTTTCAGATGCCGCCACTCCACCGTCTTCCAGACCTGCTACGGTGGGAACTTCTTCGGCTTCTCAGATTAAAACTATCCCATGCCGTCCACCCCATGTGGCCAGTAGCGATGGTGTAGCTGAGCCACGGAATGCTGGCTATCGAGCAAATTCCCGCTCTGCCGCCGCAGCACAAGCGCAGATCTTGAAAGGGAATAGGGACCAGCCTCAGTCTTCTAAGGGAAAATCGCCGGCTCCTCACGCACATCGAAAGCGGAAGCTTGGCGTACTCGATGGAGCTGGGGTTATCGACTTGACTGTTGCCCCCGATCGCAAGCAAATCAAGCGGGAAGAACTGGCCCCCAAGCGCCCTCTGGGGTGTACCGCCAGCTCTAATCAGGATATGAGTCGCAGAAGGTGGCAACTAGAAGAGCCTTCCCAATTGCAGAGCATGGATCGGCGGCTGGCCAACCTGGAAAAGCTGCTTGGCTTGCAACAATGAGTAATGGATGCTTACGAGAAGCAAGGAGAGGGAGATGAAACTGGCCCGGCACGGTCAAACGGGATTAGAAGCTTGAATTAGTGGATCGCATAAAGAGCCAGCTAGGCATTGCCAATTGATATAACGCCAACATTTAGTACTTATATGTGTATTTTAAACATTCTCCCACGGTGGGCGGCTAATCCAATTGTATCGTATTTTCCATTTTGAGTCCTCAAGCACGGGAATCCGCTTAGCTCTCCAACTTCTCATTTTTTCTGAGGCCTACCTAACCGGGTTCGTAGATGCGTAACTTACCAGGAGATCGGAAAACCCCTGCTTGTAGCTAGCACCCCCAGGTACAAGGTGACAAGCCACCCTCTCTAACACTTTAATAGCAAGGCATAATGGGGCGGCTGAAGAGACAGGTTATCGTTACTGCTCAATGGGTACCACCAGACAGAGGGGGTAGGAATTTGGTCCGAAGATGAGGTGGCTAACCAGGCGCCGGCGATATGCCGGCATTAGCTTCGGGTTCTTTGAAGGAAGGTACACCGTGCAGCAGATATTGTCTGTTCCGATATGTCTTGACAAGGTATGGTTTCATTCGCCGCAGAGAAAAGCAAACATCCCATGTTCGAGAGCGCGTAGCGCCCCTAGTGAGATGAAGGCGTTCCGCCTGGAAATTAAAAGGGGCGTTTTACAGGGTAGCGCGTTAGATTGAAGAAATTGAGGCGGGAACAGGGAAAGGGGGCTTACAGTGTAACGCGTTCTCGGCCCCGGCCCGGTCCAAGCAGAGCGCGACATAAACCAATCACGAAACTGATACATGCGACTTCTCCAGAGGATCGTCACTACCTTCACGGTGTGCAATGTCTTGCGCGTTGTGAATAGCCGTGTGGGCAAGTCTAGGCGGGCACTTGGTCTGGTGAGAACCGATGACCGTGACGCCTGATGACAGCACACACGGGAGTACGATCCAGGGCTGGTCAGGGCGGAAGAAATATAGCCAGAATCAGGCACTATTCCCGGGACATACACTGTCCGTCCTCACAGCCTGAGTGAATGCGCCGCTCGGGTGGTAGCGACTGCGCATCCGTGCTGGAAGCAAGATTCCCAAACGGCCAGATTTGCCAAGATGCTTATCCGTCCTTGTCGGGCGCGGATAGGACAATGCTACTGTCTCTTCTGCTTGGATTCACGGTCACGTCCCGGCTCGGTTAATTGCTGGACATGGGTTCCTGGATGTCCATATCTCCTGTCTCTCATGCTCAATAAATATTGCACGTATCTGCACTCGGAGAATTTGTCGCTTAGACCCTGCACACTCTGGCAACTCTCACTCTCTCACATCCCCTCTCGAGATAGAAGGACCACCTCGTCAGCTTCTATGCTTGTTACACTTTCATGGGAGAAAGCAACCGGTTACTCGCCTTCGAAACAAACAATAGCGGACATTCGGAATAAGTCCCAACCAAGCTACAACTTGGTAAGTAGTGGTAACTACTCACAGGCTAGCATGATACCTGACACACGCAAGTCCACGTCCGAAGCTTAACGGCTGACATACTTTATATACACGCAAAATCTCGGGGGGCGTTGGCTAGGTCATCCGTGACCACCGCTACCCTAAGGCTGTTGGCTATACTGAAGCCCCAAGGGAGAAAGATGCCGATTTCTCGGCCACCAAGGAACAATCACGGCTCACTGCCGCCTAGCAAGGGCAACGCTGTAGATAGACGAGAAGCCCGGCCAATCTCTCCATCAGCGTCGTCACAGCCTGCCAATGGATCCAGCTCCCTTGAGTCGGAATGCCGTGTCCTTAAAAGCGGATCGCAACATCTATGGGACCGGGAGAAAGCGAGAAGTGTGTCGACGGGCCATAGCGAGCCCAGTGCACCTTTGGGTGCCACCCCGTACCGGCAAGAATCAGAAGTGAGCCTGGATAATCTTGACCGCCCAGGGAAATAGCCGAGTTTAGATGTGCTGACCTCCAACAGATTGGATGGGATGCTAGTACCACCAAGAGCCCGACCCCCCGGTACTCGGCGCAGTCATCACTTGGCCACGACGGTCTTCTGTCCGGCAACGGCGGTGGCGTCACGGGAGGCCGTAAAATAACACAAGAGGAGAAGATAGAGATTCTCAAGCTATGCCACCAGCACAGAATGACTCTCCTCGATTGTCCAACTACCTCGATCAGCAGCGACGAGGAGTTTTGGGAGTTGATCCTGGAGATGATAAAAGCTCAAGTGAGACACGATTTACCTGACAGGTGGTCCAAGTGGTCCGCACTGAAAGAGCTCGTGAACCTTAGCATATGCCGGAACCGCCGAGACCGGACCTCAGGTGGTCGTCCACCACCCCAAAGGAACGAATCGGCCGTGGTCCACGAGCTTGACTTCTGGATAGACCAATGGAACCAGATCTGGAGACTCCGTGAAGTCCTCGTCTATGGTGCCAAGTTCTCCACCGCGCTCAAATGTCTCCTCGGCACAAGCGATATTGAGGATCTAATCGGTGACCAGATGGAAGAGTCAGACAGCTGGACGATCAGTCCCCACATATCTATATGCTTGCCTCAGGTTCAGGAAGCGATTCGTCACCGCCATCGACAGCTAGAAGAGTCGCCGCGCGGTACTCAATCAGGTTCCGCGGAAATGGGTGATGGTGACGACCAATGTCACATATCAGATAACGGCTGGTCAAGTGATGAGCCCGCTGAGACTTCTTCCGGTGCGGCAGAGAAGCGGGAAGTCTTTGAAGAGATTCCCAAGATATTACGGCCAGGATCGCAAATGCCCAGCATAGCACCCAAGGGAATGGAGCTTGAGGCAACGAGGCCTATTGAAACCAAGTCCCTTGCCCAGGAATGCAGACAGGCGAGGAGCGCGTCCAGAGCCGGTTCAGTAGTTCTAGGCAGTACGCCCCCGGCAGGCATCAGAGGACAGAAAGAGCCCGCTGAAATGAGGAGCATGCGGGACCCCAGTCCATATCCGCTGGAGCCATTCTCGGATATCGCTGGGAATTGTTCTCGCGCAGATTCGACCGACGACGAGGACTTGCCTGACCTTATGGCTCTATTCTCTGGTCGAAACTCAGGGAACGGGCAGAATTCAGAACCCGGGCAAACTTCCTCGTCCAACCAGATAGCCTTTGACCCGGACAATGCGGCTGAGAACCCGTCGAAGGGGGAGACAACCTCGACTAAGCAGAAAAAGAAGAAGACTGCACCAAAGAAACACGGCAAGAATACGCGGGAAGGCAAGAAGCCTGAGGGAAATGCACTAGACACTGCACACGACGGTACTGGGGGAAACGGCACACGAGATCACACGCTGAGGTCCCGTGCCACCGTATCCTACCAATCAGTTGATATCCAGAGACGGTCTTCCAGAAATCACAAGGCAGAACGTACTCACAAGTCTCACAACACACAGAATGACAGTCAAACACGGAATCGCACTATATCCCGAACGCCAGCCCTTATTACGCAGGAGAATGAGCGATGGTTCCGGAAACATCCAAAGCCCTTGCGCCCAGTGAGTGTTCCATATCGCGCTTTGCCGGCCGGGCAACCGAGTCCTAGCCCGGGCCAGACGAGACCAAGTCTTGCTGAGATAAAGCCCAACGAGTTTTATGCTCTGCCTGCAGGCAAGAGCCCCGGGATGCAGGCCACGCAATCTGCCGCAGAATCAGACGGTTGCAGTTCCACAAGGCATCCACCCTTCACAACACCCGCGCCAACGCCCAGAAAGGCGTTTAAATATTACGAGATATCTCCAAGTATAACCGGCGGTGATCCGGCGCCTGAGAAGGCAGAGTGCTCCAAGCCAGATCCAAGTGGTCTTAAAAGGAGCCAGGTTACCAACAGACGAGAGTGCGCTATGTCAGACTCGGAGCTTTGGTATAACCAGGACACTGGAATATCCCTTCGAGACCAAAATGTGAATCATGAGACGATAGGCCAGGGTAGAGTGGATCTCCTGGATGTTCAAGCCTCTCCAGAAGGAGAGCCTCTGCAGACGATGCGCCCGGCTTCTGCGTCCCGTGCCGCAAGCCAGGCATCCAATGCAGATTCATTACACGGCTCGGGACGAACCGGGGGAGGTGCCTGCAAACCTCACGTCCCGAGTGGCATAGAGAAAGATAGCCCTCATTCAGTGACTGATGCTGGTGCTGCGATTAAGGCCCGCAAGTCGAAGAAGCGCAGAAGGACCGATTCTTCCCCGGCTGAATCGAGCTCGGCTTCTGACCCACTGGTGCCTAGCGAGATACCCAACTCCCTAGCCATACCTGTCTCTAATGAAAACCTATCATCCTCGGTTACGCGACCAAAAAAGCGTCGGAAGCACCAACGAAGTCAGCGGGGCTCCGATGGTCATGGAATGCTAGAATCACCGTCTGGTCGACATTCCAACTCGAAGCCAAGTCCCGTTACACCAAAAGGGCGCATCGATAAAACCTCACCGGGCAAGCTTAATTTCTCGCAAGGGCAGCGGCATAGATTCTCCGGGTCTTCCCCCAATGGCGATACTAGCGGGTACCGTAGGCCTAATAACAGCGGATGGGCTATGCAAGGCGGGAATGGCTACCGACAAAGTGGCCCGGCGCACGAGAATACTTGGTCAGGATCAAGAAGCGGGCAACTCTGGCGGTCCTCGCCATTCAATAAGCCGTCCTCTTCTCCGACGGCGAAGCGCAACAACGGCCGGCAGCACGGCAGGTGGTCCAGGGACCGCTACAAGACTCCGGCGCCGTCCACGGCAAATTCGCCGGCGAGCTCTGGTCTCTTTGTCTCCCCGGAATCACAAAGCGCCCGGGCCACCTTCCAGGGAACGCATATTCGCTGGACAGAAGATCCGGAGCCCGACCAGGCTTCCGAGAAGGGAGGCCGGTTCGTGCGAGAAAGCACGGAATCTACCCAGGCCTTTCTTCGCTGGCCGTCGCCCATGCAACTTGGATACCTACGCAACACTCTCATGGGGCTGGAACAGGACGGACGCCAGTTGGAACAAAGGTGGTCTAGGGCCAAGAGACGACTTGACGTTCTCGATTCCAAGGTTGGCCTGCGTTGAGTGATACGGGGGCTCATGATTAGTCCAGATAGCATACGGTACTATGAGAGGATCTGAAGTCACATGTTAAAACAAGCTGGATTCGATTTGTACGGGAGCTAGCGTAGCTAGCGCGGAGCAACATTGATGAGTACTTATACAGACGGCGTGTCATTCGAGGTTTTCTTTCACATGCAACAACATTACATAAGGGAATTTGAGGTTGTGCAAGTTTTATCGAAGTCCGGGGGTTGGACACTGGCACTTCTCAGTGACTAGCTAGGGAAGACGGAGGGCTGTAAGGTTCGGAGGATAGCATATAGCGCACGACACATGACGGCATCAACAGGAACCTACCCTACGTGGTGTCAGGCGCGCTAGAAGCAATACCATACTAGCGTAGACTGTCTTTGAGTACATTCAGTAATTGCACATATATATCGTACAAATACTGTAAGCGGGAATACCTTGCTCGTAGTTTGACTTACCCTTTATGCTTACCTAGGTAGACCCTAGGTAGTAAGACTGGATGGACGATGTCCCGTTTGGGGATGGTACATGCACTGTCGGCACGACATGAGTTATCGTGCGGCTTGAGCAATAGCCGGCGAAATTGTCATCAAGGGCAAAGCCGATTGGTAGGAAGTGCAGTGGAAAATCGTCCCGCATCTCCACGCGTACGTGGGGCCGAGAAATGCTGATAGAACGAAGACCGAAGGTTCTCAACAAATTATCAATTTGGTAAGACGGCCCCAACAGAAAAAGAAACGAAATGTGAAAACTGGGGAAGTGGAAGTGGGACGGCCTCCTTACATCTTGGCGCTTCGTGTGTGCCTCGCATGGGGAAACAATAGGTGAACCTCTGCGACAGGAGAGGACCTCCTCGAGCATGGGAATTGGTCGAAGGATACCTTTCAGCTCAGCCCCTTTGCTTCTGATCGTACTATTGCCTGCATGTTCCTCTCCTTTCATCGTCGGGTTCCTTAAGCAGGACCGTGTATGCTGTATGTAGGTACTTATAGATAGGCAATGCTGCAAGGTATGGCGGTGAAGTCGTACGAGCGTTGAGGAGAGACAGGGGAAGGCTGGGGCTGAGGTATCTCGAACCGAATGAGAGACGTACCATGTGACGATCTGGTTGAATACCTCGCGAGGTTATCGCCACCTCTTTCTGAAGGGCCTGGTCTAGCCTCTTCTCGGGTTGAGTGCATTTACGTAGGTACTTACTTATGTACTGTAGATACTTAGGTTCAGCGGTACATGTGAAGAATCCGGGCGATCTGAAGCGGTGAGAAGCTTACTCGTACATGCAGTATACTCACCACACATATGGTATCATACATTATAGGGAGGATTGGGGGGGGGGGGAAGAGAATGTATACAGCGCCGCCCCGCCATG
>QJOB01000188.1:26204-97057 GCA_004155035.1 Monosporascus sp. 5C6A | reverse complement strand
CCCCCCCCCCCCCCCCCCCCCCCCCCCCCCCCCCCCCCCCCCCCCCCCCCCCCCCCCCCCCCCCCCCCCCCCCCCCGAGAATGTATACATCTCAGCCCAGCCATGGATCGAATTCGGAGGGACGCATTCTTATTACTACCTATGGAGTGAGGGGATCGTCGAGCAAACTGTGTGCGCCGACTCCACTCCCGATAATGCTACCTAGTAGTAGCTACGCTGTACAGTAAACGTGGACATGCAGCTGCTAATAAGGCTAGGTAGCACTCACTAAGGTATATATGTACATACATGTACCCAGCAAAAGATCACAGGCAAAACGCGGACAATTTACTTGGAATCCTAAGAAAGGTATGTAGGGTTTGTTTCTTAGGTATTTTTAAGAATCGAGACCAGGTATCCAAAGGCGTGTATGTCCCATATACCGTAGATATACGTATATATCTACCTGAGGTAGAGAAGACCCTGGGTGCGCATCGACCCAGAACGGAGCTGGAATGGAGTTTTAGAAGGATTCCACATACGCCGTACGTGTTACCTGGACCCTGAAATCGAGAGCATGTGGCCCCTGATCTTGCCGAGCTTGGCATCTGGAAAAGAGCCAATAGGCTTACGGTTACGCCGGCGAAAGGGGAAATGGATGAATTGGACAAGGCTTCTTTTGAAAGTTGCCGGAACCTGGACAACCGCATTCCCCGTCTTTTTTTCTTCGTCTTCTTTTCCCTGCTCCCCTTTACACACAGTACGTCACGTCCTAAGCTACTTTAGCCCTAGCCCGACATCGAATTAGAAGGCGAAACGGCAAAGGCCAATGGTAAAGAACCCGGCTGAGGCCAGAAGGGAGAGGCGAAAATATTTAGGTCGGGTTGGAAGGTGGCAACCGCCAGTAAATGCATTCAGGTGTTATGCAGATAACGAGATCTATCCTCCTGGCTACCTACTATGTAGCCTTATTCATACCTTTTTAAGCAATTTCTGGTCCTCCTTAAAAGACAAAAGACACCCCGTCCGTCTCCCTTATCCTTATCTGTTGGGCTGGCAAGAAAAAATGCAGAGTGTGCCTCATTACACTCATTGCTCTCTTCCCCTTCCCTCCCCTTTTCCTTTCTCATACTTCACCACACCTACCGACTCGGCTACCCCCCTCAGTTCCTCCCTCTCATTACCGAGTTAACCGCTCGCGGCCTTGCCTCTAGAATACTGACTTGAGGGAGCCCGGTTTCTGATCGTGTGCAACAACACGGAATCTAGGTCCGAGGCGAGAGGCCGAGAGGAAGGAGAGCCAAAGCTTTTCCTACCTGGAACCAGAACAAGAAGAAGACGGAAAGGGGACAAGAGAAAAATCCACCTGTGTCCTGTCGATAGCCATTGCAATCATGGCTTCCGCAACCGCTACCGGCGTCCCGCGCCAGCAACCCGCCCTCCGTCGCACTATCACCTCCAGCACCGATACCGACGTCTCCTCGCCCTCGACCGCCATTGGCTCGCCCATCGACTCCCCTAGACACTCCCCATCCTCTACCTCGCTCTCGTCCATGTCCGAGATCGACGAGGACAAGCCTTATGGAAAGCTCATCGACACGTACGGCAATGAATTCGAGGTGCCCGACTACACCGTGAAGGACATCCATAACGCCATTCCCAAGCATTGCTTCGAGCGCTCCGCCGCCAAGGGTCTCGGCTACGTCTTCAGGGACCTTGCCTGCCTCGGCACCACCTTCTACCTCTTCCACACCTATCTGACTCCAGAGAATGTGCCCTCCACCGCCGCTCGTGCCGTCCTCTGGGCTCTGTACACCTTCGTCCAGGGCCTCTTCGGCACCGGTGTCTGGGTCCTCGCCCACGAATGCGGCCACCAGGCCTTCAGCACCTCCAAGACCCTGAACGATACTGTGGGCTGGATCCTGCACTCGTCGCTGCTAGTGCCCTACTTCAGCTGGAAGATCTCCCACGGCAAGCACCACAAGGCCACCGGTCATATGGAGCGGGATATGGTCTTCGTTCCCAAGACGCGCGAGGAGAGGGCGAGCCGCCTGGGAAAGCTGGCCCACGAGCTGTCGGAGCTCGGTGAGGAGACACCCATCGTTACCTTCATCCACCTGCTCGGCCAACAGCTGATCGGCTGGCCCAACTATCTCCTGACCAACATCACCGGCCACAACTTCCACGAGCGCCAGCGCGAGGGTCGGGGCAAGGGCAAGAAGAACGGCTTCTTCACCGGCGTCAACCACTTCAATCCCAGCAGCCCGCTGTACGAGGCCAAGGATGCGAAATATATCCTGCTGAGCGACGTCGGCCTTGCCTTGACCATCGGAACCCTCGTCTACCTCGGCAACAACTTTGGCTGGAGCAACATGCTTGTCTGGTACTTCATCCCCTATGTCTGGGTAAACCACTGGCTCGGTAAGTAGGAATTCATAATCTGGGAATCGACTTTCGCCCTTCCTCCCCCTGTTGATGTCGTCTTCTAACAGTTCATCTCCCAGTTGCCATCACCTTCCTCCAGCACACCGACCCCTCTCTTCCCCACTACGCTCCCGAGTCGTGGAACTACGTCCGCGGTGCGGCGGCGACCATCGACCGCGAGTTCGGCTTCATCGGACGCACGCTCATGCACGGCATTATCGAGACGCACGTCCTGCACCACTACGTGTCGACGATTCCCTTCTACAACGCGGACGAGGCCAGCGAGGCCATCAAGAATGTCATGGGCCGCCATTACCGGTCGGACACCAAGGGCGGCTCGTTCGGCTTCATCCAAGCCATGTGGCGCAGCGCCCGCTGGTGTCAGTGGGTGGAGCCCAGCGAGGGCGCCAAGGGCGAGGGTCAGGGCATCCTCTTCTTCCGCAACACGAATGGCCTCGGTACGAAGCCCATGAAGATGAACGCCCAGTAAGCGGCCTCTCGAAGGAGGAACGTATGGCCTATCCAGGCTTATGAATAGATAAAATCCATGTTCGTGTGAAGAAGGCAATGCGGTCATCGTCTTGGGATGTTTCTCCTCTCTTATACTGCGGTCGAGTACCTGCTCAATCGCCCCTCGGAGCATTCACCTTCGTTGCATCATAGCATCCTTCGATGAGTGTCGGGCTCTGGATAGATACAAACCCGACGATGGGAAAAGGACACATGTTGTATGGCGCAGAGGCGTCGCTTGGTTGCTTTACCGTTCCATGGTACTCTTTGCTTCCCTCTGGTTGGGGTTGACGCTCGCTCTGACAACTTATCGGATGACGAGCTCAGAATGAACACCTGGCTCGGCTGGCCCGGCAAGAGGGAAAGCAACCATGGGTAGTTGAGCGGGGAGCGAAAGATGAACCAACGAAAATTATTGGGCGGGGGTGCTGATAAGTATAGTCGGCAAAGCTGCCCCCT
Source organism: Monosporascus sp. 5C6A (assembly GCA_004155035.1). Classification (NCBI taxonomy): domain Eukaryota; kingdom Fungi; phylum Ascomycota; class Sordariomycetes; order Xylariales; genus Monosporascus; species Monosporascus sp. 5C6A. Next base: position 93,685 of record QJOB01000188.1, on the reverse strand, counting down.
GTCCCCTCCCCTCCCCCTCCCCCTCACCTCTTAGACAGATAGACAGATGAACCGCAGATAGACGAGTTGCGTGGAAGGGAAGAAGCACGCTACTATGATAGACCAATGTATATAGTCATGACACAAATGAGGATATTTTTGTTCCAAGCTGGACCGCAACAGGACCATTTCTGAATAGTACATTGGACTGTCTCATATTTGCACTATGTGAGAAAATGCCACAGTAGCTAATCTACAAGGTAGACAGACACCCAGGTAACGTCCTGACCCCCTCAGTTCGTCACCGTCCACAAACTACTGGTAGACAATCTATCAAATAACCACATCACCGCCGGTCAGATCTCCGTATATACGGATGAATGCAGGATGGTACATGCTGGACGGCCGCTGCATGCGGAACCTCGCATCGTACACACATGATTGCTAGCGAGAGCGAACAAGCGGGCCAATATGCCTGCCTGCCCGAGTTGCAATAGCCCGCCAGCCTACCTATTCCATCGACTCGGGACTAGAGGGTCGCGAGGTAGCCGGGGGCGTCATGATCGACTCCCTCGTCACGACGTCGTCATTGCTGTTCCTCTCCTTGCTCTCCTTCTTGGTGGTCGTGCTGCCCGGCGCCGGTATGGTAGAGCGATGGTAGGAGCCACCGTCACGATGACTCGAGAGGCGCTTCCGAAGCCGCTGCCGCTGCTTGCGGCTGAGTTTGGTTCCCTTGATCTTCTTAGTCTTGTCATCATTGTAGGCCGCGGAGTGCTGCCGCTGCTGCTGCTGCGATGGCGTAGGCGCAACCTCATCCTCCGCATCAGAATGCTTCCTCTTCTTACCGCCTTGAACCTCTCGCGAGCCACTATGACTGGTGGTGAGGGCAAGCTTAGCCAGCTGCGGGGCTGGGTTGGTTAGAGGTTGCGCTGTTCCCGAGGGAGGTCGTTCCGGTGACAGGATGCCCCCGCCATACACCATTCCTGACTCTCGACTTCCAACTACGGGCGGTGAAGAGACTGTCTTCTCCCTCCTTCGCTTCGTACCGTGTGGCTTGCTAGTCTCTTGTTGCTCGACCTGCGTGACGCCATTCAACCACCTGGGCGATTCCCTCAGCACGTAGTCGAGAGCCCCATCATCTTCGGCATCCTTGTCCGGCTGCGGTGTACCCGCGCTCAGGAATGCGGCGCCGTTGATCTCCCCAAAGCTCCTCAGCGGATGCGGGGTGTCGGTGGGAATCCGCTCGGGGGATATGACTGCATATTCGGCCTGCTTCTCCGGCGTCATCGTCGGTAGCTCCACCAAGATGTTAGTAGTCTCCATATGCGACGATGTTCTATCCTCGGGCGCAGGGTCCTCTTCCGCCTTGTCCGACGCTATTTCGGATCTTTTCGCGAGCTTGGACGGCGTCCCGCCCGCTGCCCGCTCCTGGGTGGCAGCCATCTCACGGAGGCCGGGGATTCGGTAGTTGGGCCTCGTGGCAGAGGACCCAGACATCAGCCTAGTTATTCGTCTGTGAGCGACACCGCTCGTGATGGAGCCTGCATTGGAGCTGGAATTATCGAACCTTGGGGTGACTGCTTGAGCCTGGGAAGTGGTGGGCGTAGCACCCGGCGGCTTTACAGGCGTCCTTGGAGACGGACGTGCGGGAATGTCGGAGGCGCCATCTGAACTGACTCCGGAAGAACTGCCGGTTAGGTTATCATGTTCAGGGGCGGATGGCACGGGAACCGTCTTCTTGCGGTATACTGGGACGACCCCGCGGGAGTTTCGGATAAGGACAGTCGGGGTGGCTTCCTTCGGGGACTCGAGCTCGCGTTGATCAACTATATTCATGTGGTCATTAACTGCGTGGCGAGAACGCTTTCCGATCGCCTTGTTGGAGGGTTGGATAGGAGCAAAAAAGTCCTCGTGCGTCTCGCGGGCTTCGCCATCAGATTTCGACTTCGAATCAAGCAGTGAGATGACCTTAGCACCCTCCGCTATCTTTTCGAGAGTGCGTCGGCGGGATTCGTTACTTTTGCTACCATCGATCGACGAGACAGTCTCTGCGTCTTGAGGGGCTGGCTGCGGCATTCTCCGGTGGGAACCTGACGTCGCTTTCGCCATGGAGCCGACGATCTGTCGCGCTGGAGTCTCGGGTACCGTCTTCTGGGGCGCTGGCTCGCCAACATGGGACGGCGTGTTCTCCGGGATGGTGCTCGCTCCCTTTTTAGCAGACGTTGCGGAACGAACACCAGATTTCGGAGTAACCTTTACTGAAGGTGTGGGCTTCGGTAGCTCGTCTGCTTCGCTGTCCGATGGAATCTCGTAAGGATCTTTGCGATCCCCATTGCCCTTTCTGGTGATTTGCGCCGATCTGTTTCCTGATACGGCGGCGTCTGACTGGCCTTGGCGTGGCGTCTCTAGGACGGAATGGTTACTCAGATGCTGAGAGCGAGCCCGTGCCATGGTTCTGGATGAGCCGGTTGGCTGGGTAGTGGCCAGGTTGCTACCGCTGCCCGCCCCCAAATTGACAGCTTCCGAAGTACGCTTCGGTCTTGAATCCGATGAGGATTGATGAATTGATGAGGGTTACAAGTGGTGCCGAGTGGTCACGTTCAAACGCAGATAGGAGAAAATGCGAGGCACCCAGATATGAAATGGAAAGTTTCAAGTCGGATGAAGTTGCAAGCCCTTGCGAAAATTGGGAACTTCACAGTCGGGTCGTAACAGGACGGTTAAGTTTGGCCTGGGATGGTGAGATGGGTGGCGGCCAATCTGAAATTATCGCGGATTTTAAAGTTTCACTTGATCCCCAGGATGAGGCTTCGAGAGCGACTTGGCCTGGGGCACTGCCAGTTGCAGTTAGCATAATTATTATGTCGTTGGCGGAGGAGATGACAGGGCTTACGAATGACGAAGATGCCAAAACTCAAGAACTTGATCTAATGAGGAAATTCCCGTGAGTGCGCATGGTTAAGATGGCACATGGCACGGGTAAAGTATATGATGTATGTATCCAGCAGCCGTTGCCTGAGATGGGAAGTTCACGAGTTGAAATGACGCCTGTTCCACTCCCCCCGCCCCCCTTAAACAAGGTCACGAATATAAATTCGGATCTCGGAATCGGAGTGAGGCACGGGACTGAGGTGTGCAATCTATCCTAACTGTGAAAACCGTTTGAAGAGTCATCGTGTTCGAAGATACTGGGTATAGTATCTATCGTGGAAATTTTATCGTGTAATCATTTTCTGCATCTTGGCTCAGCCTGGCAACTAAGGCTTGGACCTACTTTACCTTGCATAAATTCGGATCTCACATCGCTATAGTGTCTAGTGGCCTACGGGGCTGGCTTGAGATAGTCGAGAAGGGCCCGACAAATCTCGACTGAAGTACTTCGCAGGTAATTTTCGGGTGCCGAGAGACAAAAGGCGCGTCTGGCGCGTCTTCATCTTACTGCCGGAACGCGTCAAAGGATGCGCGAAACCGGGAGGGGCAGAGCAGGGATATCATCGCCTCGTTAAATTGGGTCGCCCCTGCATTAGCGGACCCGACTGGTCGGGTTGCTCCGCTATATCCAAGATCCAAGAGAACTTGAGGAGGTTCTTTCGGGTAGTCTAATGGATGATGAAGATGTTAGGTACAAGCCAAGCCTGATCTACGGTAGAAACACCCCTCCCGACGCAGCTTACAGCTCCTTCCCTCAAAGTACCTGCCATCTCCGATGTCCCCGTGGGGAAAGGGATGTACATAAGCACTAGTATTGGCATCACTCACGTTGGACTTGGCAAATTGAGTGAGTAGCCAGGGACCAGATAATGAAGACACAGCAATGAATTACCTCATGAAGATCAGGCCGTATTTTTGAGATGTGGCTGCGTCTGCGGCGCAGCTTCCCGTACGGGGCAGAGAATAGCTGGACGGGCTTCTCCCATACTGAATTACCCTTGGATGGCCTCTGCCGAAACGTTGCGACCGGTGGTTGTTGCGTCGCAGCCATGAGTGCGTACCGGACTTGATTGACCCCGACTTTGCCATGGCTGAGAAGCAACAAATACAGTCCGTACGGCCGAGAAAATTGGGAAGCCCGGTGCATGATGATGCCACCGGTAGCTGTGCTGTCGCAGCCATGACGCCATTGCGGTCGCCCATTTTCCAGGCTTAACCTTAGTCATATTGGCTGAAATTCGTGTGTTGCGGTCGAGGCTTCCATTCTTGATTCCCCCCATTCCGCCCCACCTGACCCGTCCGCCGCTCCCATCAGAACCCTGCCTCTGGGACGGACTTTTGTTCCTCGACCAGGGGCCAGAGGTATCGGCATGCTCAACCGTGAGGTCGACTGTTTCTTGTTAAACATTTATTCATGCCTTACCACTCTCGCTCGCATCATTATCCCCTCTTCCTTTCATTTACCTCAGAATCGTGCTCCAGTTAATGGCAAAAACGCCGCACGCCAGCTCAGGCAGCCTATGCGGCCATGGTTCGATTCGATCGTCAGGGAAGCCTGAGACGGCAACCTCTCTTCGCCCTTTTCCCATGGCGCTGCTCTACAGGATAACTGGAATGGAAGCACTGGGATGCGTGTTCTTGAGGCACGTTTGACTAGGTTCGGAAAACAGATGAGAGCACCGCCGCACCGCCGCACCGCTCAAGGAAGCCCTCGCATTACTGCCCACCGGCTTCATCGGCTTCTCGGCGAAACACCTGACGAGAAGATCACGTGGGAACCCTAGCTTTGACATCACATGAATCAGAACTCTGTCATTCCACCAGACAGGAGATAAGGCTTTTCGACGGAGAAGCTGGACCGGAGCATTCTTCTCAGGAGCACTTAGTTGATGTGATAGCATTGGCAAACCTGTGCTCGCTAAGGGCTCTTGTGAGAGGGACCGAGAACGGCTTGTATAAGTCGGTGTCTGATCTAAGGGCGGATTACGGGAGTATATTCATACTTCCACTCTACGACGATCGACTCAACTGTCATTAATAATAACATCTGGGAAGACATGCGACGGTGCGAGACGTGGCTTAAGAATCACGCATCTAATCACGAAACTCGGTGTCTCGAAACCGAAACTTCAACGCCCAGATGGCGTACTGGAGCGCGCCAGGGACTCCTTCACATGTCCGATTAGGGCAGGATTTTTCAAAACGCCAGCCGCTCTCTTTAACCAGCGACTTCAGCCAGCCATTCTTGTTACGGGTGAATCCTACCATGTGGTTAAGGACTTTGAGGATCCAGGGAACTCTTGAGCACGAGACCAAGAACCGACGCCTTTCCCGTGTCCCTAAAGATGGTGGATACAGGAAGGCATTCGATCTGAGGAATTCAAGAAGCCATGTGAGAAATCTGCCTCGATAGAGGGGATTCACTGGTCTGGGGTAGCGCACAGCCAGAGTAGGGGCAAGTATCCATAGCCGACTGCTACCGCATCGGTACCCATGCTAACTGCACAGGACCTAATGCCGCCGAAGGTAGCAAATGCGCAACATCATCGCCGTACAGGGAATACGAGATGACACACCAGCTGCCTCGTCATGCCCAGTTCTGCGAGCACGAGCCTGTTCTCAGACGTATGAGTGAGTTCTACGAGCTTGGGCCACTCGACACTGAAGAACGCGGGTACGACCTTGCTCTTATGGACGAAGTGGAACGCATGCTCAAGGATTATACGCCTGAGGATCACCAGCCAGGTCAAGATTTTGGCACGCGGGAAATTGAAGGGCATTTATATATCTGAAAACTGCCAGACTATGCATCCGAGAGGGTCTTAAAATCGACAGCTAAGCGTGAAGGGATAACAGCCATGAAGTTAAGACGGGGTGGCGTCCAACGGCGAGGACACCAAGAGCCGATAGTACGGACACTGTTATTGGTCTTTCTCTACCTTCATTCGTTCCAATAGATTGCCCCCGCTTGCTCGATGCGCTCGAACGCGTTTGCGAAGGAGCGCAGGTCACCAAGCCAAGTACTATCCGACCCTACATCGTCGCGCGAACCATGCACTCTCAGTCTTGCAATTTTCTGTGCAGCCTCCACGGCTAACAGTTGCGTGTATGACCAGACTTTCATGTCTTCTCGGGGTACATCCTTTTCAAGATGGCATTCAATGGCGTCCTGTCCGTATGGTGACTTGGTGAAGTCTAGTGCCATGGACACCGTCATATCGCTGAACCTGATATGCCACCTTCCAGCGGCGACCTTGGCGGAGATGTCTTGAGTGTGCAGCAAGGCGAAACCACGATCCCACCAAGACCCCGTCAACGCCGTCGCAGATGGTAATACCGCTTATCACAAGACTAATCGATTTAAGATCGACGTTTCTACGGATTTAGAAGTCGTGCATTGTAATATCACTTGCTGTTATTGTTCGTGGTCTAAGGTAAGGATCTGACTTCTTGCTCCGGGATCGCTTAACGGGGCCCATAGTTTCCTTGGGCTATAGCTATGAGACACCCTGTCACATAGATACCTACTAGAGGAGCGTTAAGAATTGTATTCAACAATACGCACGACTCCTGTGGTTGGAGGATTACGATGTATGACAGTGGTTAATTTTAGCTTTCCGGGTTCGGGGTCCACTATTGGCCCCGTGGCCCCGATGCGCGGAGTCAGGACGTGGAGAAAGGCGGCGCGGGTGCGGATACCCGGCCTAACATAGAAACGATCTTGCTCACGATACCTATCCACAACCTACAGTTCTGGGTCCCAAAACAAACCTGTATTTCTCCCTGACTGCTCTTCAGAGCCGTTTAGTTGCTCTGCTCGGCGAGATACTCATGCCGATGATACGTTTAGAAATGCCACACATCCTGCCGAAATCTAGCAACCACAAGATCCTCCGCCCAATTTAGTGCTACTGGGCCTTAAGTTCTTTCACTTCCACCTTCGACATAGGGAAATTTAGGCGAAAACCTTGCCTTCATACTCGGCTGGCACATTGATATCGCACACTTCATGGATCCCCAAGTCTTCGGATCCCTCACGTCTCTTTGCCGACTCCACAACCATTGCTCTGACGTATCAGTCCCATAGGACCGCTGCCCGAAGCGCTGATCCAACCGGGGACTAGCCAGGCGAACCTTTGCTTCCCCTCTAAGGCATCCGGCCTTCAAGCAGGTGGGCCTCCAAGTTGCATTGAACGTGATGACACCTTGATCGAGTCGGACTGGGCTGCTGAGACCTGTGATCTCATACGACTGATCTTTGCGTAAGGCGCACCGTAGACGACCGTCGTGGCGCAGCTTTCCCTTAAGCTTTAGAACAGTAGCTGTCGTAGGAGAAGGACAGAGGTTGAGGAAGTCATGACTGATCGGGGAGGTGATAACCGCATAGGGGGACCTTGTGGTGTTCTAACTTTGATTCTCGATGTCTGCGCCAAATGTGCCTTATTTAGAGACTATCTCGGTGTGCAGAGGATTTTATTGAGGTTTTATAGCCGCTGTTATCATATTCGACGACTTTCAGCGGCCTCTTTCGTTATTGACGCTACCAACGCCTGACTGAAAAGTCGTGGCGTTTATGCTTCTCTAAAGGGAAATGATGTGTCGCCTGGTTGGCAATGTCATCAACAAGTACTTCAAGCGCATTGGGAGCACCACAGCAGTCAAAGGCTACATAGCTAAGGCAACCCCGCGAGGATGGGGCCCCCAGGAGTTCCTAGGAATCCCTCCAGTTAGCCCTTGACAGCTGGGCGTTGCATTTACCCATACCAAGCGATATTCCCCCAGCGGGAGTAACGCATAACTTCCCAGCCGGTCATCTGCCACCAATTAGAATGCAACGCTAGGGACTGCATAAATTGAAGGCGCCGCTCGAGAACTAAAAGAGCGCAGGAGATTCAAGGAAAGTAACCAGGGGTTGTACAGTGACAATGGATATTCCGGGGGCGGTTATAAGGGGCAACTGGATATGGGACCTCACGACTAAGAGGGGGGTGTCAGGATGTTCAGCAATGTGATGACCAGGGGCCGTCAGGGGGAGCGCGATGACGAGGCATATTTCCGGAAGCGCAACTGTAATGGGCCCTGACCAGGGACTTGCATGGCTTCTGGGGAGTGGCTGGAGAAACGTGACGCAGCACGAACAATCCGAGAAGCCACTCGGTGTGATCATGATAGGACGGCACGGGGATATCACCCCTTGGAGGTACCCGGGACTATCATGGAGCTGCAGGACCCCGTAGGCCGCCGGGCGTGATCAGGCAGCATATCTTTTTAGGAGTTCGGTGCGTGATTTCAAGGGATCGCCTGAACTTTTTAGGAGTGACATGGTGCTATCATGGTAGGAAGGAGTTGTGTGTGTTCCTCGGGCGCTATCGGCGAACGGGTGTTATGCCTCCTTTTATGGAGCCACGCGGTGCCATCGTGAGGGTTTCGCCATCCGGCTTCCCGGGGTGGCCATATCCAGCATCAAATGGAGGCAGACTGGAGTGTTCATGGTTGTCAGAGAGGTGGTTGCGAAGATGCAGGGCTCGGGTTTCTGGGAAGGCCTAGGGGTAAACCGTTAGTGGTATATAACTAGATCCTGCACCTTCATGTCCAGTAGCGGTTGCGTCCTTCCTATTCGTAGTACTGGTCGAAGCTCAGCAACTCCTTTTCCATTCATGGCTCGTCGTCACTCTCAGCATATCGCTGAAAGGCGTAAAGCATGTCTTAAAGCGATCCCCTAGTGTTATTCAGGAGATTAGGGCGCAAAACCCACCGCGCCTGAGTGAGCCTGCCTTCGCCGAGGAGAGTTATGAGCGTATTGAGCAGTTCAAACACCCAGACCAGAAGGTCCAGATTTATCACGGCCTTCTTGAAGTTTCGAATCGTATGTCAGGACCAGACCACATGATCAGATGGTCAGGAGCGGAAGACGTTCATAGAATCCCGTGTCCAAGACAGGCAGTACGCGCTATCCGGCACGCGCTGACCTCGATTGAATTCGCTCGGTGGCATCAAGGTCAGGGACAACTTCTACCTTCTTCATCCTCAAAATCGGTCGCTAGAAATATGCTAAATAGGATTTTTGGAGGGCCGCCTAGCGATGAAACTAGAAAGAGGGAATGGAAGCATGATCATAAGAATCTTACGGCTCACCTCACACGAGGCCAAGATGGTCACGGCTTGTAGAGGAACTTGGGACTGGATACTCTTCTTACGAACATGGTATGTTCTTAACACCATTTTACATGCTACTACTCATCTGAACAAGGGATCTTATGAAATCTCCCGTTCCAGACTTAGAGGAGCTGATATCCCGTCTCCAAAGCGACGCCGAGAACACGGCTGTCCTCGCCCTTCTGGAACTCCTCAAGGACGGGGCCACAGACACGGTCAATTTCAAGAAGCATCTCGAAGCGAGGCGACTTTTACGCATCTCGGCGCCTAGTAGCATTTCCCCGGACGTCAATGCCCTCCCTTCAAATTCAGATGAAGGAGCTCTCCCCTTCAGGCATCCTCGCCGTCAAGGATACCTCATTCGAATTTGAGGTTGGTGCGCTCAGTCGGCTATGTCACAATACCTGGTTCAACGACAACCCCATCATGCTATGTTTACACTTAGCCGACAGGATGCCGTACGTACGCATCGGCTTCTCTTTCAAACCCGCCAGGATAATGGAGAACGGGTACCCAAGCCCTTCGACAGAGCGGCACTATAGATATAGAAGTAGAACAGAGCCATGCGGAAGAGCATTTGGTCTGGTATCTAGCAGGGCCAACCTATGATCAATAGTTCTTCACGCATTGCTAGCTCTAAGAATCGTAGCTATCACCTGCCCTCTAGAATGGAGAACTCGTCCAAGAGCGTTACTTAGCTATGGAGTATAAGAAAGCGCCCTAGATTGGACGTAGCCCAGTAATGTCAAAGCAGAAAGCAACTAAAATACACGTCTTTCTCCGCCTGAATAACCAATAGAACTCCGGTGGTTACACTATCATCAAAGCCTTGCTGCTTTCCAGGAAAGCCGCACACTGAGTTACTACCGTATCACAGGACTTCGGTCTCGGCGCGGTCAAACGGGTCAACTCTCCTGGTGCCCTTGTTGTTGGGCAACCTCCGAGATAATTCGGTCGAAACGCGGTAACACGTCGCAGCGTCGAAGCCGGTTGATGCTGTCTAGACTATCCTGCACTCTCCCGACGCCTTGTTAAATATAGGAGAAAGCGCCCAACAGCTGCCTTTTAACTGCACTGACGCGAAGCCCATCCACAAGGAATCGATCACTCGTAGCCATATCTGGGAGTTGGAAAAAATTGGCTTCGTCAGGGATGGTTGCGAAGGGATGCACGTGAGCGTATTTGTCAGGGAATGAAGCCGAGGAGGAGTGCTGGCTGCGAAACCGAACAAGGATCAGAGGGCTCAAATGAGCCACCCACAGCCCCCACGCCCTATGAATGACATGCTTATCTTAGTATCGTAACACTTACTAACGTAGTAGCTCCCGCTCCCTCAAAGGTGACAATGCCGCAACTATCCTTCACCAATAGCGAAGATGGCCCTTCAAGCTCCTACGGACGAGCTGAAGAAGCTCAACGGTAGGTTGAGGGGGGGGGCGGCGGGGGGGGGGGGGGGGGGGGGGGGGGGGGGGGGGGGGGGGGGGGGGGGGGGGGGGCGGGGCGGGGGGGGGGGCCCCCCCCCCCCCCCCCCCCCCCGGGGGATATTCCCCACTTGACTGATGTCGACTGCTTGAACAGTCAAGGAAGCTGGCCCCAATGGTAGCCCCACCACAAATGGCGGCAATGCAGAGGCAGTCTCGGGAGGTGAAGAATCCGACGACGATGATGCGGACGAGGCTGTTGCACCGGGCGCTGGGGAGGGAGCAGCCAAAAAGAAGAAGAACAAGAAGCGAAAGCCTAGGAAGAAGAAGAAGACCCCAACCGCCCAGACCGACCCTCCGAGCGTGCTGGTGTCGCAGCTGTTCCCCAACAACACCTACCCTAAGGGCGAGGAGGTCGAGTACGTCGACGAGAACCGCTACCGCACCACGAGTGAGGAGAAGCGACATCTCGATAACATGAACAGCGGTTTCCTCAGCGACTACCGCCAAGCCGCCGAGACGCACCGTCAGGTCCGCCAGTGGGCCCAGAAGAACATCAAGCCTGGCCAGACCTTGACCGAGATTGCCAACGGTATTGAGGACAGCGTTCGCCGCTTGGTTGGACATGACGGTCTCACCGAGGGCGATGCCATCAAAGCCGGTATGGGTTTCCCTACTGGTTTGAATTTGGACCACATCGCCGCCCACTTCAGCCCTAACGCTGGCAACAAAACTGTTCTCCAGCAGAACAACGTCCTGAAGGTGGACATCGGTGTCCACGTCAACGGACGTATTGTCGATAGTGCTTTCACCATGGCTTTCGATCCCACGTACGACAACCTTTTGGCAGCCGTGAAGGATGCGACCAACACGGGGGTTAGAGAGGCCGGCATTGACGTCCGTCTGGGAGAATTAGGCGGGCTGATCCAAGAGACCATGGAGAGCTACGAGTGCGAGATCAACGGCACCACGTATCCCATCAAGTCCATCCGTGGCCTCGCCGGTCACACCATCGTGCCGTACAGCATTCACGGCACCAAGAGCGTGCCCATCGTCAAGTCGGCTGATACCACTAAGATGGAGGAGGGTGATGTCTTCGCCATCGAGACTTTCGGAAGTACTGGAACCGGACACGTCCATGACCAGGGAGAAGTCTCCCACTATGCTCTTCGCAGCGACGCACCCAAGGTCGACCTGCGGCTGTCTTCTGCTAAGTCTCTTCTCAACGTTATCAAGAAGAACTTCCATACCATCCCCTTCTGCCGACGATACCTGGACCGCATAGGCCAGGAGAAATACTTATTAGGTGTAAGCGATCACCGACCCTTTACGCTTGGCAATTGTACTAATGCTAACGTACCCCCCAGCTCAACAATCTTGTGCAAGCCGGGATTGTCGAGGACTATCCACCGCTGGTGGATAAGAAGGGCTCATACACGGCCCAATTCGAGCACACTATCCTGCTGCGACCTACCGTCAAGGAGGTCATCAGCCGCGGCGATGACTACTAGGCCACTAAATATCCCATCGAGCGTGTTCTTACTGTTGAACACTGATGCTACCCTCGTGATTCCTTGGTCGCATGTGCATGGTCGCACTGTCGCCAACACATTCGTCACCCCACTTCGCCGATTTGACTACGACAGGGGTTGACGGTTTGTTTAATACACATGGAACTTGTTTGTTCGCAGTCCGGGTGTTGGTCGCGAATACCCAACACAGCCAACAGGGCACGAGCCGGGCGGCGGAACAATGGATCTGATTGTCAGGAGTCCATATGCTCTGCTCTTCTTGATTCAAATAGACCTGATTTCTCCGTGTTATCTTTATTGACGGTTTATTAGTTATTAAAACCTTTTCTACATATCTTTTACAAGTACCACTTCATTATCATGGGGCCAAACATAACATTGCATCTTCAAGAGAGCTATTCTAAGCTGAACTAGTCGCTCGTAGCTTTACAACTATTCCCTTACCCCTCAGACCGTGGTTGGCGGTTTCAAGGTTGTTAGATTTTGTGTCGATGAATGGAAGGATCTAGGCATACTGAGAAGCCCGACGCTTGCGTACCTAAAACATCGGCATGAGAGCAAGACTCATTGATGCGTGTCATGGATAAGATGCATAAGCGGATCCTGAGTCCGGTAGGTACGTATAGTGCCGTAGTCTCTTAACACGATCCGCGCGATTCACTCGGAACGGTGATCGCCTCTTCCTCCCATTGGTCCATGGTCATGGTGAATGTTGACTCGGACGCTTCTCAAGTGGTCACCGGCTTTCCGCTGCTGCCAGACCCCGCCAGGCTACGGATTGATCAGGCGCAACAGACCCTGATGGAAGTAGCGTGGAACCCCTTACGCCCGGCTGTGCCGTCCTTCAAACTGGTACGCCCCCAGAGAAAATCCCAAACGTTTTGTCCGCGTCACCGACTGGGTCCCTAGGGGGCCATCGAGCAAGCCGTCTTATCCCACCCACTCGTCATAGAATCCTGCATAGCCGGCATCACCGATAAACTCAGGGGCCAGCTCCCCATTCGCATTCGTCACCCTATCCGTCGCGGACTCGGCTGTGCCAGACACCGATATTTTGTTCGAGATCCATTCGCTTGTGCGCAAGCAAGTTGGCACATTTTGCGTGGTTGTGAGGCAATTGTCTGCGGCAGAAGGGCTTGCGGTGCCGAGCAGTGTGGAAGATGCGGCCGTGGTGGACGTTGGTCGGGCCCAAGATCAAGGAGCAGTTTGAGACGAGCGGTGGTAAGCACAGGGCAATCGAGGCAAGGAAGAAGTCGTAAGACATGACTGGGCTCTAGGGATTGAAGGAAGCTGAACGAGAATCATCTAGAGGCATTCTTGAAAGAAGCTGAACTGGGAGCACGTTGCGTCCATTGCATCATGCCGTTGATTTGGTCTATGTGCTAGAGGGCTGTGAGAATCTCCCATCTTTCCATACCTGGTTCACCGGATCAAGCTCCATGCAATCTCGTCGAAAATTCCATGCCCTGTGGTGCCATTCAACTCGGTATCGACAGGCTGAGCTATGCGTTGGATGCGCCGTCAGCTTCTGCTGTCCCGTTCGTAGTCGTCGGCATCGGTACCGGGCCTCCCGGAGAATCTGCGTTCGCCGCAGTCAAGACCTCGACACCTGTTTCCGTGACAAGCAAAGTGTGTTCTACATGTATGTTAGCATAGGACCATAAACGCGAAATGCTTTTTGTACGCACCAAATTGAGCGGTCCGTTTGCCATCAACAGTGACATTTGTCCAGTTATCCGGCCAATAGACCTCCCGAGGCTTTCCCAGCGTAAGTATGGGCTCAATTGTGAAGGCCATTCCGGCTTTGCAAACTCCTACGGCCTTATTCTTGGCATAATGGGGTATCCACGGCGGGGGGTGGAATTCGGAGTTGATGCCATGGCCGCCCCAGGTCGCGATGACACTACAGCCCCTGGACTTCGCATGCTCCTCGATGACGCGACCGAAGTCTCGTATTGGCGTTCCGGGCTTTACGAGCCCAATCGCCTTGTCCAGGCATTCCCGCGTCGTTTCAACTACTCTGACCGAGTCTGGGTCCGCCTTGGCTCGATCGCCCACGTAATACGTTTCGTTGAGATCAGCGTGATAGCCCTCGTGATACAAAGAGATGTCGAGATTGAGGATATCACCATCAAGGAGGACTCGCTGGTCAGGTATTCCGTGACAAACCACTTCGTTCGCGGAAGTGCACAGCGACTTGGGGAAGTGATTGTAGTTCAAGGGAGAGGGATAGGACTGTTAAGGTTAGAAATAATCAACGGCGCCTTGAAGAGGGTCGCGCTCACATTCCGCTCTATACAAGCTTTGTGGCAGACCTCGTCAAGGTAATCCGTGGTAATGCCCGGCCTGAGCTCCGCGGCGGTGATGTCCAGCACTTCTCGGGCTAATCTGCAGACCTTGCGCATTGCCTCCTGCCCCTCGGCGTCCAGGATGGCGATTTTCGTCCTGTTTAAGCGCCGCTCGCCCTTCGGTATGCCGGTCTCGGCCCAGTCGGGATGTGGTATCGACTTGGGGACGGTGCGCATCGGGGAAAGTGGATAGACGGGTCGGATAGTGCCGGGGAAGGAAAACGTCGGGAAAGGATTATACGTTCCGGTAACTGGATCGCGGTCAGAGACGAGCCTTGGAGGAGGCATGATTTTGCGGATGATACCATTTTGCGGCTTGCCCTGCGCTGTGTTGTGTAGGGTCTTATGTTGGCTCTTTCAACGCGCGATCTGTCAACTTGAAGTCCTAGTAAGACGAGGACGCGTAAACAAACCCAGTTCGTCTTGAAGCAATCTTGGGAGCAGAAATAGCTGTCCTTCAGGCCGAGCTTCAGACATGTCGGGCACTGCAGATCTCCAGCATCATTTCCACAGTCTGCCCCTAGGCATTTCCTCTTGGATGGTAAGTCTGACGAATTGTCGGCCATTGCGGAGAATGTTCTTGGCTGGCGCGTGCCGTGTTCAGCTAAGAACACAGAAATGTAGTGATTATGGTGTAATTTCCATCCGAAAAAGAATTGGAGAAATTCCTGGATACATATTAGCTTGTTTCTATATGCATATCAGTTTTATACTGACCGGAATTAATTTTGCTGCGTGATAAATCTTTCTTATTTCGAAAATGTTTCCATCTGGATAAATGGGATAAATAGGGAGAAATTGGTGATTTTGGTAGTGGCGTAAGAACGAGACCCTGTTGGCACAACTTATCTTACTGTATCGAGATCAGGCCACATCTTTGATGTTGTGGTTGGGCCTTGCGGCGCAGTCCCGTAGTCTAGTTACTGGAGAAGTCAACTTCTCCCTCATCATCAATCAACGCGATACACCTGGCTTCATCAAATCTTCAATCTTTCTCCAGAAGTGCTATCGTTGGTAACTACAGTGGGTAACCAAACGGGTGTAGATAGATACTTGCAGGTGCTCATGCATTTACAGTTGGAAAGGAGTTTGAATACACAATATAGATCATGCTAGCACATACATATAATCGCAATTAGATAGATACCCCCGTCAAATATCAGGCCTGCTGTACCAACAACCCCCGTCCCTTACGTTGCCCTCCGTCCACCACGGTCAACCAGTCATCATAGCGGAGTCCTCGGCTTGAAATACTCCCTGAAGGTGTCTGTATCTTGGAGCTTAACCTGGTAGATGACCTGGCAACAGACGATGAGCAAGTTCGGAAACCGGCGCGTCCAGAACCCGAGGTACCCGTCCGGCAGCGGGCCCACCATCTTCTTGAGCGAGTCGCTCATGTCCCCGTAGTGGAAGCGTTTGTTGCGCAGCGCTCGCAGGAGGTCCAGCAGTTTGGAACCCGTGTATTTGCGCTGCTTGCCTAGGCTGTCGACGAACTCCTTTGGTAGCAGCTTGAGGAAGTCGCCACGGCAGACCTTAGGTGCCCAGTGCTCGAGCTCCGACAGAGCGTCCGAAGGAGGGTCCCGCTGCTCCAGTTCGAAATGGTCCGACACGTCGCACAAGAAAGCCAGTCGCTCCTTGGGCGACCAGAAGAACGGGTGCGCCATGACGTCTCTGGCGCTCGGACGCGCTCGGGGGTCTGACCGTAGCATCGTCTCGATAAGGGCCTTAGCCTCGTACGCGACATCGCCCAGGACGTCCAACGGCGTCAGGTTGAACTGGCCTTTCCGAATGTTGACCTCGCGCATGTACCTGTCGCCGCAGTCGAACGGGTGCGAGCCCTTCGTCAGGACGTAGAAGAACACAAGTCCCAAGCTGAAGATGTCGATAGACCGGGTGGCACGGCGATTGGGCATAACGTCGGAGCTGACGAGCTGGCTCGAGTCGCTGTGGGTGCTGGCCATTGACACCGAGCCTTCCCGGGCGTCGTCGTCGAGGAGCAGCTCCGGAGCACGCCAGCCCGAGGTACCGGCGGCATGAGCCGTCGTGGCACCGAACGATGACTGGCCGCCCTCGAGCTTCTTGCACAGGCCGAAGTCCGAGACGAGCAGCCGCGGCTTGCCGTCCCTTCCCATGGTAACGAGGATATTCTGCGGTTTGAGATCGCGGTGTACGATGCGTAAGTCATGGAGGAAACTCAGACCGTTTGCGATCTGCAGGAGCACGTGTGGCAGATCCATCTCGCCCGCCTGGGCCAGCTCGCGAAACATGTGAGGTTTGTCGATGACATCGGACAGGGAGGCTTGGCAGAGCTCGAGCGCGATGTACAAAAAGCTTTCGTTTCTCGACATGGCGAAATACCGTATCACTGAGAGCCCGTGTTAGTGGGAGACCTGTCAAAACTGGCACATGAAAATTATCCGTACCGTTGGGGTGATGGTCACTTTCCAACAAAAGCTGAGTCTCCTGCGTTGCGATGTCCCAGAACTGCGTCAGCATCCGCTTCACGGCCACGTCACGACCGTGGAATTTGCCCGCGAACACGACGGTACCGTTGCTTCCCATGCCGAGCTGTTCGTCCTGGTTGACCTCGATGCCTCCGATTTCGATGATCGGGCCACTCACATCCTCCGGGTTACTCTTCAGGGTGACGACGTTCGGCTCCAGCTTCGGCGGGACTCCCACGTTCTTGATACCTGGTATGGTGTCGTCGATGTCGGGAGAGGCGCTATCACCGCGTGATTCCGACCTGTCTTGTTGCTTCTTGACACCCTTCCTGTGCTTCACACCCCCCCTGCGGCCACGGTGTGCCTTCTTGGGCTTCTTCTCCGGCGACTCGGCTTCCTGGAGAGGCTGCTCCGGCTCGACATCATCGCGGGCCGGCTCGTGTGTGACAACGGGGATGACGCCATCCACGCCACCTTCCGTCTGCGGTCTGACGTGGACCCCTCCTATCTTTTCTCCGCCCGGGGCCGCCGGCGTGGTATCCAGGAACGTCCCGAAACTCTCACCCCTCGGCTGGACTTTATCCGAGGCGCCCAGGTAATCTTTGCTGTTTCTCTTCCTCTTCCACTTGTGGATCATGTCTCTGAGTTTGAAAGTCGCCAGGCCGAGAATGATGGTTATACTGATAGGATTCACCATAAGTTCGATGGCGCTGTCTCGAGCCTTCTGCGGAAGGGCGATGACCTTCTCGACAATGGTCAGGGCGTCAGGTCCGTTGTCCGGCATGGGGCTCGGTGGGGTCGACGAGTTTTCGGTAGTTTCCACATGGTGGGAACCGGAATAGGATTCGGCCGGTAGACCCGGGGGTAGGCTCGGGGGCCGGTGCACCATGTTCTTCACGTTCCCCAAAGTGTGGGTGCCGACGAGGGCGTCGTTCACCTCGTCCTCGTCAAGTGCATCCAAGGTGTTTTTGACATCCCACCAGTTCCTCCGGTTAATCCGGGCCGTCGGCGCCTCGAGAATTAAAGGATACCATACCCCCGACATGGCATACCAACTTCCGGATTCGGTCTGGTTGAGGAACACTCTATGGCTTCGGACATGGGCGGCTTCGTCGTCTCCGGACGGCGGCGCAGGTTGCGGAAGAACGACCAGCTCGGGATTGCCACCCGCCGGAGTGTCTTCGGGCCGGGCGATGTCGAAGACGTGGGCGACCGGGTTGGACGACTGAAGCGCGAGGGGCGACAGTCCAGACGGGTCAAGAGCAAATAGCTTGCCGTCGGTCTTGGAGGTGATATATCTGTTCCTGTGAGCCACTCGATATTGCTGGTGGAGGTCGTAGTCGGAGTTGTTAGGTCCCCATTCGGAATACTTGAGGGTAGCAATGGCCCTGCCATCGTCCAGGCGGTGGATTGTGACGGTATACTCGGTTCGGCTCAGCGTGATGATGCCGCTGTTGTTACACTCGTCGCTGTCCGTGTCCACCAGGCGGCCATCGGGTCGATAACAGGTCGCGGCCTGGTCGACTTGGGAGCCACTCTGCCCGAACCACTTGAACACCCTCCCGGTGGCGGCGTCGAGGGTTATCATGGTAGTCCTCTTGTGACCCGTGTAGACGACTGGGGGGTTCTGGACGGCGTAGGGGCCGAGATCGTCGACCAGCTGCTTCATGGTGAAACCGGTGCTCATCAGGCCGCTCGTCAGGCCCGAAGGCGTCCACACGTACAGGGCGCCGTTTCGCGTCGGTTCGACGGCCCAGATGTAATCGTCGAGGGGATGGCGGTTGTCCTCCTCGGAGTGGCCGCCGCCCGCGCCGGAACTGTTGAGCTTGTGCTGGATCGTCTCGACGACTGGCTGTTCGACCTGGAGATGCCAGCGCTCCTCGCCGGACGTGCGGTTGACTGCATAGAGATGTCCATCGACGGTCGCCAGAAGAACGAAGTCTTCTACTTCCCAATTCTCCAGACTCCGCGCAGACTGCGGCGAGGATAGCCCGGCCCCGGCGAGGAGGCTGGGCAATTGTCTGGGAGAGCTTGGTGCTCGAACGGGCTGAGCCGGAGCCAAAGTTGCGAGGGCGCTCGCATCGTAAGGGATGTGTAAGTTTCCGAATGATTCTTGCTTGTGGGAAGTCACGGTGTTGTCGCGGTCGCTGTTCGGGGTGGAGCGGGCATCGATCGCGGCCTTTAGGGATGTCGCAACGAGATCGTCGACGGCGTGGCGGCCTTGGAAGGGCGAAGATTCCTGTCGGGGGTGGCCGGCATGCCGGGCCTGGTTTAGGTCATCATCGTTCTGTCCCAACGCGACGTTGTCGTGGAGGACATGGGCGGCTATGGGAGCCTGTTGGGGGGATGGTTGCTGCTGTCGCTGCTGCTGCTGAGCGTCGACTATCTGGATCCAAGGCAGGAGTATAAAGGCCAAGGCGAGTAGGACCTTGCGCTGCTGAGCGACCAGCCGTCCCTCGCCAGGAGGCCGTCGCAGCATGGTGGAGACGACAACGCGCTGTCGGCTTGTTCGTCCGGTGAAGGATGGATGGTGAACAGTCGCTCAATCGATCACATCAAAACGGACTGAGACGGGCAGGGGCTGTAATCTACTCGGGGCGACAATGGAGGGCCAGCGAATGCTAGGCTAATGACTGGGAAAGAGAACGCTTCCCCGGGAGCTGCTGGAACGGGTCGGCTGAGAATTATGGTAGTGAAAGCAGGGGATCGCGAGGAGTCGGAATTAGTACGAAGTAGAGTAGAACCGTCTAGTCGTCAACGCAAAACCCGATGGTGGGTGTCGAGCCAGCCGAAGAGGTGGATTGTACGGAGACCACTCAGCCGCGATGAACCGACAGGTGCCCCTTCAAGTCGAAACGTGTCGCCAGTAGAATGTCCCCAACGTCGAGTGCATCCACATTAGCTGCTCTGGACAGCGGATGTCTCGACAGCTAGGGCAAGGTAGGTATAGATCCCCCTACAAACAAGGGTGGTATCGTAGGTTGGAAACCGAAGGGGCGGATAGTGAAAGTGCCTAATAAGGCTGTAAGTGCTGTAATGTACGAAGCGATTTCGGGAATTGTGGGTGCGCAACGGACAATGGGAGTACGCGACCCACTGGCGAGGATGGGTTGTGCGAGGATGCTGGTGTTAATGCGGCAACGTTTGGGTGCTGTAGCGAGCAAGTCTAGAAGGTTTACGCTAATAGCGAGCGAGAAGCCCTTAGCGAGTATTGACCGCACTCGGGAACTTGGGCCTTGTGTGCTTGCCTAGTACTAGTATAATCCGTCCGGCTAGGGTCGAAGCTAAAGTAGGTACGGGGCCGGTTATGCGATCGCAGCTTACAGATCCGCGTCAAACCATTGGTATCGACGGGATATAGGTAGGTTTTTGGAAGGAACAAGCGGCTGACGATGATGGCTGGAGGGGACAGGAGGAGGGGGATAAGGACGAAAATGAAAATGAAGATGGCAGTGCTGTTGTTGGCGTCGTACGAAAAGCAGTTGGGGGTAATATGGCAAAATACGCGATTCACTTAGGCAGAAAGAAAAGCATCCTCCAGTACCCCGTGAGTAGTGGTTATACGTATTTTCAGATACATTATTGCATATATGTAGTAGGTACATGTACTACCTCCTAGGTACCTAGGTAATAAATGGGATGGGACGTTTCGGGCACTGGCGAATGTGGCAGTGTGTGGGCAGATACTGGACGACACCCTAGCGTTAGTAGGCACTTATGTATATCGGCGTTCAAGGCTTACATTGCATGTAGCTCCAAGGACTCCCCCTTTATAAGGGTAACAGAGCCACGAGAGGCTTACCGTATATGGGCGCCCCCCCGGGCCTCTTGAGGTGGCTTGGCCTATTGTAACAGAACAGCTTAGAAAGCGAGGTAACGTAGGGTTGCAACGCATGAAAGGCTCGTCTCGATCTTACGATATATGCGTGCCCGGATTTGCATCCTTACCTACCTAGCTAGCTAGAACCATGCTTTTACGATGCATAGGAGGGGTAGCGACGCGGGCTGTAGGTTGATCTTACAATCTCAGATTTCGTTTTATCGGGGGTAACATATCCGGTCGAATGTGGCTAGTGTCCACGTGGCTGGTCGACCGACGATAGGGACGGCATAGGTAGCCAGCAGCTTCAGATGCATGGAGTAGCTGCCAGGCAGGCGACAAAGCGGAACAGAGTAACCGCTCAAACCCAAGTCGCTCTATGGTAGCCGACACAAATCAAGCCCATATCATCTCAACGATACAGTGTTATAGTTACCAATTCAGTCATCTGGTCGCCTCCTTCGACTCAACGTCTCCATGCAATATCTGTCACACAAGTCAGAGCCTGCTGGTTCCTCCCTTAACAACATATGACGTAGAACCGACCTAACCAACCTCTCGGGTCATAATTGGCCTCTACATGTGTATAGAGTAGTTAGTTCGGTAAAGGAAGCCTCCCATCTTGTTCGCGTTGGCTGTGCCTCGCCACCCCCCCTGTTTCATGTAAACGCAAGCACGGCAGAGTTAAAGGGCGCTTTATATCCAATCCCGAGGCAACTGGGCGTCCGTCGCCGCCAACATCCACCTCTGTATGTTGAAGCGCATGATCACAGAAGATCCTGATGACTATATCAGTGCCATATATACCTACAGTAGGAACCACAACCAGGCTATGGTGCTTACACAGTCTCCGGACAGACAGACCAACCACACACAGTGGCTCTTGTATTTTGGTTGATTAGAGGACACAGATATTATTTTTCTCCATAACAAGGTGACGAGGCTGCCTGTATGCCGCCAGGTTGGCTGACGGCTGGTAGTTATCATTTGTGGTGTTGCCTGTTGCTGCCGTAGGATGCGTTTCATGGGACAACGAGCCTTGGCGTTTCGAGTTTCTACGTGCAATTCGTCTTCGTTAGATCGTACAACCCAACCCAAGGACGCAGTCTCGAGGATCGACGGCCAGTTGGAGACTACTGGATCCTATGCCCCTCCATGTCATTAAGCATTCCTTTATTTCTCTAAATAGCGCATGGCAGAACTCGATGTCATTACTCGATGTCAATGACGGCGACGCAGAAGCTCCTGACGGGCAAGTCGATATTTCACGCCGTGGTCTTCATGGTCTGCCGTAAACGCGACGAGTAAGTCGAAATGCTTAGGAGGTCACGGCTGCTGCTCAACTTATCAAGATACGTCGTCGCCATTATTAAACGTATAGGGAAACAGAAATCAAAGCTATCTGAACATCACAATATTCCAATGCCAACTTTGTAACTAAGCACGCTGCCTGCAAACTATCAGAGCCAAACTTGCTAAGTAGAAGGAAAGCATTTGGTAGCGGTAGCTCTCTCTGTAGAGGTAGCGCCTATATAGGCTTGATATAGCATAGTACGCCATCCTCGACGATCAGCTGTCTACGAGACGAGGAATTGCTTAGCACGGCGGCGGCCTTTCATACCGATCAACTTCATCCCCAGCATGGCGCTACGAGAGCTGTAAATTTTTTTTCTAGACAAAAAGGCAAGCCTACAGACTCCTCGCCTGCTGCTCGACCGTCTTATCCGAGTCCTCGCCCGACATCGCGGACGCCGCTCGCGAGAGATACGGCTTCTTGGCCTGTTCGACCTCCACGACCACCGTGGTGACGGTGTCCATCTGGATCCCGTTGCCCGCCATGTAGCCGTATCCGCCCCTCAGCGACTCCTGACTCAGGCTGCCCGGGCCCCCCACCCACTCGCGAGAAGTGCTCTTGTAGTGGCTTCTCCTACTGCCCCAGCCGATCCGCTCACCGATCCTCTCCCATCCAGAACCTCCGTTTTTCCGTCGTCCCCGGGGCTTCCCGCCTTCCGAGGAGGCATTCCGGGCTCCGCCCTGCACCCAGACCATGTTCCCGTACTGCCGGCCGCGTGGCGTCCTCATGAACGCGAACGTGCTGAGACCCGTATCGTCCGAGTCGGCGGGCGCGTTGAATAGGACCGAGTGGCGCGTCGTCGAGAACAATAGCACGTCTAGCCAACCGTTTGACGCTATCAACCCTCCCGCCACGCAGAAATAAGTTATACTAACGTTGACTCGCGCCATCGTCGCGATACGACCCAGGGCCAGGGGTGCCGTGCACGAGACGTATATCAAGGGGTAGATGAGAAATGCGGGGTGCGAATTGGAGGACCGGTGGGCCGGTGAGGGCTTTCCGCCCTGCTGTTGTCCGCCCGACGACGACCTCGGCCGCAGATGATAGAAGATGAGCGAGTAGAGAACAGTAGTTAGGGCGATCGAGAGGAATATCCAGAAATAGTGGAACCATAGACGATAGTTCTCGTACTCGATATTCAGCCAGCACTGCGTCGTCGTTAGTCCCGGCGTGAATCCGGCGAGGTTGTTGTTTGGTACAACGTAGGTCCACTTACCCAGGCCGCGGCGCGAACGTACAACCCTCCAGCATTCTTTCCGTTCTGGGTGGCAAGGACGCCGAGGACACCCATAAAATAGACGAATACCCAGAGAGCCGCCATGACAGAATATAGCAACCTGTAGGACGGCTTCCAACCCTTTACGATGATGAGATATGTATAGGCGGCGATGGCGCTGGTGAAACAGCTCGAGGAGAGATCTCCGTTCGAGACGAACCAGCCTTGCGTCCAGCACGTCCGAGTCCCTACGGTGATCTCGTTATCTCTCACCCACCGCGCGCTGAGCATGAACGCGGTGCCTTGATGCATATCGGCTAGGAGCAGATTAAGGAGCAGGATGAGGAACTGATTCGGCGCCTTCTTCTTCGGGGGCTCCCGGTTCTGTTGTTGCACGTCCCCGGGCCCCTCGCCGCCCGTCAGATTAGGTTGACCACGTCCGAAGTTCTTCTGTGCCAGGCCGAGGGAGAGATCGTTCGACGTCGCGTGATCCTCTTCCGGCTGTTCCTGCGCGCTGGGAGCCTGCAAGTACCATCTCCCCAACCTCACTGCTAGGTAGAGGAACAGAGTGCCTGATGAAACGAAAGACATAGTCCCGAGCACGGAGATGGCGATCAAGCCTTTCCGGTGGAAATCCGGTAAGGGCGAGAGTGTATCGCTGTCCGGCAGCAACTGGCCGAAGCCTTCCGTGTTCGCTGCCATGCTAATCCCTCGACGTCCAGATTATAGAAATGACGGGAGAAGGTGTCGATAGGGTGATGCGGCGCTGATTCGGGGACAACATGAGCCCGGAAGGTTATCCGCGTGACGATACCTGCCGGGATTGATGTGGCTGTGGACTGAGAACGGGGTGAATTGACTGCTGATGGGCCCGTCGCTGAAGAAACATAAGACCGGATGTGAGGCCAGTGCAGGCGAGCTCCTGAAGACGGATCTGCTACATCGCGGCCAAGACGTAGCAAGTCATATTTCCGATCTGAAGACGAGAAAGTGATAGATTTGCAACGGGTCCCGTCCAGACATACAATGGAAACTAAATCTATGCCAAGAAAATCTAACAAGGACAGCGAGCCTGGAGAACCCTGCGAGTCTCTGTTCTTATTACTCTTTATTTGCGAATAAAACCTCTACCGTGAGATTCTTTAGCGGACTAACGGCGAAGTATATACAGGGCACAGGTGGATATTTAGTTCGTTGCCTCCACCGGCCCGCAACGTGCTATAAGCAGCTAGACTGTAGGCTCCTTCCTGGTTTAGAAGTTATATGGAATACACATCTGACACTTTGACCCCGATCGATCCTTGATAGCTTGCGATAGCGGTAAGCACTAGCAGGAGGTCAGGACCTGTTCATTCCCATTCAAATTTGTAGTGGAATCTATGTTGTCAGGGGTATTTAATGTTAGTGGATCCGCCTGACCCAACATTTTCTATATGAAGTTAGAATTCAGAAACGCAGGGAATTTTGAGAGAATATACATCAACAGTTCATTGTCACTTCAAATCCGCAATGACACCCTTGAACTCCATATTATTAACGCGCTTTGAAGCCATACGGAAGCCAGTTACAATGGATTTAGAGGCTCATATTCCTTATATCAAGAAAACAAAGCAATGCAATTATCGCTGGCACAATAGGGCTGGATAAAGCGGTGTTGTACGAGTAGTAAAAAATAGCAGAATAATCGATGATGTTACTTTGCACACAAATTATATGGGAACTGACACTCTAGCCAATTCCAGCATTCGGGGGCTAGATGGAGAGACTAACATTTAAATAGCCCCGAGCACTGTAGATCTGTGTTCGTGACTTTAACCCTTTAGGAAGGTGAACACAAAGATTCTAGAATACCTAGGTACCTACACATGAGGCAAATTCCGAGCCAGTTATTCCCACCACCCCGAATCGTTAATCATACCGCCGCTAAACCCTTCCTGGCAACCCCACCTGAATGACATTTCCCCCACACAAACTAAGCTGTAGCTGCGTCAGGGTTAGTACTTTTGCAAGCCCGTACCTAGTGTAGGTGACCTACCTTTAGAATGCACCCCCTTTTAAGGTCAAACCTTGCGTAATTATCAAGTTTTACAAATAAAATAATAAAGTAATAAAAATAATTATAAATATAAAAATTAAAATATTATAATCTAAATATAATAAATATTTAAATAATATAGTTATTATATTTAAATTTAATTTAAAAAATTAAAAAATCTTAATATTTTTAAAAGGTAATATTATAATAATATTTAAATAAAAAATGTTAAAAAAATAAAGAAAATGCGTAAAAGTAATATAAATTATAATAAAGATTATAATTCAAAGTATTATAAATAAAGCTAACTTTAAAATTTTATATTTAATTTAATTTATATATTATTTATTATTTGTTAATATTACTATCAAACCTTAATTCTAAATATAATAATTAATATTAAATCTTTTTAAGTTAAAATGTTATATTATTTTATATATATATATATATAATTTTTATTTAAATTATTTAAATCATTATAATATATTTAAAATTTAAAATTTATATACGATAGTAAATAGTTTTATTACATATTTTTTATAACTTTTTAAGATATAATTTTAAATCTAGTATAAAGATTTTTAAGTTTTTTTTATAATTCTTTTTTAAAAAATGGTACATTTTAAAAGTAGGTTACTTACATTAGGTACGGGCTTGCAAAAGTACCAACCTTGACGCAGCTACAGCTTAGTTTGTATGAGAGAGATGACATTCAGGCGGGGTTGCCAGGAAGGGTTTAGCGGCGGTATGATTAACGATTCGGGGTGGTGGGAATAATTGGCTCGGCAAATTCGACGTGCCCGCACTATGTGGGGCATGATATTAGTAGGGTACATGTACAGAGCCAATATGGCAGTACCTAAGTAGTCAGGTTGTCATCAAAAATTTTGACACACTAAAGCCACACCACAACACCCCATTGAATTCAATTAAATCTAGAAAATCAATCCAATTAATTAAAATTAAGCTATATATATCATTTAGTTACCTGTTGAAACGGCTTTTTAATTGAACTACATTACGAAGGTGCGAAGGCATAGATATAACCCGTTCGTCTATAGTTTCCTGCTGGGTATGTCTAGGTGGTGTGTCAATCTTGTTGATAACAACCTGGTAGCCTTGGACCTCGATGCCACGTGGGTTCGGGAAGCGTTGGCGATTACTAGGGCAGTTTAGGGCTTGATCTCATTACCTAAACAAAGATTGGAAGACGTTACGCCACACGAACCTTGGCATGGGGGTTCATCCTGTCCGCCAGCATAACCACTGAAACCATCCATAACCAGCGACCCGAGGCAGGGACATGGGGGCCAACAAAAGCAAGCATGAAACTATTGTTACGGCGTCGATGCTACTACCCAGGCTACCTGGTATTCGGTTGATGCAGCTCCTTATGAAGAGGTATCCTTGGCGCCCCGTTGGATCCTTGCCGCTATTTGATTTGCCCGCAGAGCAGCGTTTCCGTTGCCCAGACCTCAGTTCTAAAGACTAGGTATTGCAGAATCGGTCGCGTTAATCTAATGGGAGCTACAGTACCAGGTTGGGCCCCCCCCCTTCGTTCTTTACTTCCTTTTCCGACTCATGCGGGTCATATAATTCCTGGCTCGTTGGCGTCGCTAGCCATCCCGCCCGATTGGTGCCGACCGTTTGATGGCGAATGCTCTCAGCCGCGATCAATGACGCCATGATGTTTTATATAACATCGATTCGCGACAGATATTGGCATTATAACAAACCGAATGAACAAACGTTCGGCTTCAAAAAGACCCCTCCCGTACCAGGCGCCCCGCTCCAGATCTCCTAACAACATAGACATAGTAGATACATAGAGGATTTATCCTTAACGCGGAGTTATTCCGCCAGTTTGGGATCGTAATCGTTGCATTTCAGCTTTCCAGGATCCAATCCTTCGTGCCCCACTCAGCTCGTCCGTGCCTAGATTACCAGCCTGAGAACCTCTTCTCAGGGCGAAAATTAACATCCCTGCCGAGTACACTGCTATATTATATCTAGGGCTATTTTTATACGAATGGTTTTATTTATAAGAAATGTTTATTTATATATAAATAATATTTAACTTTGATCTATCAATGCTTTGATAGATAGTTATTATGCGAAATCTTTTTAAAATTATTAATTTACCAGTTTTAAATATTAAACTAATTTTAAAAATAATATAACTATTGTAATTAATTATTATACTAATTAAACTCCTTTTGATATAATGTTTACATTAGCTGTAAAACTTATAATATAAAAACGAACCATGTTTTAAAATTATATATTAAGCGATATTTAATATTTATATTATATATATCAATATTTAAAATACGCTTTTTAGAAATACAAGCTTTTCGTATAGTTTGTACTATATTTTTTAACAATTTAACTGCAATTAAGAAACTTCTAATATTAACAATAGAATTATTTTATAAATATATAAAAATAAAATTAACGTTTTATACAAGCTTATCGAATATATAAGTTCGTCGAATACTTTTTAGCATTCCATATTAACAAATTCAAATTAATCAACTATAACGGAATAAATCAATTTAAACTAATCCGATTTTTCGTCGTTAAACGTATTTATAACTTCTTTAGAAATACGCGCATTATATCCGGGCTTATCGCAAACGCTACATTTCTGTTCTTTCGTTTTAACCTTTTTATAACGATTACTTTTAGTCGCTATTAGCTGGGATTTTTCACCACCCTTTTCTTTTTCGGCTAAAAAAAATATCTCGTTTATATAGTAAATATTTCTCTTTTTAAAAACATTTATTTTTGGATTTTTAGCATTTATTACGAAAATAATTTGTTTTGGGTAATTTAACGGTTTCTTTTTTAAAAAGAACGTTTTTATATAAAAATATTAAGTTATTTTTTATTAAAAGATTAACTGATATAACCATTTTTATCGGCAAGCTCCCCTGGTAATTTCTAATCTTTTTCTGTAAGTATTATTTTTATCTTTTTGTTTTTTGTATATTTCGAAAAATCTTCGACGATAGAGAAAAAAAGGAACCGGCCGAAGTAAACGGCAAAACAGTCGGCGTAAGAATAACTAAAGAAATTTCCAAATTGGAAAAAACGTTATTAAATCAAATGAAACAAATCCAGCTTTAGCAAAACCGGACTTAATATTATCGGACGTTATATCAACTTTAACGCGTTGTAAAAACCGGCGAGAAAATCTTTTTTCGTAATGTAAATATAATAACGTTATATTAAATCTTTAATATAAAACGTATAAACGCACTTTAAAACGGAAAAACAAAATATGTCAAAAAATTAAACCCGAACACAAAAATTAAAAAAGCATACAAAACATAATAATATCGTTATTCGTATTATATTTTTCGAATTCGATTAAATAGTAACTTTCGTAGCCGTTAAAAATAAAAAAAATCTTTTTTTTTCGTGCGCGTTCGAATATATTTATTAAAATACTAGATTTATTTTAAATCAAATTCGTTTATTATCTAACCATTATAACTAATACCAATCTTCTAATTAATTAATAATAAATTATCGCGATATTAAGATTTAAAATAAGTTTTTTCCGTTAAAATAATAAATAATAGTATAATCTAACCTTGCGAATTAACAACCTATCTAACTGTAACCTATTTCTATTTACCTTATTACACTTATTTAGGTTTTTTGCGTTTTTCGACATTTATAACTACCATATCGTATATTATTAAAGGCTTTATTAAAAAATCTATTTCGTCGAAATTATAAATATCCTTTTTTAAAATACTATATTTTGCAATTATAATCCGAACATATTCGAACCACTTACGAAATACTTTCGGATTTTCGTATAATACCTTTTAATAATCGATTTTTCGATTTAAACGCGTTTTAATTTTTTTTTTACCGTCGAACAAAATTCAACGCCCAGTTAACTTCGACGCGTATCGTAACGCGTTAGGTAAGCAGTAAATTCGCTATATTTTCAACATATTAAAGCCGGATAAAAATCGTTCGCGCATTTAGGTTAAGGATTCGGTCGACGATCGATTTCTCTTCGGTCGGCGTCAATTTTCGCAAATGCGGAATAATGTCGGTTCGGAAAGGTTTGCTGTAAATTCGGTTCTCGATCGTAGATAGAAGGACGTTATATATAAAATCAAGCCGTTTAAAACTAAGTTTCAGGTTTTTTTCTTTTAATCTAAACGGCTAAGTTCATTCTCGATTCTTTTATAAGGCGTTGCATAATATTGGTGTTAAAAAATAGATAATAAAAGATAAATAGTTAGAATACTAAAAAAGTATCCAACGAGCTTGTATGTTCGACGAGCTTGTATAAAACATTAAATACTTATATTATTTTTATTTTAACTATTATATATCCATTATCTTTAATCGTTATTAGTTAAGATTTTCTTTTATTATATTTTATATATTATATATTATAAATTAAATTCAACTATTAATTTTTATTAAAAGTTAAAAATACTATAATTATATAAATTTAAATATTTTTATTTTCTATTAATTAAAAAATTAAAAATAATAAAACTATTTATTACTACGATATTAAACTTACTTTTACATAGACCCGATTCGTACTATAATATTTATACACTGTCATGTACCAGTGGGTTACGCTAGCAGCCACGCTACTCAAATTAGATTTAGCTCGTACATGGGTTAACCGCAGGTACATGCGAAAAAGTTGCAGTCCTTTTGCAGCCCTTATTCCAAGGTACCTACCTAGGCTGTTACTAAGTGGGCCTCCTAGCTATTATAACTGACAGTGTGATAAGACTTACCCACAACACCACAGTACTCGGCTGTCACCGAGGAGGACGCCCTGATACCTTGCATTAAGCCGGGCTCCCTTGTATTAGCGCATACTTATGGGTGCCAACTACGCATAAAGTGGGTTTCAGGTGCACGGAGTGTCAGACTGCCTCGTAGACCCCGGCCTCACCGGACTGATCAGAGATTACGAACTCTCGGGGGTTCTTGCAAGTTAGTGGCATATAAGCACAATATATCTTAAACATCCCCTTGTTTGATTGGCTGATGTATTGGATTATATCACGGCGCACCAAATTTTCTAGGTAAGCTACATAGGACGTCAAGGGTACTGACGTCAATTGAGGCCATCACGTAACAGAAACCCCTACGAATGCCAACCCTTGACCCATCGCGCCCGAATCAGAAGCTACAGCGCGGATACTCACCCTTTGTATCACCCTCTAATAAATCGCATGCCAGAAACACAAAACAGCTTCTAACAATCGTACCTGCCGTCCGGAAAATACCGGGCTTGTGTGCCACTAACCCTGAGAGCTGCAGTCGACACGTTGTCTATTGTAGGAGGGGCCCCCACTACGCTACTGGATAGAACTTTCAATTCTACGATGCTTGTAACGACGGCCATACGGGTGGCAGATAAATTGCAACGCCAAGCCCCCTACAACCTCTTTAACCCTTAACAACCGCCACAATTATCATTCATTACCATTTAAAGCCTTTATAGGATTACAATTCCTTAACTCGTATTACAGTTAAAAGGCCGTAATCTTTTGCGGTTTAAATAACAGCTTCCAAATTATATATCTGAATTTTTTTCAAATATTTTACCTGGAGATTTACCAAAATACCAGGCGCTTAATACCATGAGATATCTGTTGGAATGGTGCTAAATGCCACTTAAGGTAGGGTTGCAATTTATCTGCCACCATCCTGGACGGCATTCATAGCAATAGTTAATCGGACCGTAAGTAACTGAATATCATATTACCATGAAAAGGTTTGCGTCTATATCGGTTCTATACGGGCCCAACAAATCTTTTAGCAAAGTCTCGGCTGAATGATAATGCCCATCCTACAATAAAGCAAGGGATCGAGTGTATTACGGGCCACGACCTGTTCTTTACTAAGTACACAATCGAAACTCAGTCATCGCCCACGGCGACGCCTTGATCCGCCGCCCTCAGCCAACCATCTAGGGATTTAGCGTGTACAGTACACTAGATAAATTCTCGCGGCCGCGACGACATAAGTCACCGTTTATGCAATACGAATCGCTACCAAGTATGAGCAGGCGGCGTCGTTCGGGTCGAATTTTAACCTATAAGTGGCAGAAAGCTGCATGCTCCGTAGCGGCGAAGGTCTACCGAACGCGGCCTTAGCCGGCCGAGCTAAATGGCGAATCTTGAGAGGTCTCTTTGCCGTTCTTGGTCACTGGATCGAAGCTGGATCATATCAGATTTTATTAACGCCAAGGATGATAGATCCCGGCAGAGGACGAGCACCTTGATGTTAGGGATTACGACGACTGTCCGGGTAGCCGAAGGGCCAAGGCTAATTAGCCGATCTTGATCTGATCCAAGAGAGCTGCTTGATTCTGAACCTACTAGTACTGTGTATATACCCCGGGCCAATGTATAGCTTTAAGATTCTGTATATGGGATGGTGTAGGCAAGCTGTGGAGGTTCGAAATCGCTGTGGTTTTTAGTTACTTTGTGGACAGGTCACATGACCTATTTGCAATTATTAGGCTTGACCGATCCTACCAGATGGATTCTCAATTCAACATCATCGTTCCTTTAACCTATGCAATTGTGCTCGCCTATAACCCCTTTACATACTACGCACAAGGGAAGCCGGCATTAAAGAAATGAGGATAGGGAATAATAAGTATGCAGGTAGCTATGAAGGCTTGTGTACACAGTTCATGAAAAAGTGAGCTTTCATAAAGGTGGGGGTTGTAAGATCGGTTATCTCTTTCCCCTGGCCAATCTGTCCGCCCGTACCAGATCAGTGGTTCGGTGAAATAGCTAGTAATAGTTAGTCAATGGGGTTGACGTGAATGGCTCAGCATTTTGGTGTCTCCAATCTGTCGTCGCTTACGGCCCATGCGATATCGATCCGCATGTTCGTGGTTGTAATTCACCGTAACCCGAGTCGAACGCTTGGTATATGCGCCCGGTCGTCATAATCTCTTCAGGAAACTTCGTGTAGGGTGTAGACGCACCTGATAGTGTTCCAAGTCATTGCGCATTTCTACCACCCCGCGATGTAATAAGGGTTACCGAGCCGAGAGGGACTGCAGAGTTGGACCTCTTCGCATGGCAATACGAAGGCATCCGTTACGACCCTTAAAGGTTAGCCGCCGCTGTTGACTACTACATTGCCGGGGGTGCTTCGTTCTTGAATGTGCGCTGCGAGGTAGCGTACAAGTGCGTCGTAGACCCATCCCTGAATAGTTGGAGAACCTGGGCTGGATAGCGAATAGCGGAGCGTTGTGTTTGGAGTGCGGTTGTCGAAGCAGGCTATTTGACGCATGCTGAATCTGGCCGCCGGCCATCGCCATTTTCGTGATGTTGCGTATTGTTCTCCTCGCATTCTATGCCTAAACTCCGCGGACCCTTAGCGTCTTCTACGTGTTCTTCTGCGTCCCCTCCCTCAGCCAACTCTTGATTACGCTTCGGTTACAAGCCCTTCTGAACACGCATCAAGCCCACCGCCTCAGGCCGCTGCAGATCTTGTCGAATGAAGTTCCTCGAGTCCGTTTTTATGAACATAGGAGCCTTCCAACCGCAGACTCGGGCATTTGGCATCAGCTCTCCTGTCATCCGAGCGTGCCGGCCATACGATCCCTGGTCTCTGCTGGCTGGCTATAGACAAGGTACTCTGAGGTACATTGAAGAATCTGGTCCACCGTTCCGCATGTTTCCGGGTAGTCTCGGCGTTGTCCGTGGTGAAACCTGTTGCTCCGGCGGAAGTGTTCGAGTGGGCCTTGCGAGGGGACAACCGCGAAGGACATGCCACTTAATGCACTCACATCTTCGCTCCTCGGTGTCTGCGAGACGGGAGGAAACATAACTGGTATAAGACGAGTGTGAACCGGCGGAAGGTGCGCTGCAGGGCGAGCGCTTCGGTCTAGGGGCGGAAAAGGAGTGGCATTGCGGACCGACAGTTAGAAAGCTCCTGGCAGGATGTCACCTGCAGATGAGGGCGGTGATGCATCCGCCATCGAGGCCGCTCTTTTTTAGGCTCACTGAGCTGTGCCACACTGTCAGATTTGTCCCGACTAACATTATGGCGCAAGCGCCGGGAACTCGCTGGCACGGTGCCATTCCCACATCTTCATATGCCGCCTGCAGGTAACACTTACCCTCCAGGTTCCATTGTGTCCTCAGGTATATGACTAGTAACCTCTCGGCTACCTAGCTCCATACAGCAAGTACCAATTACGTGCAATCCCCGTTACTGGTCATGATATTGTGAACAAATCGCTTACAGCCAGCTATCTGGGTATCCCACGCGCAAACGACTGGCGCAACTGTAGTCTCTTCCTGTCACAGCAATAGGGAAGCTGGGACTGACTGATGACCTACTTGCTCGGGGCGTGGACGAGCTGTGTATTCGCTATCGAGGAGTGAAAAGAGCGACCGCCACCGGGGCAAAAAGTTTGCACTCAGAGACGTCGGGACCACTGGGCAGAGCCACATTAAAATTACTAGGACCTCCGGTTCGTCAAGTACAAGATGTAAAATGATAGGCAACACCTGTTAGCTACAACTGCGGAAGAGAAGATGTGCTGTCAACATATTAACTAGGCTTGCAGATGAACGCACTCGAGCACTGGTATTTCCAAAGAACAAGCTGGATGGGCGAAGCTCCTAGACGGGTAGTCCTCATTTGAAGCCGTGCGATATTAAGATAGCATGACTATCATCACTTGCTTACCGAGTGTGACACCGTGTTTGCATACCTCTGGCGAGGAGTTCGATCCGGGACGTCATGAACGGGAGCTACAGTAATGCGCCAAAAAAAATTCCGTGCACCCGTACCAAGAAAATCCGTACGTTAATGCACGGATGTTTTTGGCGCATTAGTGTGTACCTATTCAGATAAAGGGGAATATCCCCAGGTAGCCGCAGCCGCCACCTAATTCTTCAACTTGACTTTCGTTTTCAACGTCGATCAGTAAGTATGACCTGCCTGACACGAGACCAGTAGGCGAGGTCGTTAAGTGAGGTACTGTACTTGCCTCGCTGATGTAGAGTCCAACAGGCAAGTACCCCGCATACCCACTTCGGCACTACCCGACAAGGCGGCAGCGGCAGTTACAGCCTTTTTAGGCGGATCCTGACCAAGATGCGATATGATTGGCTATTAGCCGCGAACTCCCGTACCTTGCCCTCCTCAAGGTCGTGGTCAGTACTTCATAGGATGAACAAAAGACAAAGAGGTCGTCCGGGTGGGAACGGTCGCCGATGCTTTTAACTCAGGTATCTGTCAAGTGTACCGACTCTATGGATGGCGATCATATTAGATGCCGAAGGGTCACCTAAGCCCTTGTGTATGTAGTAGAGAGATACGCCTTTTATCTTGCTGGCCGTAACTTCGTACATATGTGCCTTAAACCCAGCCTCGCACCACGTGCACTTATTTCCCCCTCCTCTCTTTTTTGGGCACTTACAGTACAAGGTACAGTACGTACCAATATGTCCGACTGCCCATTCTGCATGCGGAGCTCGTTCTTCCAGCCTCACCATTCCTACTACCGGTCAATCAGGTAGGTATTCCCTTACCTCAGGTCATCTTGATCTTTTTATTGCTAAGACCACAATCATTTTCCCTATCAAACGCCATATTCGGTACGTAAGGTACTGCGACTGCTATATGAATTCTACTTCTGGGGTGTCCAACTTACCCCAGCTGCCCTGCCACTGCTGCTGGCCCCGGTGAACATATCTGGACGTCAACGGGTTGTCTGGAGCGCACATCGACCGTTCACCTTGGAAGCTTCTTATGCGCATCCTAGCCATCGCAACAACTGCTTCAAAGTCTAGGTACCTACGTCTCTACCTTAGGCACAACATATGGTGCCTGTGTTACATGTGCCTGCCTACCTAGGTGAGTTGGATGATAAATGTGGTTGCCGGCAGCTGGTACAGCTACTGTGGCGCGTATTGCTTCCCCGTTACAGTACCTTGGCCCCGCGTTGCTGCCCTGCCTTCCACGTTGCCCGCCTTACTTTTACCATTACCAGCTCACGCAACAGCTAGCATACATACGAAAACACGGTATACAGCAGCACTTCTCCCGGCCCCAAAGCGGATACCGACCACATACGTACATGCGGGATAATCGCAAGTAGTATAGCAATTTGAGATTCATCCGTCCGGATTTTCAGTATTGATCAGACGGAAAGAATAAAGGTATGTAGCACGCATGTGTATTCCTCGCTCGATAAGGTTATATATCGGCTTTCTCCCCTTTTTTGGACGTCGGTTTAGGATTCTATAGAGCAAGCAGGAGTGGGTTGCGGCGCTTAGGCTGGCTTGGTTGGCCGGATTGGCCCCGGTTGTTTCGCGCCGAATTCAAAATATCGACCTATTACCAACGTCCCCTGTTTTGACGACTGTCATATCCTACCTACGCTCAGATCTGCTACCGTTAGCCTCATTTTCCGGCGTCTTCTACACTCACTGATGTTCTGCTAATCCGTAAATTGTTCCTTAAAGGCCGGGCCAGCAAGGCATGCTATCATAAGGTTAACCGTTCTAATAACGTCTCTAAGCGATACTCACGTCCTCCCGCCAACCGTTGACCCTCCCACACATCATCGCGGCCAAGCCGCATTCGGTAACCTCCTCAAGCGCCTATAGCCGGAACACGCCCAAATACATCCGCGACAGATACACCTTCTCTAACACGCCGATGCTATGCTCTGAACTCTGACAAGTTGATCGTATCACAGATCGCTCTTTGTGGACGACATCCCTTATCCCTCCCGCACCGGTTGATGGTGCGATTCTCTTGAGACAGACCACCGAGGTAGCAACCGAAGTAACCAAGTCCACATAACTTGTTCCGCGCCATTGCGACGCCGTATTGGCTGCGTCCGTTTCGACCTTTTGATCTTTATTTGACCTAACCGAGATACGCGCTGCCACCATGACGACGCCTTGTATGTCCCCCCCCGTATGGCTTGAATTTATGCTGCGACGTGTCGCGCGGTTACTGTCACTTGCGCTCTCCACGCGTTTCGAACCTCGTGTGCCTGACTCTTCCGAATAGTGACTCCGGAGGAGGAGAGCCAGTACACAAAAATCATCGATGGCATCCTCGCGACTGTCGACTTGGAGACTGTGACGCGTAAAAAGATTCGCATGGGCCTCGAAGCCGCCCTGGGCGGCAAGGACCTCACCGACCAAAAAGTAAGTTTGTTCTCTCGTTCGAACCGGCTGCCGTGTCTGGCGGGACAGGTTCATCCTTGTTGCAGAATCTTCGCAGGGGCTGGCTGACCATCGCCTTGGCAGAATGCAATCAAGACTCTTATCGAGGAGCGTTTCGACGCCTATTCGTCTACCGCTGCACCCTCTGCCTCCGAAGTAGCGGTGGCTCAACCCCCGTCCCCACGCCCTTCTCCCAAACGGCAGGTCAATGGCCATCACGACGAAGAGGTAAGCGCCGATGCCGACGGCGACGAGATCGAGGTATCGGTCCAGCCGCCCAAGAAGAAGCAACGCAAGGAAAAGAGCGAAGACACCGAGGATGCCGACGCCAAGCTGGCGGCGCTCCTTCAGGCGCAGGAGAATTCGCGAACGCGAGCGACACGTGGAGGAGGGCCGAAGCCTAAGGCGGCCCCAAAAAAGAAGAAGGACACGCCCCGGAAGAAGAGCGCCAAGAAGGTCCGACCCGAGGACGACAGCGACTTGGAGGACGAAGACGGGGCGGAAAAGAAGCCGCGGAAAGCCGGCGGAGGTTTCCAAAAGCCCTTCAACCTCAGCTACTCGCTAGCCGAGCTCTGTGGTGAGCCTCAGGTAAGACGAAGCCCCTTGCCCCCTCCGCCGACATTAGTATTCGTCATAACTATTCTGTGCCTCGGAACGAACTCCTCCCTTTTTGGCATATATCCGTCTAACCTGCACGCAGCTGTCGAGGCCGCAGGTAGTGAAGAAGTTGTGGGAGCATATCAAGGCGAACGACCTTCAGGATCCAAACGACAAGCGGCAAATACGATGCGATGAGAAGATGCAGGCCGTGTTCAAGCAGGCTAGAGTGGACATGTTTCAGATGAACAAGCTCGTGGGCAACCATCTCTATCCGGTGGACGAGGAGTAACGGGGGGTCTTCAGGGACTGCGGAGCCTTCAGCTCTGAGGCGGCGGGGCATGCCGCTGTGGATGATGACGCCCTGAGGGGGAAAATGCGGCAAGGGTGCCTGTTGATCGGTTCCCTCGGAGGATAGGACGCCATGTCCGTGGCGACTTCACGGGGATCACGGGCAAATGCGGTTTGCCATCAGGTTTTCTTATGGGGGACCAGTCCTGATTTATCTATCAACGGGGCCCGTCCGCATGTTATACTTGGTATTCGCTTTGGAGGTCGTGAAGGTCGATTATCCTTGGAGGGCGTCTCCACGAGACGAAAAGCTCTCGAGACGCTCTAACGGAGAATGGCTCGATGGTTGCTACAGACTTACGTACATACGTCTAGCAAAGTACAGAGGATGGCCCTGATGCATATAGGTACTACTACCGCTGCGTCCGAATGGACGTATCCGGCTTGGGAGGGCCTCTGCAATTCACTAGCATCGATCCGGATTTCCCATGTTGATTTGGTGAATAATGCTTAGGGGAGAATTTGAAAGGTCGCAGTTATTAGATACTGCCGGCAAGGACCGTATGCCCATTTAGGTCGAGGGCTTGTACATGGCCTGACCATCGACCACGCTGCCCCTTGGGTTGGCTTTCATGGAGTGGTTAATGAGTAGGTCCACAAGCAGCAAGTGCTTGAATTGAATTTGGAGGTCAGGGTGCCTGTCCCCTAATGGCAATCTCCAGATATAACATCTCGCCTCCGCTCATCAATAATACTGGTCCAGCCTAGACTGCTATTTACCTACGTAAGCTGTGTTGAGGTAATATCAAGACAAGACAACCTACGTACCTACCCCGTCAACCTCGGGACGGTGTGTTGGGTTCTCATCCTCCAGCGATATAGATTAAATGCTTAAGGATAAACTTACCGTAAGAATGATCTTGGGTTCAGGTTTGTCATTGCATGATTCAGTAGGAACCCGGAATCAATTGGCTGGAGTTCGGCAGCATGCACCCAGCTCAATCGCGCCCTACTGGGTGTCAGAGACAAGGCAGGCTCGTCACTTGATCAGCAAGGTGTGTCTATCACTGCTGGCAACATTGTATGCCAACGTGGACGTTCAAAATCCCTAAAGGTAATCCCCGAGGACCCTCTCAGACACCAGGAGCTCTGTGCCGGGGTCAGGGGCAAATGCATAATCCCCTTTCGCAGCCCCGCCAAGAGCGCCCAAGCCCTGGACGAGACATTCCGTTTCGTTATCCTCGACCGCGATTCAGGGGTTCACCGCCGCACAACGGAGGGCCTCAATACTCACTGGCATTTTCACCACCATTCCCGACTTGGAAACGCGGAGATACTTCACACCGGGGGAAAATCCGGTCTTTGTCGGGTTCGAGCTACGATTGTACACAACATATGGAGAAGGGCTGGGACGGGCTGCCCGAGAATATGCTGTTATACGTACGGTACAAAGGCCGGCGAATTGGGTCGCTCAACCCCGTCCACGCCGACAGAGAATTTCGCTTGGGATTCATGGCTCCAAGCACCAAAACTGAAGCAGGCGGGACGTTTCGGCCGGCACACTGTTGCTTTCTCGATGATACTGTTGTTGGCGGTAGGCTAGTCACTCCGCGATCTCGGATTTTGGTAGTCGTCAGCGGCTGTCTACGAGAAGCGTTCGAGCGTTGGCGGAGTCGCAATCAGCACTCGAATTCTCCTGTTCATGATCTTGTTGCTCTGATTCGGCGAGATATCATTCCATATGTCTCGGCAGACTTCCTTCGGCCCGAAGTTGAAAGAGCGTGGCATAAAGTGTAAGGGTGCCTTACAAACATAAAGCTTTATCAGCAATGCCCTATATATTTTCTTACTTAGAGCTATGGGAAGTTCAAGCCTTGCTTCCGTTACTCTCCGGCAGTGTAACTATCCTATTATATTTCTTTGTCGTTAGGTGCCTGTGTCGTCGTAGAGGTCAAACCCCAGTTCGACTCACTCTTCTTGATACAGAGACGGAACAGCGCATTTTCCTGAACTAACGGCGAGAACAGCAAGCATATTTATTATGGACAGTCAGTAGTAACGAATGTTTTGTTACCAATTAAGCTCTTTCTCGCCCGGCGTTAGTTTAAAGCGAAGTAATGTGAGCTCTCGGGAAAAGCCCTCTTATCCTTCTCAAGGACCTGAGGTGCCGATCCTACCTGGAACACGAAATGCCGTCGTCGTACAGCCCACATTCGATGTACTATGTAGCAGTAGGAGAGTGCTTACCATGCTTACATAAGGATGTGGCGAGCATTCGGCCCCCCGTGTTTTAAGTGGGGCTACCCTCAGATTGTGTGGCTGTGCGGTTTA
Organism: Monosporascus sp. 5C6A; assembly: GCA_004155035.1. Lineage (NCBI taxonomy): Eukaryota > Fungi > Ascomycota > Sordariomycetes > Xylariales > Monosporascus > Monosporascus sp. 5C6A. The sequence goes on along the minus strand of QJOB01000188.1, from coordinate 54,014 downwards.
GCTCCATGGGATTTGGGAGTCACAGGCCGAATGCGTGTCATCACCATTCGGCTGCGATGCTTTGATTGAATTGGATATGTTGTCGATGAGCCCAACTGGGAGGATTGCTATACAAACAGATATCACCTCCCACCAATTTCGCACCGTTGTTATCCTTGTATACCTTCTCATTTATCCCCCCCCCCCAAAAAAAAAATTCTGCCCTAATAAACCGTCGGAACCGTCTGCATTTCCCGTCCCGCTACTAGTACCACTCATAACACAAACGGAACTCGTTTGCGCAAGCCACCGCGGGTGAACTCGGCCTATATCTAGACCAAAGCGAGGGGGGAATCAGCGGCTTCCCATATCGACTGCCGCATTGCTTGTCGCATTACCTGGTATCTCGTCCAGACGCACCAACGACATCTACTCCTAGGAGCACCTGGGGACCCGAGCCCCTGTAATGGCATCGTCGACTGCGGGCGATGCCTTGAACGGTGGAGGGCCTAACGTTACATCGTCTGGTTCTGGTCGAGGACGGGGCGACGGTAGCGCAAGAGGACGAGGCAGAGGACGTGGCCGAGGGCAAGGGAACGCTCGCGGTGGAACATCTGGAAGATCGCAACGGGGAAGGGGTAGGGGTGGAAGCAACGCAGGTCCTACCACGCCCCTTGTCGAGCAGGCAGCTGCAGTCCTCCCCCAACCTGCTGGTATGTCACCGGAAACGCAACTGAAAACTGCTGGTGTTCAGAAAGCAACGACGACCGCTGCCGAAGACGACGGCGTAGAGGCCGAAGTCTGTTTCATATGTGCCAGTCCCGTCGTCCACCAGGCCGTTACCCCTTGCAACCATAGGACGTGCCATATCTGCGCCCTGCGCATGAGAGCTCTTTATAAGAATAAAGAATGCGCTCATTGCCGAGTACGTCATCGCGGATCTCAACCCCTGCCTGGAACCCTAGCTCTTCTATTGCTTCGAGCTAACATATCTTCTAGACAGCCGCACCGTATGTCGTCTTCACCGATGACGCCGCTAAGCGGTACCAGGAATACACCGACGCGGATATCTCGAGCAGAGACGAAAACATCGGCATCAGATATGCGAACGAAGACATAGTGGGGGATACTGTTCTCCTCCTTCGATACAATTGCCCGGATAAATCGTGCGACTTCGCCGGGCTTGGCTGGCCTGATCTGCACCGTCACGTCCGCAGCACCCACCACAAGAAGATGTGCGATCTGTGTACGAGGAATAAGAAGGTGTTTACCCACGAGCACGACCTCTTCACTGATAAAGAGCTGGAGAAGCACATGGACCGTGGCGATGATCGGCCGGGTGCTGCTGACCAGACCGGCTTCAAGGGCCATCCCAAGTGCGATTTCTGCCGCCAGCGATTCTACGACGACGACAAGCTGTACGAACACCTCAGGGAACGGCACGAGCGCTGCTTTCTATGCGATAGGCAGGACCCGAGGCGGCCGCACTACTACCTCAACTACGACTCGTTAGAAGAGCACTTTCGAAAAGACCACTATCTATGTCCCGATCGTGAGTGCATGGAAAAGAAATTCGTCGTGTTCGGGTCTGAGGTGGACTTGAAAGCGCACCAGCTAAGCGAGCATGCCGGCTCGCTCTCAAAGGACATAAGGCGAGACGCGCGCTTAGTGAATATGTCTGAATTTGACTTTCGGCCGTCCTATCAGCAACAGAGACGGGGTGGTGCAGGCAGGGGGAGGAACCGCGACGGAGAAGCGGGGAGTTCTAGGGAAGGACGTGGGAGGGGCCGCGATCCAAACGCCGAACCGCTTCCTGTGAGCTCGGCACAGCCGCTCCGAAGGGATGAACTGGCGTTCCAGAGACAGATGGCCATACACTCGTCGCAGTCCGTTTCAAATCGGACTTTTGGCGGCCAGCTAACATCCAACACCCCCGCAGCAGCACGGCCGCCGGAATCGTCGGATCGACGTGCTGCCGGATCTACGACGGCGAGCCCTGCAGTGGCAGCCGCTCCACCGACAGGCGAGATGGAGGGATTAAGCCTAACCGACGCCAGTCTCTCCCCGGAAGACCGCGCCCGTCTGGTGCGCCATTCGGCAGTCGTCGAACGTGCCTCCAACTTACTACAGAATGATCGCACCAAGGTAGATGCCTTCAGATCTCATATCTCTTCCTACCGCCAGGGCAAGGTCACGGCCGCGGCCCTAGTAGATGCCTTCTTTTCTCTCTTTTCGGAAACGTCCTCTACGGCCCTCGGGACGCTTATCCGCGAAGTTGCAGACCTCTTTGAGGAAACGGATAAGGCCGACGGACTGCGCAAGGCGTGGAATGATTGGCGTGCCATCAACGAGGATTATCCGACGCTCCCCGGACTCAGCGGCATGCGTGGCGCCACAACTGCTAGCAGCGGGTGGGCGTCGGCCGCCGCCGGGTCTCCCGTCGCCAATGCAACCGCGCCCAGCCAGAGACATACCACTAGGGTCCTCAAGCTGAAGAACTCCACCCAGCAATCGCGGCGATCTAGTGTGGACCAATCGGGGACGTGGGTCCCGGCAAGCAGTAGCTCCGGACCTTCGCGGCCGCCTCCAGCAGCCTCGTTGTTTCCTGGTCTGCCTCCGAGTAGCGGCAGCAGCAGTAGAAACAATAACAGTAACAGCGCATCGCGTCCGCCATCGGCGGCTCTCTGGGGAGCTAGTGGCGGAAGCTCGAGCCAAGCACGCCCGGCAAAGCCGGCGGCCAGCCGCGAGGATGCCTTCCCGGCCCTCCCTGCGGCGCCCAAGCCCACCACGTCGATACTCGGTTACGGATCGGGCAACTTGCGGCGAGATCTGGGCGGGTCCAGGGACACCGGATTCTCGTGGCGCGGATCAAGTGCGCAGGCTGCCGGTGCGGCGGACGATGATGGTGCCGCTGACAACAATGACGGGGGTGCAGGGAAGGGGAAGAAGGGAAACAAGGGCAGGAAAAAGGTGCTCGTGCAGTGGGGCTGAACGCTGTTCTGCTTATCAGCGTTGGTACAGCTGGAGCGACTAGCTGATCGTCTGGAAGATGGATGTGCCCACGCTGATCTGAGTACAATCTGATTTGACCAAGAAGCGGTCTCGGCGTAGCGTTTAGAGCACCGTAGCGGCGTGTTGCTACTCAACTTTGCTGGTAAAGCACTCTGCCCCTTGTGGCTGCTTAGTTCTCGGTCCAAGAGGCCCCCTTTCGATAAAGAGAGTTAGGAAAGTACCCGCATCAGCCCTTTAACTATTAGTGACTTGCTATTTTGATGTTACTTGCTCTACCTTGTCCCCTCCGATGAGTCCAGCTGATTCCGACTTAAAAGTAAAATACCGCCAAGGCCGTTTATCAGCGAGAATCCACTACCTCCCGAGCCTTTTTACGTCGAGCCTTTGTGTAACCTAGATTAATTGTGCGGGATGCTACGTAAGGACCATGCATCGAGGGCTTCTAGGTGTAGACGAAGAATCATTACGCGTATGTGTATACGATGTTGTTCCTGCTAGAAGCCTGGGATATCTTGATTTAGTCATTTAACCAAGGGCTTCATCATATGTCCCGTGTGTTAGGCAACAAGAGGATCCATTACGCGCGGAAACATTCCCACTCGTATCATTCTTAATTACATTATTTCTAGCTGTGCTTCTAACAGTTAAGCATCCTCTTCCAGGTAGCCACCGAACACGTAGCGGAGTTCTCCTTGCACATGAACTTCCAGCGGTAGTGTAGCTACAGAGATCAATACAGCTTCTGGCTTCTCCGCTTCCGGCTGCACTTGGGAGGAGAGGTCACGTTGGTGAACGCCTCGATGATGCTGAAGTAGGCCGGGTGCTTGCTGAAGTCTTCGAACCAGAGGAGGGCGGCCCCCTCGCCGTCGAACACGTAGGGAACCCAGCTGAAGGGGTCGTAGAAGTCCCACATGGTGATGCCGACACATTCGGGAACTCGCATGCACGCGATGGCGGTCTGGGGGGTTATATATAGTTAGCTCTCTCTCCCACCTTACAAGTGACGGGGACCCGTGGTAACCGGGAACGTGTAACTGCGCTTCGTACGTCCTAGTAGAATATAAGAAATGTGTCCTTACGTTCTTATAGGCCTCCGCCTGCGACGCCAAAGAGGTCTCGTTGACGGGTAACTGAATGCGCACGTCCAGCTCGGTGACGGCCACCTCCACCCCGAGGGCAGCGTAGGATTTCATGACCGCCAGTTGCTCGTCGAGGGTCGGGGCATCGTGGGCCTTGAAGTGCGCCTGCAAGCCCATGCCGTCGACCTTGATCCCCTCGTCCTGCAGCATCCTGACTATGCGGATGGCGCCGTCGGCCTTGGGGCCCGGGGACTCGATGTTGTAGTCGTTGTAGTAGAGCTTGACGTCGGGCTCGACCTCGGCGGCCGTCTTGAAGGCCAGCTTGATGTACTCGTCGCCGAGCACCTGGTAGAAGACCGACTTGCGGTACGTGCCGTCCTCCTCGAGCGCCTCGTTGACTACGTCCCAGGCGTAGCACTGGCCCTTGTAATGCTCCATGACCCGCGTCACGTGCTCCACAATGACGGCCCGCAAGGCCTCCGGCGTCCAGGTCGTCTGCTCGACCCACGGCGCCAGCTGGCTGTGCCATACCAGCGCGTGGCATCGGAGGACCTGCCCGTTCTCCGCGGCGATGGACGCGACGATGTCGCCTTCGGTGAAGTTGAAGACGCCCTGCTCGGGCTCCGTGAATAGCCACTGGAGGTGGGTCAACAACGCCGGTCCCAGCTTCAAGTACATGCGAGGGGGAAGAGGGGAATGTGGACATGGCTCACCTTCTGACCATTAGTCGGCGTCGTCTGCCCGAACTCGTCGGTGTCCCTCAGGATGGCATCATATCTGGGATACGCAGCCTCGAGGCCCTGGCGCTCACGCTGCCCGGGGGAGTCGGTGGCGGCGCCGAAATACTTGAGGCCCGCTTTCTTAGCATGGAGGTGCAGCTGGGCCGAAGCTAGCGGGAGGAGCGCGGCCGCGAATGCGGTGAACAGCATTATGAGAGATGGATAACGAGGTCGGCCGACCTCACACAAGCACGACAAAGAGAAGGGGCGTGGACTTCCTAAGGCGAAGAGGCATTGCTTTGGTGAAGTGCGGCTCATCGTAGTATTTAAACAGATCGAGGGACCTACTCAGGGAACGTGTAGCCCGGCAGCTCGGAGCTAGGGGGCCGTCGCGCCGGTATCATGGTGGTAATAGGAAGTTCTTTCCATGAGGCTGCGGAGCCGGATGTGAAGGCCGGATGCAAGGGGATGAAGATCGGCAAAGGGGCTAGATTGGTGCTAGCATGCCCACGTCCAATGCTGGAAGTTGACCATGACGTCTCGTCCACCAATCATCGCGGCGATTCGTTCCGCCGCCCTGGGGCCCCCGGGATCTGGAGGTGAAGCGGCTAAATGCAGGATTTGGAGAAACGGGCTTGGCGATGTTTAGTGCTCTGCGGAGAACGCTCGAGGTGTCGGTCGACACCGAGTTTACCCGGCTTGGTTCGTGACCTTGGCTACCGTGGTTACGCAGGAGTGCGGAGAGGTACCCCAATTCTGATATTAAGGTACGCCATCTTCAGAGATCCCCATAGATCGCGAGGGAATCATCCTGCATTTTCTGGCGGCTTACCGACTGGTCTCAGTCGTTGCAGCCTTGGTCCAAGTTGTTAGGGGATATGTAGCTTACTGGAGGACATTACCTTATTATGTCTAGGACTAGGTATGCTCGAAATGACTACGCTGTCATGCATACTGCGGATGCAAGAATGAACTACCCATTAGTGCCCATAGGCAGGCCCCTGGGCAACGTCGACCCAGCCGGCGAATGCTATGAACTTACCTGAACTCGTCTACTCGTGCGATGCAACTGCTCACGCTCCTCCCGCTTTTCTCGGGGCGTCAGAAACCCACCGTAACCGCAGCTTCACGACGATAACCTTTCGTCTACGAAAACTGCCGCGCTCCTCTGGCGAAGGCGATTCGGGACGAGAGGAGGCTTCCGACGTCTGTCGGTCAATCTGACCCCGAATCTCCGCAGCGAGGCCGTCGTTGTCCCTCACATGCCCCGCAGAGCCTGCGAGCGGGGCCTCGAGGTCTCTGACGCGAAACCAACGCGTTCCGCTAGCTTGCGGCCTCTCTCATCGCGCCGGCCTTCCAATTCGCCACACGCACCCGCAGGTGCCCCGTGGGCGACCTCGCTGCATTGAAGTCGCCGGCTCAACTCTCTCATAGCGATGCCGGCGCTTCTCGCCCGTTGCTCTAGGCCGCGAACGAGGAGGTCCCGGACCCGGCAGAGCTCGCTGGCACGCCTTCCAGCACGCGGTCTTGCGCTTTGATGATAGTGAGGAGGTTGCTGTTCGTCTCGCGTAGCCTGTCGATCTCTAGGACGGCTGCCGCGAACACGGGGCTCTGCATCAGCTCCTCACAGGCCTCCCTGTCTTGGCCCCAACCTTCTAGGCGACGAACAAATGGCATGGCTGTGGCTTAGCTTAGAGGCGATCGAGATTTATGGTATGTCTAGGGAAATGATACAACCGGAGGAGCCCTTCTTACCGTCCGGGTTCAGGTAGGCATCCCATTGAGTAATGTGGGCTTGTTGAACAGGCGCCTTGTTGAGGGACATCTGAGACGAATGAAAGTCGGCGGTTGACGGAAGCCCACAGACGTCTCTGAAGTAGAACAATGGGATCGATCCATCGAAGATGCATCAATGACCAGCAAGAAAGACACCAGCGAAAGTCACCCAGGTGCTAGCGAATTGGATTTCGCTCGAATGGCGGTGATCTACGTCGAGGTGTCAAATGTGTTCTAGCCTGAACACCGTACATTGAGGATTATCAGGCTGCTACCTACTTCACCGATCACGATGGAGTGAATTCAAATTGTCCTGTCCCGCTCGCATCTCATGCCACCGATAGACATACTCATCCCGTGACCACGACCCGACGTGCAACCGCAGTCAAGTATACAGCCCTGCCGCACAAGGTCACTCAGCTTAAGGCATCGGCCAGATCCATCATGCACCACGCATCATCGACGGACCCAATAGACCCGCACGCCGCTCTCTGTCCCGTCCCTTCCCCATTGACTTCCTCCTCCAGGCCCGTATTCGGTGTCCAACACGTATGTCTGCGCCGTGCACTGCGCGAGGTCCGCGGGCCGCCCCGTCAGGGCTGGCATCCATGACAAGTTGGAGTGGAATCCTGTCGTAGCGGTTTGTTTCCGTTCCCGTTCCCACTCTTGTTCTTCTTCTCGTGATGTTGCTGTTGATGTTGTTCCTGCTGCTGCTGCACTGAGTCTCGATTTGTGGGCAGCCGGGAAAACAAGGAGGAGGAGGGAAAGCGATGGCCAGGCCTCGTAGTATACGCGTGACTAGGGATGCCATGGGTGCCGAGTCGGATCTTCCCGCTGTACCGAGGGAGACGGTGCGGGACGTGGTAAAGACGGGGATAGATCTCGACGTCGGTGTGCGGGTTCTGAGTAAGCCACACGGAAGTTGAGGAGAGACGTGGCCTGCTCGTAAAGTCATCCATCATGACCGGCAAGAAGAGAGGGGTACCTACCGGCTGCGAACCGGAAATCGGGATGGAAGAAGCGGTGCCCGTAGCTGAATTCGATCCTTTGCTGAGTGAGGAACGGGCCGTAGGGGCTTATGAGCCTTCAGCGACTGACGGATCAGAACGTCCTGGTGAAGGATGGAATCAAATTTTGCTGGTGCTCGCTTCTCAGGCTCTAGCGCTAGCATAGTCGAAATAGGCAGTGCGCACCCTCCGGATATCTCGACGGTAAACAACTCCTCCATTTTCGGCCAGAAGAGCCTTGCAACGTGAGGTCTGCTGCATCCTTGCAGTATGAGAAGCCAGGATATCGCTGGAACAAGCGTGGCAAACACGACCGGACCGCGCGTAACACCTCCATGCTGTCGTCGACTCTCGAGCTAACTGGATCCAACAGTCAAGCAAAGGCCGATATCTCCCGGCTCTTTGGCCACCAGTCAGCTTGCATATGCAAAGGCCACCTCGCCTTACCACGCGGTTTCAGTAGAGCACCTTTATTCGCTCCTGTCAAATAAGCGCGTCTCCATAGCATCATCACTCTGTTGAGCATCGCCAAACCCGTACTAGTTCACAGCTGCTGCGATGTGTTACGATGCACAGGCTCCTTTGCTGCTTCATGGAGAACTAGTGGGCTTTGTCTTAGGCGACGGACACACGTGTCTTGCGGGGCTGCCGGACGCCTTCGACTTCACGCAGCCCGCGTACGCAGGCAAACGAAACCTGCTCCTACCGCACGTGCTTGGGCCAAGAGTCAGGGGGCTTAAATAAAGCGTCCGTTACGGGCTCACAGAACTGTGCCATGAAAGTGAGCCCACGGCAGTCAGATCTCACGTAGACCGATAAAGGGGTAATACCAAATACGTGATCGCCAATAAGCCCAGAGCAATTTTTCTGTATCCGACGATGGGCTTCCCAACGCATGTTCTGGAAAACAGATGCGACTTAGCACATGATGCCGTATCCGAAGCCCTTCCGTAACCCGAAGTAATGCTGTGCACCTGCCGTGCTACGAAACCATCCAATGCCGCATGCAAATCACTACCACTACCACAACCACCACCGCATAACAGCAAACCAGAGAAAACGACCAAGAACGAGCCCACCCCTTAAGACGCCGATACCCGACCCCGCTAATCTATCACCCCGGTCATTTTTGCCAGATCATCTCCAAGACCTCGTCTAACTCGCCCAGGGTCTCGTTGCCCTTCCATACGTACAGCTGCCTTAGATCCCCATGCTGGGTAATCTCAGCGTCGAGTAGCCTGTACGACTTCTTCCCTTTTTTCGAATACGGCTTCCTAAGCGGACCGATGCTGAAGTCGAAGTCACCATTGAACTTGTCGAAGGTGCCCTCCAACGTGGTGAGGTCGACAGTCTCGAGGCCGTCGCGGTACTTGGCGATGGAGTACCCGTTGGACAGGACGGTATCGTTCCCGAAGCGCCACCTCTGCAGGAAGCAGTCGCCGCAGAAATCGGCCGCCTTCGCCATGGCGATGACCGGCGCCTCGAACCAGCTCTTCCAGTGGTGCAGGTTGATAGGCCTCAGCCCGGCTTCGAAGAATCCGCTGGCGTCCCCCCGAATGTCCTGCTGGTAGAGGCCAGGCATGATGGTGAGCTTAGCCTTGGATTTGGTGTACACACATTCCCGGATGATGATGTCGCCTTCGGAGACCGAAGACTCTTTGATGCACTCGAAAACTTTCTCGGAGAGTTTCACGGCAAGGGGAGCGGAGAGATACGCCCCGGCGCCCCCGAAAGCCATATAGCCCCAATTCTGGATCGAAGAGAAGTCCTCGGACAAGGTTCCGACATAGGCGTCCTTAGTGTGATCTAGCTTGGCCAGAGCATCGGACAGGGGCTTGAGGTTCGGGAAGAAGGTGTCGTCGTCTAGGAAAGCGAACCACTGGGTTTCCGGGCCACTGTATTCGACCATGTCCTTAAGCACGCCGAAGTGGTTTTCCGACGTCTTGAATTCCGGGTTGAGCGGTTTCACGACGACGGCGTCGATGCCGGCGGCCTGAAACTCATCTTCGAGATATCCCATTTCGGTTCTGTTCTTCTCCTCAATGTCGGTCACGGAAGCGATCAGTTTGGATCCGGTGCCGGATAACCAGTGGGCAAAAGCGGGTATCGAGTCGTTGAGCCGCTCATAAGTGGTCGCGATGCCGAAAATGAGATGGGCGTAACCCCCCTTGGGATACGGATTCGGGACGGTTAGCTTGACGGGAGAACATCTGGGTAACTGAATATCCCAGCAGTCCAACATATCAAGCTCCGTCGCGCCTTTGAAGATGGGCTCGCTGATGTTGACGACTTCGTCCCTGTCGACCTTGGCCGAGAAAACGGGCTGCATGCAGCTGCGTGTGTACCGTATACGTTCTGTCAGTTCCTTTTCCGTCGCCGCTCGCGTCAGGAACTGGACATCCGCGGGACAACCCGCCCAGGAGGGCCGCGACGCCGTCGACTGTCCGGGGCTATGACCAAGGTCCTTCTCCGGCTCAACCCCCTGTTCTGGCTTCTCCACATGTCCCTGGCCTGTTGCCAAGGGCTTGGCTGGCCCGTCGGTCGACGGAGAAGATGTGCTTGCGCTGACCGTCGACGATGCGGCCGGATCTACGTCCGTCGCGACGGAGGCACCGTCACCTTTGACATCTTGGAACACCCCGTCCTGACCCGGCCGATCCCAGTGTTCTTCTGTCTTTGACGTCGGAACCTGGGCATTCCCCGTCGCATGGTAGGCGGGCGCATCATCATAGAGATATAATGCCGTGCAGAAGACGAGGAAGAGCAGAGCGATGCTGGCCAAGACGAAGACGCGAGGTATCCTGGAAAACATGAATACGGAACGACGGAGGCGTTTGCAATTTTAGGCCAAATCACTCTAAAGACAACGGCGGCATCTCCGGAGGGGGGAAGGACCAAATCGGTGAAAGATCTTAAAACGGGCTTGGCCCTCGGACGTCGGGCAGGTGTCGGTTCGATTATGAATAATGGTGGAATTATGTTATCTATATATTATGCTGGATGCATGAAGCAAGAGAGGAGAGCGGAAATAGCGGAAGCAGGCGGATGACGAACGCAATCGAGCGAGTTCGGTTTTCAGTTAGGGTTTATTACTGTTTAAGCCGATTCCCGTTAGAGTTATTACCCGCCTAGAGGCTAGGAATGTAGTAAACAGCGGACCGTGGTCTTAGGTTAAGTTAGAACGACTGGCGATGGCGATGAGAGGGAAGTGAAAGAACGTGGTGAACTGTCTGGTTATCGCAGCTTCTACCACTACATTCCTGACTCTGGGGCCTGGCGACGCGAGGGTGGGGGAGAGGTTAGGGTTCATTCCATGGCGAAAATCCCCTTTTTGCACTGGGTACACGGCGTCGGGGATAGAAAAATATCTATCAGAGGAAAGAGACGGGCGATCAGGTGTGGTCAGTGAGGGATGATCAAGAGTCCAATCTCGGGCTGATTGACCTGGGCCCTAAAACGGCACGAGCGGCGGCTGCCACTGTGCCGGCGGGCTTGGAATACAACCCCCTACACACATGCGACAATACATTAACCTGAGACCGTGCGGGGGGGAAAAAAAGAAAAGAAAAAAGCAAAAAGAAACTGGATATCAAAAACAAAAGGGCTTATTATTTACTTCGTACTGTAACCCTTATTAGGCCGTGGGGGCATGTCCCTACATGGAGGGCATGTGGTATCCCGTTCCCGTCCCAACCTTATTGAGAATATACGGTACCTACATCTCGCATATAGATACCTAATGTAGAGCTGATGAGAGGTGGCTTACCTGATGTCGTCAGCCGCGGCGCTGCAAGTCGCCCTGTTCCATTGCCGTAAATGGCTAACCGCGTTCGGAAGCTTAAGCGGGAATACAAGATCGTGCAGTGGGGCGAGGTGCCCTACTGTATTCCCCGTTCTGCCGGTTTCCAGGTGGCTTGCTTACATTAGGTGCAGAAGCTAAGAATTGCCAGGTGACGTGCCTACCTATGTAGGTACCGGGTCATCCATGTACACACCTATTACACTCTCTGCCACCGACATATGCCCCCAAAGGTAGGTAGGTACGTAGTACAGATGGAACCAAATAGTGAGTTAGGTTCGATTCCTAACGGAGTTATTGGTTTTCGCTATTTTGGCTCAACTCGTACTGTAGGTGCTGCCCGTTGGTACCTACAGTAGTCGGCTGTGTTGCATTCATTCAATGCATAATCGGATGTACCTAAGCTCTAGCGCTCGGATGACACATTTATTAGGGCGCACTAACCAAAGTGTGTCAATCATTCTGATCACGACTTGACTGGCTACATACAAATATGTACGGAGTACGCATGAGACGATTCAGGGATCTCCTTCCGGACACATATATACATACATGCGAACTGGCACATCGCCATCCCTGTAAGACGGAGAGAGACGTTATTGCACTTAAGCCCGAGCGTGAAGGGAAACATGGTGAGAGACGCCCCCTCTGGTGAACTGAGACGGTTTGAAAACCGGCAACCCAAGGGATATCCTGGTATATGCGCTTCTTACGAACTATCAGTTCTAGATTAATCGAAACCCAGAAGCCGGTCCAGTCTTATAAATCCCCACCCGGTAAAGGGTATCTGATGTGCGACTAATGCGGGCTGAAGATCATGTGATTGTTGTTAGCTGTCTACAGGGGCGCTTGCTAATTATAATCGATGGATGCGATCCAATAGGTTCCGACGACTTGCTCTACAGAATTCGTCCAACGCAAAGAACAGATTGTACCCGGCGTGCCCTAGACACTATCGGTGCTGCCCGGCAAGCACAACTTTGACGCTTCGTTGACCATGCAAGAACCTGGGGTAGCAGACGGCTGTAATTTCCTTCCCTGGAAGGCCCTGAAGCCTTGGAAAGCCCCGGAAGCGATGAAAGTTCTAGCCAACCGTTGATCTAATTAACCTTCGATCTGCGAGCTTAATAAGTAAGATCTAAAGCTGTAAAAGGTTTAAAACCCTAAAAGTCCTAGCAGACCGTCGATTAGCTAATCGTCGACCTGCAAACTTAATAAGGCCTAAAGTCTTAAAGCACCGAAAAACTTTAATAGCCCTAAAGCTTTGAAAAGCCCGGCTAACTATCAACTTAGCTAACCGTCGATGTGTAAGCCCTAGAAGCCTTGGCTAACCGTCGATTTAGATAACTATCGATTTGCAAGTTTTGGAAGCCCTAGAAGTCCTGGAAGCCCTGAAAGCCTTTGCTAACCATTAATATAACTAATCGTCGATCTAGCTAACCGTCGACCTGCAAGTCTAATAAAGCTTGAAGCCCTTGAAAGCTCTAGAAGCCCTGAAGCTTTAGAAGTTTTGGAAGCATTAAAAGCTCCTAGCCAACTGTTAGATATAGGGGATGTCAGTTGCGTTGTTGTATTCAGCTAATTGCGCAGCTTCTCAGTACGCGTACAGCTTTTGTGTAGCCTAGCAACGGAATAATTATCCTCCGATCAGAACGTAGCCTTCTGTAGCTAGGGTGCTTTAGTACCCTAGCTAGCTGATACACCCCCTTAACGCCTTAAAGAATTCGGGGCGTTGATCGCTACACTTTCATCAGTTTCTAAAGCCACAGCTTTCCATTCAACCTTTCCTCCGGTGATTGTATCCTTCTGATTAGCCAATTCCTTATCAGAAATCGCCCTCAAAGTCTTCCTTCGCAGGTCCAAGGCTTCTGTAATATCCACCAATCCTAGCTGCTTTTTGAAGTGCCTGAAGGGTTCTTGTAATAGAGCTTTAGTCAGTCCATCAGCTAACATATCGCCTATAGGCGTATAATCCATTCTGATCAGACGTTTCTTTACTGCCTTTCGCAGCCAGTAGTTATGTATATCCACGTACCGTAGCTTTGTCCGTAAAAGGGCGACGTCGGCGTTGATAAGCCGTATGGTCTACTAATTGTCGTACCATATATTCAAAGGTCCTGCATCCAGGTTAACTTCCAGCTTTTTAATTAATCGAAAGGCGAATAAGGCTTTTTTAACAGCCTGCGCAAGGGATAACAACTCCGTTTCGGTTGTAAAAGTAATTACCATGTTTTGCTTATTCGCTCACTATCTTATTACTTTTCCAAACAGCTTTATAACGTAAGCTTGGAAACTTTTTCGATCGAATGTATTATTTACGAAAAAAGCGTCATTCTAGGTATTTAAGGAATCCTTGCCACCGAGCTGTAGCGCTAACGTTTTGGTATTGATTAGGTATCGTATAACGCAATTAACTGCTTTATGATATACTTTGCTAAGGTTAAGGTTAAAACGGGAAAGTCTGGATATTGCAAAGGATATATCGGACCGCGTATAAACCGCAACATATAAAATGGAACCGATTTTTTTTGGTATCTGTTAACAAAGTCTGGATAAGCCAGATCAGGGTTTGGCAGTAACTTTGCGCTTGTTATTGGCATCTTTAGAAAGCTATTTAAACTTTTCTTAAAGACTAGGTTAGCTAGCTTATTTATAAAGTCGGATTAAGATAGCTAGATTTTTTTTATTAAGTTTATCTCTAATTATTTCGATAACTAGGAACCATTATAAGTCTTTACCCCCTGTAAAGATATACCGTTCCTGTATTTACTAAATTACCCAATTAACAAGGGCTTGGTTTTTCTTGCTGTACGCGGCGATAATATCGTCGACGTAAAAAAAAAGTAACACCTCTTAACGAAAGAAGTAACAAGGCTTATAAGGAAAGGGGCTAAGTCCTAAGTTTTTAAACATATTAATAAAGTCTTTCTGCTAAAGCAACGGCGATTTTTTCAAGCCGTATAGAGCCTTCCTGATCAGAAGTATTCTGCTACGTTAAGGGTATCCCGGAGACGTTTTTATAAAAACTTTATAAGGTAGGTTCGCGTTAACGAAGCGTTTAAAGCGTTATATTGCTTAAGCTTTAAATCGAATTTAGCTGCAATAACTATCAGAATTTTAAAAAACTTTCCGGCTAAGGTAGATGCGTAGGTATCATTACAAACGTTCTTAAGCTGTTAATCGCCCCGTACGATAAAACGAGCCTTGCATTTCTATAACTAGCCATATTTATCAAATTTGTAAACGTATACCTATATACATTTTAGGACTTGTTTTTTTTAAGCAGCGGATTAATCGACGATGTTTCAGAACTACATATCTCTGTAACTTTGCAAATGGGCTTTTTCGGCTTCTAGGAATAACTTCCTTAACGGGTATATACTTAGCTTTTTATGGCTTTGCGGTAATAGCGGTAGGTTTTTCCTGTGTACCCGGCTTTGGAACCTAAGTAATACCTTTGCTTTTAACTTTGTTTTAGTATATTAAAGCCTTTCCGATTAAGGTAATGCGAGTTTCAGGTTATTTTTTTCTTTAAGCTTCCGTAACTTACCGGCCGATTATCGATCGTACTAACAAAATAAGTTAATCGTCCAGCGTTAAACGCGGTTTCTTATACCTTTTAATCGTATCGATAATTATTCTTTCGATACGGAACGTACGAGAAGCTTACGTTTTTAACTCGTAAGGGGCCTTCATTTTTTATTATCACTTTAGGTTGAACAGCGTAACAGGAACCTAGGATTTCCTTTATTTTTTCCGTCGGCGCAATAATCGTGTGTTATTAATGCAAACGTTAATAACGGCGATGGTTTAGAGGACGGAAATAGTTAGAACATAGCGGTCGTATAAAGGTAATTAATCCTTTACGAGCAGGTTTATTTTTCCTTCTCCTGTACGTTTTTTTGGACGCCTATACTATTCTAAAGCCATTCCTCCTGCTTAGCTGGTAACTGAATTATTCCATTTAGATCTTTATCTTCTTTTTGTATATGTATAAGGTGGCCATGGGCCTGATTAGATACGTGGACCTGTCGGGATAAGTTTTGTAGTTTGTTTTCGGTAACGTAAAAAAAGTCGTTTTTTAGATTTTTGATATTACCTGAAAAGGTGGCCTTTTTGTTAAACTGTACGTCTTGAATGATAATAACCTTGTTCGTTAGAAGGTTTTAAATTTCGTAGATATTTGTTAATCGGTAGCCGACGAGGAAGCCTATTTACGTTTTAGGATTTAGCTTTTAGATCCTCTGTTTCTTTTTTATAGCAGCGGTTGTTATAACATAGGCCATATAACTGTAGATTTGCAAATAGGCTTTTTAGGGCTTGCGATTAAGTACTACAACGCCGTTTCTGTATGTTAAATAAATATAATAAGTTTGGTATGGGGTCTGCTAAAAGAAAGCGTATTTAGGAGTACGGTTATATAGGTATACCGTAGCTTTAAAGATATATACGATTAGAAACGCAGGTAATTTAATACTATTTCGTATAATAGTTGTTTTTTTCTTAATTACATCCCCTAAACGCTTCGTATCCCCGTTCTGGGCCTGGGTATACAGTGTTAAGAGTTTAAGCCTAATGTTGAAAAAAGACGACTGGAAGATATTTCGAAACAGGTGACTTTTTAGAATTTCGTTGTCGTATTCGATTACCTGTAGAAAAACCTTGTTTTGATTCTTTAGAACGTCTAGCAGGTACCGGAACGTAATAATTAGTATATCTTGCTTTCGATTTTTAAGGTAGATATCCCAAATAAAGCCTGAATATCTATCGGTAGCGAACGTAACGTATCTATATCTTTTAGGGTTTTTTTCGAAGTTAGTAAAGTTAGTGGCTATTTTTTATTTTGATCGGGAAGTTTTTTCCTTAGGTTCGCGGCGTATTTGCTTTTTAGCTTTCGCCTTGTTATATGCTTGATATTCGATAATTGTAGGACCCTTTAGCCGGATTTCCTAGGTATAAGATTGTAACTGGGCTATTACTTTAGTGCCTGGATGGTTTAATTACAGATACCATAAGGTACTGTTACTGGTACGCGGCGGTCTCGGCGTCGATGAGTTAATATTTCGTCTGTATGTAGCCAGGGTTGCGGAAGACGTTGTTATGTTGATATCCTCGATAACAAACTAATCGAATTTGTTTGTTAAGGTAGCCATAACTTAGTTATATTTATTTCGAATGCAGTTGTTAATTTTTTGGTTATTCTACCAAAAACCTTTCTTTCGAAATTGTCGAAGTGATATCAAATTTCATGCGAATTCCTCGTAATAGGCTACGTTATATGGCCGTAACTGTTATGTGTTGTTGTTGGAGGTCAGAGTGGCAAGGTAACCCATATATTGACGGCAGTCTGGCAACAGTCTGAAACCTAACACTTCCCTCCATTTCTAGGAAGAAACCACCTATATATATAGCCAACCCCCGCATCGAGCTATGACGTAGCCCTGATGCGTATATCCTTGGGCTTATCACCGACCCCCGTATCTGCTCCTGGGCTCTTGGCCCCATGACACCTGACAGTAACGTTTTCGTACTGGTAGGGTTTTGAAAGAGCATATTAACCTTTCCGTATTCTTCGATCGGGATAAAGCTGTTGCCTGCGTATACCCCGTCTCTTTGTACGGTTGGTCTGAAGTTTAGGCATTTGTTAATAAGGTTAAAGACGTATATTATAGATCCTAAGTCCAGAATAGACAAATTCCATAAGGGATAAGACGATAGGCTTATGGCGCCCTGTTAATTAATGATTAGGAAGTATGCCAGGACTCGTTTTATTTCTTTTAGGAGTTAATCTATCTTTTTTATGGTTAGCTTATCCATGGATTTAGATATACGGTTAATTTTTTTCTTTAAGGATTAATCGGAAGTTATCCGATTTCGGACTAATCCCATAACTGTTTTTGTCACGGTACTAAGTATCGTGGCTCCAAGTGGGTATATAGGGCAGAACAAGGCGGTCAGTTGCTCGAGCTGACAACGTTCCACTTTTGGTGGTGTGATAGCTACGTCCCTTGTTCTCATGCCGTAACAGTTTTGTTAGGTATGAATTCTGTTGGAATTTTATTAAGAGACGCATAATAGCATTAGAGCAGTAAGTATAATGGACTTAAGTACGCTTTGTAGCGAGTCCCTTAAGCGTCCGATTCGGTACGTTTTCGTTTATTAAGGCTTCGATTCGTATAGGAACCTTTACGGCTGTTTTGCTTTAATTCTCATTCTGGGGTTTTACCTTGCGGTTAACGGTTAGAAAATCTATCTTCTTGATTAGGACCATTTTAATTAACAGGGTTTGCAGGAACCTCGTAAAAAGTCGGAAACGATGTCTTTATATTTTGTAAAGTAAAAGAAAGATAAGTCATAGTCCAGTAATTCATAAGGTTAGCCGTTACCTCTTGGTAATTAATCGTTTTATTGTCGATTTCGGCCTTTTTTACTATTTAGAAAGTGATAATCCAGGTTTTCACAATAGGAACCAAAGCTGTATATAAATCGTTAACCTATATAACTGTTATTTTCGTTTTTGGGACGCCGTATCGCTGTTTCTGGGCCATTATCTTTTGCCATTTCACAATCTATTCGTCTAGTTTCTTGCTTAATTTCGCGGTTTACTTCAGCCTTTCTTGGTATTTTCGTTAAGTATTAATCAGGAGTCTGCTATCGTACACCTTACCGGATTCGGCTATTTTAACATACCATTCCCGTAAGTTCTTCCCTGGAAAAAAACTTATCTCTTTAATCGCTGAAAATATAAACTCCAAAACTTATTTCGTAAGGTCGTTAACAATTTTTTGGAAAGTATCGTATTTGCGATTTTTATAAATATATGCCGTGAAATCCTAATTGTAAGCTTATCTGCCTTCTGTTATTATCTTTAAGATATTTGTTAGGTGCCCAGTAAGGTCGATTTTTTCGGTAATTCCTCCTAAAAATAAAGGGAAAATGGGGTATTGGTCCGCGTTATATAGCAAATTCGTCTTTTTAAATAGAAGGTTATATCGGGTTCTATAGGTTTAACAAGCCACTGAAATAACTGATCAAGGTCGATAAAGTCCCAAATATCAAACGCGTACGCTCTAGATTCGAATTCGCCTTTAAAGCGGTCCCAGTCCTTGGGTCCCTTGTAGATAACGGAGGACGTCGATAGTACGGTCGCTATTGTTGTTATTGAAGTATATTGAGATAATTGCTACTGATATACAGCCTATATCGTTTCAGTAACAGCTGATCAATTGATAATTGCTTGAATTAAGCGAATGAAACTCTTAATTGTCAGATATAAGGGATATTAGTTACGTTGTTGTATTCAGCTAATTGCGCAGCTTCTCAGTACGCGTACAGCTTTTGTGTAACCTAGCAACGGAATAATTATTCTCCGATCAGAACGTAGCCTTCTGTAGCTAGGGTGCTTTGGTACCCTAGCTACAGTGAGGGTGTAAAATAAACGCAAATGTGCCGATTTTCCCGCAACACGTTATTATTTCATTATCAAATATGTTAACGAAATACTTTATACTAAAACTAGAAAAAGATATAATTACATAAATTGAAGCTTGTTTTATAACATATTTTAAAAAAGCAAATTTTAAATAAAGTTTGCGAATAATAACCGTTTTAAAAGCTGTGTAATATTTAAAACCGTTGTTGTATTATGAAAAAAGCGATACTTTTTAAATAATAAAAATCTAAAAACGTTTAGCTTATAATATAAAAATAGCAAAAATAATATACATATTAAGTAAATAATAACATGTAAAAATATTAACAGAATAAATATTATTTTATATATAACTACTTTTATAATTAAGTTATTTAATTTTGAATATGATATATTTTACGAGGAAATTGGTCTATTTGCGTTTTTTTTTTGCACCCCGACTGTAGCTCACAGGAGCTGCCTCGGCAGCTAACTAAAGCCAATCTCCTTATCGAAAACACCAAATAAATTAGAGCGGGGTAACTTAATCTTAATCAGTACATAATCGCGAAATATATCTTCGTAAGTGCTCAGTGGTAAGTTCAAACGCAGTGTATATTCAAAGTTGTTAAGATTATGATAAAGTCTGTATTGGGGTTACGCCCAGCGAAAATGAACTTCTAGAAATACATGCGCAATATGGAGCAACTGATTACCTAAAACCGGACCTAAGTCCCTGCACCCTGCTCCATTTCACTGATTATCCCAATCCGACTTTATAAATAAACTGGCTAATATAATTCCTAAAAGAAATCTAAATAACTTTCCAGAAACGCTAATAGTAAGCACTAAGTTACTGCCGAATGCTAATTTGGCCTATCTAGGCTTTGTTAATAGATACCAGAAGAAAATCGGTTCTATCCTTTATGTTGCGGTCTATATGCAACTCAATATATCCTTTGCAATATTCCGACTTGCTCGATTTAACTGAAACCCTAGCAACGCATATTATAAGGCAGCTGATTACATTACACAATACCTAATCGGCATCAAAACGCTAATATGTAGTTCGATAGCAAGGATTTATTATATATTTAAAGCGTGGGCTTTTTTGATAAATAATATAATTAATCGAAAAGCTCTTAGATATACGTTATTAAGCTATATAAAGGAACTATAAGATAGCGAACAGATAAGCAGAATACAGTAATTATTTCCATAACCGAAGCGGAGTTGTTATTTTTTGCGTAAGCTGCTAAAAAAACCTTATTCGCCTTTCGATTAATTAAAGAATTGGAGGTTGACCTGGATATAGGACCGTTAAATATATGGTACAACAATTAACAATTTATACGGCTTATCAACGCCGACGTTGCCTTTTTACAGGTAAAGTTACGGTACGTAGATATACATAACTATTAATTACAAAGGGCAGCAAAAAAGTACCAATCAAAATGGATTATATATCTACAAGCGATATGGTAGCTAATGAATTAACTAAAACCTTATTATAAAAACCTTTTAGGCACTTTAAAAAAACAGCTAGGATTAATGGATATTACAAAAGCCTTAAACCGGCGGAAGAAGACGCTAAAAGCTATTTCTGAAGTAATTGGCTAATAAAAAGGATACAATTACCGGAAAAACGGTGAAATGGAAAGTTATAGCTCTAGAAAGTAATAAAAATGTAGCGATCAACGCCTCGAATTCTTTAAGGCGTTAAGGGGTGTGTCAGCTAGCCAAGTGTGCTAAAGCACCCTAACTACAGAAGGCTACGCTCTGATCGGAGGATAATTGTTCCGTTGCTAGGCTATACAAAAGCAGTGCGCGTGCAAAGCACTTAGCGCAATTAGCTGAATACAACAACGCAACTAACATCCCCTATATCTGACAGGTTCAGGACAGCACAGACTCTTGTCCTTCTACATAGATAGGTAAGGGCCGGAGGCCCTTATATGGTATGAAAGCTGTAGGGGGACTGGGGCTAGTAGGGCTGCATGGGACAACCCCTTGAATTATTACAATTCAAGCGCCTAATCTTTTGCCGTAATCCGATATCAGCATCGTATTGATGCAATCGGACTTTAAAGGAGATAAGACGACTAAATCCGACAATCCTCTGCTTAAGAAAGAATTACTCGTCGAGCTAAATCGAAGCAATTGGACTTGAGGATTAATGTAACTAAAACATCTCAGCGCTATAATTCAAAGAATCATCTTACGTTAAGCGTTGGTCTTTTTTCGAAGACCTGCTTATATGAAACCTGCACATATATTATCACGCCTAAACACTGCACCGGAATCATGGCTGAAACCACCCGCCTCCAAACAGCTAAAGCTTATATCTCCATATTCGCAAACCTTGACACCACCCTCCTTTCCTCCCTTCTAGCCCCCTCCTACGTCCATACTTTCGCACCCGCCTCCCTTAGCGACTACTTCCGTACCAAAGGCAAGGATGAAATGGTCGCACACATCACTTCTTTGAAAGCGTTCATGACGGGATTCCCGGTGTACGCCAAAAACTACTGGGAATCCGACGTCGAGAATATGGTGACCGTGTGGGCTACGAGCAAGGCCGAATGGAAGGAGGAGGTGATGGGGGGGAAATCTGGGACAGGGGAGTGGGAGTTCGAGGGGGAGTATATGTTTTTGATTTGGATGGATAAGACCGAAGAGAAAGTGGTAAAGGTGGTTGAGTTCGTGGACAGTTTGAAGACGGTTAGGGCAATGGAGCTGATGGAGAGGGCGAGGGAGCAAATGGCTGTGGCTGAAAGGAAGTGAAAACAGAAACTTCTGAGCCTACCACGGACAGGATAGTGAATTAGCATTATCCTTATAAGGGCAACATAAGTTATCCGAATGTTCCCCGCCTTCAAGATGCTGCGAAAATTGTTATTACGCAGCGCCGTTTTGAGAAGATAACGTAACATTTAGGCTCTGATCGATAACTTGTTAATGGCCTAATGGCCTATTGCCATGCTACTTTGCACGGGCCATCGATAATTGTCAATAAGCTCGAAGTCACTTGGCGCTTCCTAAGCGACTGTTCATTACAGTCGCTTAGGAAGCGTTACAAATTCGTCTAATGCAACATTGCACGCCGACCCATTTTTTCCACGGGGCAACGGCTAAGGATTTATCAGAACATCTATTCTTCAAAGCGGGCGTGGGGGTGTCGACACCGGTGTTATTAGGCTACTAGGCCACTTATTCAAGCCCTGAAAAGCGTTGTCGATCAGAGCCTTAATTCGGCGCTGATGAAGCCCTGCAGTACATTTATATATAACACAAATTCTTGATCTATATCAGATTTAAGAATATATGCGTTGGTAGTTCAAGCGGCATATGTTATACATGTCAGCAGTCACATTGATCAAATGCAGGAAGCTGGCGTATTCTGTGTGCGATGGTTCTCTATCTGCTCTGATGGACAAATCCTGTCCGTGGCAATCGCATTTAGTACATGATTGGGCGGTCAAAGAGGAACCGGTGGACAAGGCATGTCGCAGGCTGCATCCTGCAGCCTTACACCGACAAAGCCTTCCAGCCTGCAACACCTGAAAGCACTAAATGCCGAACAATATGTTTAATTTATATTAATATTAGTTAAATAATATATGATATTACATAAACTTATAGAAATAAGTTTAGCGATTTAATTAATTTTATTTTTTTAAATTATAAAAAGTATATTAATGTCTCATACCCCCTCTCCGCTCAGACCCTTTTCTCGCTCGTTTTTTTGACCATTTCAATTACGCAGCTTTAATTACTTATTTTTCAATACTAACAACATCGAACGACTTATAAAAGAATTAAGAATAAACTTAGCTGTTTAGGTTAAAAAAAAACTGAAACTTAGTTATAAACGATTTTATATAATATATAACGTTTCCGAATTTATCTTAAAGGACCAATATAACGATACAGCTTTTCGAACCGACATTATCCCTAATTTGCGAAAATTGACGCCGACCGAAAAAAAATCGATTATCGACCGAATCTTTAACCTAGATACGTAAGCGTTTCCTGTCCGGTTTTAGCATGTTGAAAATACGGCGAATTTATTACTTGCCTAACGAGTTGCAAAACGCGTCGAAGTTAACTAGGCGTCGAAATTTGTTCGACGGCAAAAAAAAACTTTAAACGCGTTTAAATCGAAAAATCGATTATTAAAAAGTATTATACGAAAATCCGAAGGTATTTCGTAAGAGGTTTAAGCTGGTTTAGGTTATAATTGCAAAATACGATATTGCGAAAAAAGAAATTTACAAGTTCGACGAAACAGGCTTTTTAATAGAACTTTTAATAATATACGGCATAGTAATTATAAATACCGAAAAATATAAAAACTTAAATAAGCTTAATAAGGCAATCGAAAATAGATTATAGTTATATAAGTTATTAATTTATAAAGTTAGGCTATACCATTATTTATTATTTTAATTAGGAAAACTTACTTTCAATTTTATTATCGCGATAACTTATTATCTGCTAATTGGAAAGTCAGGATTAATTATAATAACTAAATAACAAACGAATTAAGTTTAAAATAAATTTAACGTTTCGATAAATATATTCGAACGCGTACGAAAAAAACGAAACGTTTCCTTGTCCTCGACGATTACGAAAGTTACTATTTGATAGAATTCGAAAAATATTACGCTAATAACGATATTATTACGCTTTATATGCTTTTTTATTTTCCTATCGGTTTTAATCTTTCGACATATCCTTTTTTTCGTTTTAAAGCGCGCTTATGCGTTTTATATCGAAAATTTAATACGACGTTATTATATTTATATCGCGAAAAAGAATTTTCTCGCCGGTTTTTACGACGCGTTTAAAGTCGTTATAACGTTCGATAATATCAAATTCCGTTTCGTTAAAGTTAAACTTATTTTATTCGATTCTAATAACGTTTTTTCCAATTTGGAAATTCCTCCAGCTGTACTTACACCGACCGTCTCGCCACTTACCTCCGCCGGTTCTATTCTTTCCCCACCGTCGAAAATCCTTCGAAATATCCAAGAAACAAAAAAAACGGAGACGATACTTGCAGAAAAAGATTAGAAATCATTAGGGAAGCTCGCCGACAAAGATAGTTGAACCGGTTAATCTTTTAACAAAAAGTAATTTGATACTTTTTTACGAAAACGTTTTTCTTAAAGAAAAAACCGCCAAATTGCGCGAAACTAACTATTTTTTAAGCAAACGCCAAAGGACCAAAAACAAAAAGGGTTTTTTTTAAACAAAAAACATTTATTATATAAGAGAGATAAGCTTTTCTGGCCCAAAAAAGGGTGGTGAAAAAATGCAGCTAATAGCGGCTGAAGGTAATTGTCGCAAAAGGGTTGAAACGAAGGAACAGAAGTGTGGCGTCTGCGGCAAGCCCGGATATAATGCGCGTATTTGTAAAAAAGCTGTAGATACGTCTAGCGAAAAAGAATCCGATTAATTTGAATTAATTTAATGCGTTGTGGTTAATTTATTTGCATTTGTTATCGCGGAGTGCCAAAAAACGAGCAGCGAGGGGGCGTGGGACGTTATACGAATATATTTTTTTAAAATCGGCCCGTTTAGAAAATTGCTTCCGATTAATAAATCACGGTTTCTCTTTGATCGTCGTAGATTTGAGTATATTACGGATACACCTTCCTTAATCTTTTCCCTGGCCGGATAATCTTTCGTCTATATCTTAACTGTAATTCCTAGACATATAGCTTTGATCCATAGTTGTTCCCAACTAGAAACGTAGCGTATCGTTCATATTAGCGGTGATATGTAACGCATAATACGAGACACAGCTAGTATATTTTATAGATTTATCTACCCTTTTTCCATATCGATGTAACTGAACTGTGGAAACTAATTTCTGTGCCGGGGACCCCTTCAACATGAAGTAAATCAACCTAACTAGCCATGTCTCCGTCAAGCCACTCATATACAACTTGAAACGTAACAGACTCATCACTCTTTCTGACAGGGAACTTCGTGACACATGACGCTCACCTGCTACCAATGAAAATCCCCAAATTTGGTCGACCGTCCAGCCGCCCCTGTCGCACACCACGTGAGCGGTGATATGGCCAGGGGAATTTAGATCATCCTGTTCAAGCCACCCTTCCATCAGGTACTGGGGTAGAGGCTCGCCACTAAGACCCAGGGGCTTTTCGGTCCTGAGGTCCGACCAACTTGCCCGGATGCGATTCACGCCAAAGACAGGAGTTGACGTCGTGGCTTCAGAGCCGTCCAACTTATATACCTCAGTCTCGCCCTTGAGGCCACCTGTCGCTGTCTGGGCAATAGTAACCGTTGTAACGCCATCCTCAGCCGCTATCTGCGATATCTTTCCCGTAATCGTAGCCCAGGAGATGGCTTTACGGATGACCCACGGGACGCCTTGAAGGATGAGACCCGGGTTCATGTCATCTGATCGCGTTCTGCTCTGCTGAAGTCCCCGCGTAAGACATGCAAACCCATACGGGTAAAAACGACTTCTAAGGGAATATCACTCACTATGCGCCAGATACCGCTAAGATCCTGGATAGTGACATTGTGTGGAGCCGCCATTGCAGCCTGCGCGTTCTTGGGTATATCGTTAGACTGGGTAGGCTGGGGAAAGACATTTTTGTGATAGTGTATGCAAGATTTAAAACAATGCTTGGAATAGTAACGAGCGCATTGACACCTGGTTACTCACAGTCTCGCAGTGCCTCAGGGTCCCGAAATTGTCTAGTGAGGCCTCACACTAACACGGGACACTATCAGATCTCATAGAAATAAAGCTTCCGAAAACCTGACTAGAAAAACATGTCGGGCATACAACAATGATCAATGGCAAAGAAACCTTATGCTGAAACCTGAAACAGCAGATCTACTTATGGAATAAATCCTCCAACGAAAGGTATCTGAAATTGGAGAACCAACAGAAATTGCCGAAAAGAACCCTCCGAAATAAAGTCCCCGAATAAATTTCAAAAACACCATTCTCCCCAGAAACTCAGTACTTTCCTAGTCTCTACTTACATTCTGACGACCCGATCCTTGTCATTCGCATGCGAACTCTTCGCAAGGAATCGTACTATCCTCGATACGGAACCAGATAATAGAGTAGCAATGGCCGCCACCGGCCAAGACGAAAACACGGAGCTGGCATTAGGCAACGGCGTTAGCCGGGCCGAGGGCGAGTTAGCCAAACCCGGCACAGCTCGGCTGAGCAGAGACGTGAGGTTTTGGATCATCCTCCTCTCCCTTGGACTCACTGGTCTCCTGACGGCGCTGGAGGCCACTATCACCTCCACCGCTCTCCCTTCTATCGTTGCCGATTTAGGCGGCGGTGACCTCTACATATGGGCGCTCAACGGTTATTTCCTAGCCATGTAAGCAGAGATTTCTTGTTCAGAATCATCCAGCACCAAAATCGGTATGCTCACAAGTGTCTAATTATAGGACGTCCCTACAGCCACTATTCGGACAGCTGGCCAATGTCTTTGGCCGGCGATGGCCGACCATTATTGCAACTGCTGCCTTTGTCCTCGGCAGTGGTATATGCGGCGGTGCCAACTCAATGGGCATGCTGATTGCGGGACGCGTCATCCAAGGCGTCGGTGCTGGCGGCATCAATGTTCTCATCGAGATTGTTGTCTGCGACTTGATACCCCTTAGGCAACGAGGTACTTATTTCGCCATCATCTTCGGCCTTGTAGCGTTGGGCACAGCACTAGGACCCTTCTTCGGCGGCCTCATCGTGAACGATTCCACTTGGCGCTGGGTTTTCTACCTCAACCTCCCGATTGGTGGCGCCGCTCTTATGCTTCTCGTCGTGTTCTTGAATGTCAGATACAATAAGGAGGCCACCCTCGCCGACAGGCTGACGAAAATAGACTGGGCCGGCAACGCCATCTTTGTCGGCGCTATTTGTGCCATTCTCGTGGCACTATCCTGGGCTGGAGCTGTATATGCCTGGTTATCCTACCAGGTCCTTGTGCCTCTGATCATTGGCCTAGGAGGCCTTGTCGGCTTTCTGTTCTTTGAAGGCACGCGCTTCGCCCCTCAACCAACGGTTCCACTACATCTGCTGGCAAATCGCACGTCGGCCACCGTCTACGTGCTCACGTTCCTGCATAGCATCGTGACGATATGGGCCTTGTACTTCCTGCCTGTCTACTTTCAAGGTGTGCTCGGCTCATCGCCCAGCTACTCCGGAGTCCAGCTCTTGCCCACGATTCTCACCCTCATCCCTTTCGCGACTACGGGTGGCGCCCTGCTGTCCAAGTTCAGCCGCTACCGCCCGATCCACCACGTAGGCTTCGCCCTGATAGTGATCGGCTTCGGCCTGCTCAGCCTGCTCGACGCCAACAGCAGCACCGGTGCCTGGGTCAGCTTCCAGATCATCGAGTCGGCCGGCGCGGGCCTCATGATTCCAACACTGTTACCAGCTGTGATGGCGCCGCTGGCCGAGAGCGACACGGCGCTCGCAACCGCGACTTGGGCGTTTCTGCGCAGCTTCGGATTAACCTGGGGAACAGCAATCCCGGCAGCCATCTTCAACAACCGCTTCGACGAGCTGGCACCCATGATCACCGAGACTGCTGTCAGGGAACAGGTCATGAATGGGAAAGCATACGCACATGCCACCGCCATGTTCCGCAACGCGCTTGCGCCGCAGACCCAGAGACAGTTTATTGCGGTACTAGAGGAGAGTCTGCGCCGTGTCTGGCAGGTTGCCATCGGCTTTGGGGCCCTGGGATTCTTGCTTGTTATCTTTGAGAAGGAGCTTACTCTACGCAACGAGCTGGAGACCGAGTATGGTATGGAGAAGGAGACGTCGTCAGGGGTTATGGCGTTGGAAGAGGGTGCGGGGACCGTGAAGAAGGCATCACAGCAGGGTCCAACAGCATGATCATAAAAGGGGGAGACGTCTAGTTGTCGCTAGAACGGTTTCTTTCGCATTGGCATTTTATTATTTTTTTCTAAAAAAAAGGGGGGGGGGGGGCCGCGGTTCCGGCCAGTTTGTAAAACT